>JAMXBB010000008.1:47716445-47842015 GCA_024138015.1 Lumnitzera littorea | reverse complement strand
GGGGTTTTGGTTTGTGGTGCAGGGCGCGTGTGTGGTTTGGTGGTGGGGGGAGGTTGGGAACGCAATAAAGTGAAAGATAAAGAAAATGAAACAAAATTGAGAAACAAAATGAAACGAATATGTAAGGACGTTTGTTCCACCATGGCTAAGACCAAGATGAGCACCAGCCGACAACTCCTCTAAACCTTATTGCCGCCATTACCACCATATCACTTGCCCCTCTACACGATCGCTTACAACAAAAATCAGAAGCAAACGCAATGATATGCCTTTAGCTACAGTTAAAAGACAAATTGAGTACAATACATATTTATCATCCTTAAAAAAAAATTATATAAATTTAAATTACATAAAATATCGTTGTTATACCTTCTTCCGCGGTATAGCTGTTGCTATCCCATCACTATCACCAGCATGTGCAATGAGAAAGTGAAGACGTGGGTGAAGGAAATGAGCCAAAAAGGGCGGCGCTGGCGGTGATGTGAACGAGCTCGTGGAAAATTAATGAAATGTGATTATCCGTGACCGTGCACGTTGTCAGTACTTTAGTATCAATACTAAAGTATGAGCTTGATTGAATATAGTTATTACTTCATATTTATTATTATAACTGGGAGTGTCCTTAATGCTTTTTGATTAAATTTTGGATAGACGTGAATGCAATTTAATCAATGCCCATGTCAACACATTAATAGATCTTTTGGAATATAATTATAGATGTATTCTTATAGATTCACACTCACTTAATTTTTCGTATAAATTGAATATCATTTGGATATAAATAAGTTAAATCTATTCATAAACTGTTTCTATTTTATTTTTACTACAATCGAATCGATCGTGAATTCGAGTTGTTTAAGTAACATACTGAATCAAATTTGAGTTCTATAATCTTTCACTTGAAACAAAATTTGAGTTGAATGAATTATATATTAAATTTGAGTAGAGTTAAGAAATCAAAGAAAAGCATATAATTCTTTAGAAATTAAATAAATCTAAACAAGTTTAATTAAGTAGAGCCTCACAAGCGACATCTTGAGTCAAGTTCATATCCAAACTCTAAACTTAATTTTCATATTATATTCAAATCTTGAACTTTGATCCTGTATTATCTCAATTTGTGATACTACTCTAAATGACTCCCATTATCTTATTTGTTACATGTTCTCTGAGTTTTCCTAAAACTAATTCAAAATGACAATAGAAACAACACGGTTTGATGCAGGACTAGATGTAAATTGAAGGATGATCATATTAAGTAGCACTAAAGTCATACAACAAATGAAAGAACTGCGATTAATTGGGACTTTCATACTCAAGACAAGATGTAAATTGAAGGATGACCACTACACACTACAAAGAGTACTGCTTTCCTAAAAAAATGCATGAATTTGTGAGGATAAAGTTACTGAAACGATCCAGACACATGAGAGAGCGAGACGGAAGTGAATATACCTGAAACTGAAATTGAGGTAAGAAAGAGAAACTAGAATATATACTTTAATATATATATATATATATATATATATGTATAAACTTTAATAATATTTTAAAAATGGGTTTACTTCTTGATGGATAATTTGTGGCTTTTACCAGTTCATGTTTTAAAATAATTGACATATACCTTATCACAGTAAAGAGAAAAAAAAATTTGTATACTTTAATTAATATATATATATATATATATATATGTTAATAAATATATTTTTTCTTAGCTAGCATTCCTCTATAGATAATCATTATTTGAAAGTGTTACATCATGCTATCAAGAGATTGGGTAGGTACAATTTAACTCGGTACGACTCGTACTTCCTTATCGAATCGAACCTAATATAATGGTTTTTTATTTTGAAAATCGAACCTAACTATACAGTACGGTTTGTAAATTTTTCAAGCCTAATTAAAACCGATTCGATCTATGGTTTAAATTGTTTATGTCAAATTTTTACTAAACATTTTTTTTTATCTCTAATAACGTATTTCTTTTTTATTAAACTTTTATATGTTTATAGTTAATTTTTCATACATTTAACATATATAACAATACTTGATAAAAAATTATATATGATCTTAACAAACTCATCTTAATTGGACGAATATAAGAGACTTATTCCAATAATAAGGAGAGGAAAGTAGAGTTACCCGTCCAAAAGCAATGCAAAGAAGATAAAACAGATACAACAAAAACTAAAAAAGAAATGAAAAATATGTAAAGAGTACTAATATCAAACCTTGGATTTAAAAACATATGAGAAAAAGGATAATTTAGAAAAAGAAAATTTATAAACTTGAAATTTCAAATGGAACTCGCTCAATTTAATCTTAATAATTAACCTAAAAATAAGAAAGAAAAACAAGATATGAAAAATTTGCTAAAATTCATGAAGATTGATAGAAAAAAAAATGAAAAAAGCATAAAATAATTACATTTATTTTTTTTATTCAACCAAACGGTTTGGTTCAATCCTAAACGATTTAGTCTAGTTCACTTTCCTAAACTAAACCGCAAACTATTTATATATAACCAAATCGAACCGCTTGAAAAAAATCGATTTTTCAATTTAATTCAATTCACAGTCCAATTCGTAATTTATGGTTTTTTTACCCAACCTTATCAAGAGTAGTGGAAGTCATGTCATACAAAAATTGATAAAGTTAAAATGATGAAGATGTCTATTTAAGTCATTTGATTCAACTTATTTACTAAAAATAACAAAACAAAAAAGGTTTTACATTTGAACGAATCGCATATAAAGATATTGATAACATATAAAGAGTTAATGGTAGTTCATAACTAATCGATCAAGCAATAGCTCATGGATCACCTAAAAGAAAATATTTGTTATTTGGTCTGTATCATGATAAAAGAAGTCCAACGAGAGCTGAGTAATACTTGAAATGGCAATCTATAAAAAAGCACTGAGATTAAGATAAGATAAAACAAGGTGATAGCTAAAAGAAATTACTAAATAACTTAGTTAAATGGATATAACTATTAACTACTATAGATGATCCTATACTGAATAAAAAAGTATCTCCTCTAGAAATAAGAAGATTCTCTTTAAAAATGAGTTTTGTCTTATCAGTTAGAGTTTAAACACCGTTCACTCCATGAGAACACAATTTCTAGTTAGATCCCATTTTGACATATTCTAACTTGTTCATCATTAGGTTAATCTGGCATTTGTAACACTAATTGAGTTTATAATAAAAAAGTAATATATATTTTCTCTTAATCCTAAACAAATTCACTCCAAAATATGGAATTTAATTTGATATTTGATTATATGTCCAAATTCAAACATTTATCATAGAGGAGTTGTAGTGATGCCATTAGCACCAATAGCAATCTATTTAAAAGGAAGAGAAAATCCTTTGCTTTTGTAAAGAAGGGGAAACTATTGAGCTTATGTTCTTACATTGTGATTGGGCATCTTGCTTTCATTTGATTTTTTCGGTTAGTAGGTGAAGAAAGATGCAATCATAAGTTTTGATAAATGGTTGGTGGATATATGTAGATTCTTCACGAAGGAGAGTCATGAGCTGAAGTGGATGATGTTGCTTTTATGTAATCGCATATGGCACATCTAGAAACAAAGATGTTAGAGAGTTTTCGACAATAACATAATGATCCTTAATTCATTATCAAGTCCATTACAGCCCATCAGAGTAAATTGTTTGAAGTCTTGACAATTAGACAAACCCAAGTTTTGCACAAATGGATTTGTATGGACACATAGTGGGTTCCTCCTCAAGATGGATGTATTATGATAAATGTAGATGGCGCAT
The DNA here is from genome assembly GCA_024138015.1 of Lumnitzera littorea. Lineage (NCBI taxonomy): Eukaryota > Viridiplantae > Streptophyta > Magnoliopsida > Myrtales > Combretaceae > Lumnitzera > Lumnitzera littorea. Next base: position 47,838,226 of record JAMXBB010000008.1, on the reverse strand, counting down.
AGAGCAAACGAGATGATGAAGTTAAAATTACAGTAATCGCTTGAGACTCTTATAAAAGCTTACTTGCAAATTAAGTAAGGAAATTAAGGCCAAGAATCTAATCATTGCTGAAACATTATTGCCTTGAAGAGATTTCTAGTGCTCATGACAAGGATTAGATGTAAGTGGTGATTGAAGTTGATTCAGCTCTCCTTTTGTCAAGTTTTCTCTTTAATGTTTTAATGATAACAAAATGGACTAAAGATATGTGATGAGTTTTATTAAGTGCATTGGATAACACTAAGTTTAATACAAGTTCAACTTTGAAATTAATTAATTCTTTGTCAAAGAGGTTGTAAGTTAAATATGAGAGGATAGATTAGAGGATATGCCTGGAAGTTATAAGTTGAAAATCAAATGATATATTAGAGGATGTGTCTAAGTAGAATAATTTTTAACAGAATACTGCAAAATGAAGAGTAAGTTGGATTTATGATGATTTGAAGGCTTAGCTCTACTTATTGGGTGTATTTGGATAATATGTCAAATGTGTTCCACTAAGTAAGACAAATAGCTACTAAGAATAAGGAGGAGATTTTTAATTACATCAAGATAAGTATATATTTCAAAGAATTTTATGAGAGGTTATTAAGGAAATTATGGATTCAACTTTATTAGCTTTTTTCAACATTATATCAAGTTATTTATAATAATTTCATGAAGAATGAGGTTAGGTTTCAATCAAATGCAAGTAGGGCATAGAAGATAAGGATGAGCAAATTAAATAAAACCATTGGATAAGGTTGAATCTTATAAATTGTAGTAGAATTTTCAAGTTAAAAATACAAGTATCAAGAGAATTTTGTGTGCAAATTAATGATAGGTTTTGAGAGATATTTTTCAAGATTATCACAAAGAGGAGTTTAGCAATTTTATTTTGATATTTAGAATTACAAAAGATATCATCTTTGAAAGATACATTCCACAATTATTAGAACATTATTATCACTTCAAGATTTTTTAGAATTCGAATTGTGAAGAGCTTGTCACAACCTAATATAGTAGAGATCTTTATCTAGATGTGGAGACTAATTATACAACAATAATATCATTTATCTACAATTCAATGTTCAAATTCAAAAAGCCAATAACAAAAAGACTTTATTGTGCACATGTGATAAGCTCTTCATCAACGGCTAGTTAAAAGATATAATCAAATCTTCCAAGATTACTTAATCCCAAGGAGAGATGTGGCACAAGAAGAGAATATATATAGTTTAATTCAAATTTTCAAGATATACAATAATTCTACAATCTTTTTGCTGTTAACACTATACTCCTAAAGCAATCATAAGTAAAATTAGAGGATCTCCCTACACTTACAATTTTCAAATTTACATTATTGCTTCATGCTTATACTTAGATGAAACTTGTATTTACTCGTTAGACTAATTGTTACTCATTTTTTTTCTAAAGTTAGGAGAATTGTTAGAAGAAAGATTACTTTTTTACTTAATGGATCTATGTTAGGCTAGAGATAAGATAAGGAGATAGGATAGATGATTGTAATTTCTCTTTTGATTTGATTATTTAAACTAAATGGTAGAATGACACATGTGTGGAATATTAAGTCCTCGAAAGCAGAGTTAAAAGGGTGCAGTAAGCATAAAGTCGAATGACTATAATTCTCATGACCGATCTTCTCTTATCATATTCTTTTATTTTTGTGCACATATTTGCTATTTTATATTGTTTATAGTTACACAATTAATCAAAGGGACGTAGACACTCCATTTTTGTACCTTATTTTTTTTATGGTTTCAATAATAAAGGAAAGAGATCCTAATTTGGAAACGTATAAAAAAATTGAAAATTTGAGAAAATAAAAGATAAAATTAGCAACGAAATGCAAAGAAAAGGAAAAATACAGAAAAAAAGGAAAATAGGAATATTAGAAAAGTAAAAGTTGTGGGTTATTTGAGGGTCATCAAATCTCAATTTATGGGTCACTTTATGTTATAGGGACAAAGGCTAAGATTGGAAGTCAAAATAGACATATGCGATGATAGGAATTGGGATCTATATCAACACTTTCTAAGGCTTAAGAAGGTTTAGAAACAAGGGTAGAGGTATGAATATGGAGAAAAACCTAAGATTGAAGGCTAAAATGAGAAGAAGATAAGGTAGTTAATAAGATCATAACCAAAGATCATGCTCGTGATATTAGGTGTGAAAATGAGCATGTCCACAATGAACAGGATCACACCTATGATGAAAAGATGGACTAGAGATTTAAGCCATGTGAGAAGCATGGCCACGTTCATAGTTGTGAACTTAGACCATGATCACGATGACAACCTATGTGACTCTATTTTATTTTTGTTCATTTACATTTTTTTGCCATTGTTAAGGGTTTTAATATAAATAGGTATATTTATATGTTTTTAGTAGTTATTGAGTTTTTATTCTTTAAGACTCTTTGTGAGTTGTTATAGAGAGAATGATTTATCTTTGATTACTATCTTACCAATCTATAGTTAAAAATATTGTGACTACTAATATTGCTAAAGTGAGCAGTGTTGAGATGGAAAGTCAGCACAGTGTTAGTTGCATGACTTATCATATGAACCTCTATTCATATTAACTTGGTATCATAGCGCGTGGTTCATGCACTTCGTAATTGGTAAGTCATTGATCCTTTAACCTTTGAATTTGTGGTGTTAGCAAGTTAAGGTTGCCAAGTGTAGGTTATGGTGTGACCATAGTGAAAGATTTGATCCTTTATTGGTAATTTCTAAGGATGTGAAAAAAAAAAAAATCACTACAATATTTTGAGGTTACAATTATAGCAATGATAAAAGGAGATCTAAGGATTGTGGTAATGGTATTAATTCTAGAAGATTACATGTTAATGTAAGGAATGGAATACCTTATAAAATCATATATGAGTATTGAATGAGTTGATGCAATGCATGATGAGAAGAATAAAAGAAAGAGATTGGATTTATAAATCTAGGGTGGAGCTTAGGAGCAAACCCAAAAGTATTAGCAAAATCCTATTGATGAGACTTAGAGAATTATAAAAATTAGATAGATTGGTAATGAAGGACAAGGAAAGGAAGTCAAGGTGACATGATTTTAAGACTCTAGCCAAAATTCAACACAATTAAAAAAAGGAGATTGGGAAGTTTGTTGTAGAGAAAGGTAAGGAGGTCAAAAGGGAGAAAGTGAAGAAGGTAGGGCCAATGAATGAACCAAAGACAGAGATTGGAAAAACACCATACATAATTGAAAAAGTAGTGCTAGAGATTAAATAAGATGGTGAAGAAATTAGAGCTATAGAAAAGAAAGAAAAATTAGTTGAAGCTCTTGGTAATAATATTGTGAAGAATAAGGATCAACAAATAGAAAGGATCAAAGAAGAGCTTAGTGGAGGTTGAGATTGTATCATCTTAAAATCTTTGTAATGCTGCAAATGTTACTCCAAGAGTTAGGCAAAAAGAAGTTGCTAAAGTTGAAAGGAAGAAAGAATTGATTAATGTTCCAAGTGTTATTAATAAAAAGAAAGAAGCATAAAGCGATGTCTCATGTTAGTTACATTCATTAATTGCACAATCTATGAGGCATGTGAATTTTAAACAAAGAGACAATCTATCTCGTACTCATTACTTGGTGAATGAGAGGATTTTTTCTTTGGTAGTCCATGGTGGTAGCAATGTTAATTTGTGCCCAGCTTGCCTTTTCACATTATTGAAACTTAACATTACATATGCCATATGCTTAGGTTGATATCTTATCTCATACTGTAAGGAATAAACAATCTTAATTGAATACTAAAAAATAAAAGATTTCAAATTATTTGTTTTTAAGAACTATCTAATCTTATCGACCTCGCACTACTCCTAGATTTTACTTTTTGACTCTTATACTCTATAAAACTGTGTTTTTGCTTTTCTTAGTATTCCTTCTTTACTTTTGGAGGAAGAGCATGCCACTATTTTAACACTTCTTGCAAACGTCTATAAAAAACAAACATCGTCATTTATAAATGACCACACAAACAATATTTAGTGGTACATCATTTATATAACATAACTTCTCTAACTTCTCCCTTATGTGGTTGTTCATCCAAATTTAACTTCTTCCTCTCATTGTTACTATGTAAGAAAAAACCATGACAACAAAAGCATTAAATTCCAACCACTATTGAAACATAGAGAAAACAATTAAAAACAACAAAAACACTTCTTAGGTAGTACAGGTAATGCATGTATGATGTTAATGGACATTTCATTTTACGCCAAAAAATTAGGAACCTATAAGATGTAACAAGACGATTAGTAAAAGCAAGTATGAAAGGAATGCTAGAAACCATTACATTACACTTCTAGTAATAAGAAAATATAAAACAGTTATTTAGCAGGAAAAATTGTCAACAAAAATGAAGCATCTGTCAACACAGAAGAGAATACTCCAAAGGAGAATTTGCAAATCAATTGACAAATAACCCTAATTGTTGATAGTAGTGCAACAACCTAAAGCCCTCCTTATAGTTCCCCTTGGTAGAAGGCTTATACTATTACTATGAACTCAAATTGCCAAGTTCCCACTTACGACTATCAACAATTCTCTATAATTGTTGACAATATTTTCAATTGCACTACCATATGATTTAGAATAATAGAAACCCTAATTTTCCTCACACCTAACTCAAAAAACAAATGCAATCAAAACCAGAATAATGTATTAAATCAACAATATGCCAAGAACCTTAACATTTATTGTCGATAGATGAATCATTATTACTAAAACCCCAAACCCCATACAACAATACCGAATTTTTAAGAAAAAATTAGGGAAAATGAGTTCTAACATAAGAATGAATACATACCCATATGATGTATTCAATGATTTTGTTGGTGAGAAATGCAAAAGATAAGTGTACTTTGAAGCAATCCTTTTTACCATAAGGAAAGTTTTGTTTTTTACTTTGAGAGAGGGTGAAGAATGAAAATGTCCTAGATTGGGTTTTGCAGTTGTATTTTATTTCTTTCATTCAAACTTGCTTTATTATTATTTTTTATAATTCAATATTATTTTTTATATTTTTGCTATTTAGAAAATACTTTAACTTGTTGTGGAGGTTGCATGTTAAAGTATTTTAAAATAATCAAAGGCCTAAATTTATTAGCCTCCATATATAATATTCTTATAGTTTAAGACTTTTAATTGCTATCCATTTCTATCTTGCACTTTCTTCTTAATATCAATGTTTAATAGTTACTCTTATCTCTATCAACCTAAAACTCTTGTACTATTTTTCTATAACGCTTTCAAAGGAACTTAATAAAGGCAACGAACCGTTGGTTTTAAAAAGCCACTTATTCTGCAGGAAGTCTTATTTTATTAAAAATATATTGACAAGTTTTCATATGTATGATCATATTTGTAAATATATACCAAAAAAAGTTTTGTACTGTGTTTGACATGAATTTTATATAAAACTAGCATATGACATACTTGTATTGCATGCATAAAAATTGAATAAAGTTGTGTAGTATAATTTCTGATATACTAAATTACTAAATGAAACACCACCAAAATTGACTATTTAAAAAAAATTGGAAAGTTATATTAGTTGTTTATAAAGTGTGCACGATTAAAAAAAAAAAAAAGCAACCAAGTGATATAAGAAACAAATGCTTATGAAGAGAATCTAAGTAAATTGAATTCTAACAGTAAATTAACAACAAAAAGATTTGTAAATAAATACCAATAAGTTGATGTTGCCATTTAAAAAAAGAAAAACCAATAAAGTGGAACCTCTTGTGAATTGGTACGTAGAAGATTGATTATAAAATACTAATAAATTATCATTACACCTAATAGGCCTTTCAAAAAGAAAAAAAAAATAAAGACTTATACCAAATGCTTACCATGAATAAGCTCTCAATTAAGTGAAATTCTCCTATAAATTAACAAATAAAAAATAATGACAATGGTAAATAAGTATTGTTAAATACCAAAAAAAAAAAAATCTCTATTTATTGATTAATTAGCAAAAAGATTGGTGAAGAAAGAGAAAATATTTGTAAATAAAGACTGAAAGTGATAAGGTAAATAAAAAATCACATACAATGCAATTGCTTAAGCCTACTCAAGCTTAAATGATAAAAATATAGATTATATCTATAGACATAGATTTAGTTATAGATAGATATATGTAGAAATATATAAATATTAATATAGATATAGATTTAGATTCATATAAACTAATAGGTAGATGAATGGATAGATAGATAGATAAAAGATGCATGATGTCCATTCTAACCTGTTATTGTCAAGATGTGAAAAGATTAATTTATTGTTTACAATATGGAAATAGCTGCTGGTCAATTATCGTAGTGCTTCAAGACCTATATGGTAAAATTAAAAATAAAATGTTTGCTAATGTAAACCAAAAGGTTTCATCAAATATATATAGATTAGTTATTGATTATGCTAACTATATCATTTTTTTTTTCATTAGTACCTATTTAATATGTGAATTGTGTCTCTTTTCCAATTTGGACACTCTTTTTTTCCTCTCATTTTTGGTTTTTCATTTGTGTTATTTTTAATACAAATTTAAGTATCTTAAGAATACAATGCAAATTTGATAATTGGTTTATAAATTATGCATTTTCCTTTTGTTTTAATACAATAAATAAAAAAGTAAATAAAGAAATCTAAATAAAAAAAATCTTATAGAAGAAGACTATAAGAATTAGTAAATAACTATTTCATTTTTTTTTCATTAATACCTATTAAATATTTTAGCTGTCTTGTAATCTTCTTTAACGTGCAAGTGGAAGAAAATTGTTGTACGTTCCACTATTCATCAATTGTTAACAATGCAAGTTTTGATTTTATCTTTTTCCAAGCTCATTTTAGCTTTTCTACCATCTTCTTGCACACAACACTAAAAGAAAATTATTATACATACACTATTTTTCAATATTTTTAATTTTGATTTAGTGTCGACTAATAGTAATATAAATTTTGCATATATGTTAGTCATATAACAATTAAAAAGTTACCATATAATTATGTAAAATAGTTAGAAATAAATAGATTATGAATAGAAAATTTATGGGACAATCTTTGTTATGGCATTTGATAAGGATAGTAATGAGATTATTTGAATTATGTCCCTTTTTCAATTTGGATGCTCCTTTTATTTCTCTACTTCTCGCTTTTTCATTTATGTTGTTATTTAATATAAATTTAAATATCTTAAGAATATAATAGAAATTTGATAATTGATTTATTAATTATGCATTCTCTTTATGGTTTAATACAATAAATAAAGAAGTAAATAAAGAAACCTAAATAAAAAAATCATATAGAAAAAGACTATAAAAATTGGTAAATAACTATTTCATTTTTTGTTTTTCCATTAGTATGTTAGTTGTTTTGTCATTGTTTGTAGCATGTCACAGAAAGAAAGTTGTAGTACATTTCACTATTTGTTAATTGTTAATAATACAAGTTTTGATATAACCAACATCAAAAGGAGGGGAGAAAAAGGAAAGAAAGACTTTCAAGGCAAAATAAAAAGAAAAAAAAAAAGAAAAGGAATGCATAATAATTTAGAACATATTAGATATGCAACATGACCAGCAAAAGGTAATGAGGTATAAGAAGATCCCTTCATATCACACTTGGGTAGCACCAAATCACCCAACCAATTAGGTAGTAGCTCTTGCTCATCATGCAACTATCTATTCCATAACTCATCTAAATCATTCTAACATTTAAATGGGTTATGCTCACAATTAAAGGTTAACACTAAAACGCCTTTCACATGTTAAAATACCTCCTACCATAATCCTATATCTATACATGAAAGTGCAAAGAAAATGGGAACATTTCCAACAAAATAGCTTATCGCTTCAAGAAAATCCTATTCTGCAAATCTATGAGAAAACTCAGAGGCCAGTGAGCTTCATATATGTCCATAGTATCATAATATTCATGGATGGATATGGAAAATAACATCGAATGCTATCAGGAGCAAAGATCATTCAACATTACAAACAAGCAATTATTATGCTCTCAAAATAAAAAGATCAAGAAACATAAAAATAAACTAGACTTAAGGATTAGATGGTAATTGTAGCTTGTGAAGCTAAGCTACATAAGCCATTCTTCTCCCCTATTGAACAATGAAAATGATTTACCCACCATCATGACTAGCCTCACATAACAAAAATTCATAGCGTTTCATTCACGTGCAACCAAAATAAAAAACAATAAATAAATAAGTAACGTAAACCTACACATCTAGATTGCATTGAGCTAAGAAAAAGATATTACCTTTGACAATGATTCGTCGATTCAAGGAAAAAAATCTTACATGGGTCGTCTCAAAGACTTGCTATAAAGCTTAAAAAGAAATTTTATTATCGAAAGATTTATCAGTGTTACCTTTGTTAATGCATTTCACATATTCATTGACATAATATTAATTTGATTATAATCCATTAGTTATTCTATTGAATGTTTGCCCATCTCTTGGTCCCTAATAATACCTTGTCTAGAAGACATTACATATAGATAAGTATAATATCTAAGAGGGATGAAAAACATCATGAATAAAAAATAAGGAATGAGAATACAAAATTAAGAAAACTACATACACTTTTAAAATTTGATGAACACGATAGTTCACTCTTACCAACTTCTTCTAAACCACTTTTATGAATAAAAAATAAGGAATGAGAACACGAAATTAAGAAAACTACATATACTTTTACAATTTAATGAGCACATGCAATAGTTCTCTTACCAACTTCTTCTAGACCAATGCATTCAATTAAAAAGGAGAAATGGGTCGTATTAGAGACCCTAACATCCCTCGACATCCCAAGGCTTGTTTGGATTGAAGATGTCTAAGCTTAATATAAATTTTACTCGTTTGGGTTACTAATTACTCTTCCACCATAGCCACCACCACTCTAATTGAAGCCCAATAGTCATGAGACCACTTTATAGAAGCTGAAAATATCACAAAAATATGCATGTGTATCTAATGAAACTCAAAGACCCAAATTAGAAGATAGAAAACCCATAACCAACCCTAAAATTTATAAATAAAAAAAACATGAATAAATAGAAAAAATGGATGCAACTCAAATTGCAACTAGTTTCCCCACTTCCAGTCCCACCTGAGCAAGCCTTTCTCGGAATGGAAGCACCAATCATTCCTTTCTTTGTCTTTCTTCCCATTGCTTCGTTGATCTCTCAATCTTGTTTCTTGCATCTCCATAACATTATCTTCTTCCATAGGAACGTACAAACTGAAGGGAAGATCTATAAGGAAATATTCCCTTATAATCAACATTAACCCAAGACAAATGAATATTAAACACAAACAAACCACCTTCCAACTCCACAGACTAATCCAAGATCCATAAGATAGCAATTTAATATCACTAGTGTAACCTATGCATATTTAGCATCTAATAAACCCTAATTTCGGCATAAAGTTTAAAACTTTGAAATCATAAATGAATAAATAAAATTCCAAAACAATGAGGCACATACCTCCACTATAATTAACCCCAATTTCGACATAAAGTATGAAACTTTGAAATCGTAAATATATAAATAAAATTCCAAAATAGTCAACCAAATAGTGAGGCACATACCTCCACTATCACTTTTTCAGCTTTGAGCAAGAACTTGCACTTTACCATGGAAACTGATCGGGAAGAACTTGCACTTTACCATGGAAACTGATCAGGAAAGAGGGTGTAAATGGCAACCAATAGTAACATAAATTTACACTATTCAATCAATATAATTGCCATTTAGACAAAACCTTAATTATGCCAATTGCAAGAAAATAGAGAGCACCTCACTTTTAGTCTATTCGAGGGAGTCTTAACTATGGGTAGTTTGTAAATAACAACCAGTAGATGTAACATAAATTTACACCATTCAATTAATATACTTGCCATTTAGACAAACCTTGATTATGCTAATTACAAGGAAATAGAGAGTACCTTGATTTTAGTCCACTCAAGAGAGTCCCAATTACCTATTGTTTCCATCTTCTCCTACTTAGGAGCTTCTCCTGATGGCATCATTCTCGCTATTCGAGGCATGTAGAAAACCATAACTACCAAATAATCCACCATCATCATGGATAGAGAGAAAGAAAGAAAAGAAATTAAAGGGAAGATTTGTAGGGAAATTTCTTTGAAAAAAAGAAAATGGCATGAAACATGGAAAGAAATTTTAATGGTGGTAGTTACTTAAGTGCTAAAAGACTTTAATAATATAGACATAGATATAGATGTAATATATCTAGATAAAGTATCATGAATATGGTTTTTATATCTTATGTATTAATATTAAGCCAACATCATGAATTTGACTCCACATGCATATATTACCGTGATTTGACTCGACATACATATATTATGGTTTAAATATTTTTTTAACCACATTATTTTGCCATGTTTCTATATGTGGCTTATTTCTCTCTAGTATTTTTTTCCGCTTCTCTCAACTGTTTGTACACAGTTTCCACTTCTTCACGCTATTGTTACTTTTTCTTTTCTTTTATCTACTATCAAACCACGTTCAATAACTGCTCTATTCTCTTTTCTATTTTTATCTGCTACAACCTATTATAATCTCTCTATCTATCCTGTTCTCCATTGTTTTTTTATTGCACAACCACCACTAAAATTTCGCTATGCTCCATATTCTTTTTCTATTAACCAACATATGCACTTTCCATCAACACACACTGTAAAATCCATATTAATAGTGAAGACGATTTATATGATAGCTTCAACAGTTTACTGCATTAGTTTTTGTCTAGGGATGTAACGATTAGGAGGAAGACAATGTTCGTGATTATAGAGTTTGTACATTATGGTGTATTTTGAATGCCTTTTTGTTTTATGTAATTTTTTTTTTTTGTATCTTCAATTTTTTTTTTCCTTTCCCTCATTTTCCTGTTTTTCAAGATATTGCGAAAACTGTAATCCTCAAGGACTATCCGATTGTAGTAGAACTTTCCCCTATCATCCCTTACAAAACGAAGAGAGGACTTATGTTACCACACTTCTTTCTTCTTCTGTTTTTGTTTTTTTCACTCCTTTTCAAAAGTACTACACTTACTTTTTTGTCTCACATTCTCTCTTTTTTCCTCCATTATGTTGTCATTTTTCTTGCTATCGATCTCTCCTTCATTCTCTGTTTCGCTATTATCATCAATGGAGGCATATGGATGGTTCGGTTCCTAGAAGAAACCTTTCTTGAAATTTATCATAAAAGATTCACCTTTTGTTAAAAACCACCAAGCCCGTTTTGATCGTACTTTATTTGTTATATATCTTTTCTCCATTATACATCCTATGCTCCTAGGTTTACAAAACATCATTGCGTGATACTATATTTTTATAAGCTATATAAAATTTGTTGATGTGTTATTGAGTTTTTATTTAAATATTGAATCTTTTTTCCATTTCAAATTACTCAAATGGAGATTGATGATTTGACATTTTTCTTCTCTAAATGGTGATTGGACTTGAGTTCATATTTTTGTTGTTGTTATTAATTTAGATTAGGAATTATATTGAAATTAATGCTTATGTGTTGTTTTGATTGCATAAGAAGGTTAATGGTTTTTGTTTTTTTCTAATTTATGAAGTGTGATTCAGAGCTATCTACAACTTTTTTTTTTGGCGCATTATTTTGAAAAATTCATGCTTATTGTTTTTTCAAAAAAATCTACACGAAGCTATTGGACTTTATTGAGTATTATCAACTAAAATGGATGAAGATGATAAGAATTTGATTACTAGAACAATTACTTCCCTTTATTTTGTTTTCTTTTTTGCCAGCATAGAGGCTTTCACAAGCTAAGCTAGTCAATATCTCTCTTGAAGAGATGCAATTTAGCCCTCCTACTAACCTCTCTATTTCATTTGTTAATGTAATTGCTTATAGATTCTCTTAATTTCATTGGGATTTGTAGAACATGCACTTTTCTTCACTATTAAATTTTTCATTTGTATTTTTTTGTTCTCTTTGATTAGTAATGTGCAAGATCATTGGTAAAGAATCATTAGTTTCCTTTGTACAAATAGAGTTTAATTGTGTAGATGTACGTCTTAATAATCTTTTCTTTTTTGTACTTTTTATGTTCTTTAATTTTATTATGCACTGCTATGGAAAACAAAAATTCATATTTAGTTATATAGCTTAATGGTTGGGTTTTCTTATTATAAATATTATTACTGTAACATCTTACAAAAGCAACTCTTCCATGCATATTCTTTGTCTATTTATGTGAAATATTAATACCACTAAGCTAAAATTTAGCAGCTACATTTATGTAAATTTATTGACATATAGGTGTAAATACCATAAAAGTTCCTTTTGTTGGTTTCATTTGTCAATCTATTTTAAAATTTATTAAATTAAGTATTGTGAATCATCTTATTTTCCATAATAGAGCTTCCAATCTAATAAATGATTTCATTTTTGCATTTGATAATATAAGGAAGCCTATGATGAGGGTATAAATCTTAAATCAAATTGGTATAGAGAAAATAAAATAGTAGTTTAAGATGGCACTATTAGCATATTTACATGGATATAATTATAACAAAAAATTAAAGAGTTAAAAATAAGAACCTAGCGCATACAACATATGTAAATATATCATAAACTGAATTGAATCCATACTTGAACTTTTTAGGATATTACAATTCCTTATAAGAACCTCTAATATAACTTGAAAAGGAATCTTTAAGTAGACACATTTCTTTAATTAAGATGAGATTACGATAGGCTATATATTAAAAAATAAAAAGCGAATTATGCTATTTTCATTTAATCATCAAAGATATTTTGCAACAAAATTAATTACTCATGTATAGTTTCTCTCTATTTTCTCCTTTGCATAAAGCTATCTTATTTGTAATTTATTTGGTAATTATTTAACTTCTAACTATGAATATCTCAAAGCATATAGCTTTATTTGGATTGTCTGTTTTGTTTATGTGTTTATTAAGGCTAAGCAGTTGATCTTATCGTACAAAGTATCCACTCGGACCTTACTCGATCAAGTAAGTTTTGAATGAGTAATTAATGCTAAATAGTAGATTTCAAGTGATAACTTTTTGAAACATGTTGTTACAAAGTAGGATAAGAATAAAAAGTAAGGATATTCTATACCCATCTTGAAACTTATACTTTGAAATATATAGGGAACAAGTTCTAAGTCCCCACTTTATAATAATAACTAAATAAAATTAATAAATAAAGGCTACCTTCTCATTAAAATAAACTTTGCAAACCTTGAGTTAAGTATGTTTACCACTTTCATTTTTTAAAACAATGCGCTTATTTCCTTAAAAAAATTTCTAAAATGTGATTATCACAAAATCAATATTTTATTTACACAAAGAATGTTTGTATAAAACTTTCATAAAATTTCATTCATAATAATGATGATTATAGAACCATTTAAAGGAAAAAAATTGGTTAGAAATAAATTTCAATGGACTTTATTCTTTGGCATAATTTGAAAGATTAGATAAATTGAGCAATTAGTTTAAAAAAAATTAAGTTTTTTTTATATTTTAAAAAAAAATAGTCGTATTGAAATTTATAAGGAAAATAAAACAAAAAATCTATAAGTTCTATAAGATACATAATGATTCTAAAATATCATAAAGTAGGGTATAAGTAATAAAGTCTCAAAACCTGTATCTATAACATAAGGGTAAAGGTAAAGTTAAGGATAACGGTAAAGTATGGATAAAGCCTCATACCCTACCTACTATGTATTCGCTCACCCTTAATGTCTATGTCATATATGTGCATGTAGATTGTTATATTATGATATTTAGAAAAATATTTAATTTTAATATAAAGTTGGCAATTCGTTATATTTTCTTTTGTATTTAGTTGTCGTATCTAAACGGGTTCGTTTTCAAAAAATCTAAACCTATCATACGACTCGTTTGTTAATTGTATATGAAAACCTAAACCTATGACTTAGCGTGTCTCTTATCTAAGTTGAACTCGTTTATATTAACACTGTAATTTCTACTACTATGTTGTATCTCATTTATCTTAAGTTTAATATCATTTATCGATTAAAAATTTATAATTAAATTTATAAAATATTTATAGATACAAAGAGATAAGAATAATAGTAATATTTAAATTTTATAAAGACAAATAATATAAAATCTTCATACTTAATAAAAAATTATAATCTAAACAAAATTTTTTAAGAAATCAAAATTTTACTATATATAAAAATTTAAGTTATATAACATCACTAAATTAAATGAAACCATTGATTAAATGGATTAATATAATAACCAATATTGATTTCTAATTTTATCATATTGTTTGCCCAATTTTAAGGAAAACGGTTAAAGAATTTATATATAAATTTATAATTTTTTACCTATTCAAACTACAATATAGTAAAAATAGTATATAACATTACTAAATTTAAGTTACATAATATCATTAATTAGGATCTTTGACTTAGAAACAAATGATATGTGTAATAAAATGTAAATACGGAAGGATATATAGTGTTTCCTGTATCTTAGTTTAGGGTTTTTAGGTCTGAAAGCTTGACACAAACTTGGATATGAATTTAATTATGTTTAAATGAGTCTAACCTGTTTATATTTCGTGTCAAATTTTTTTATATACCAACACATTTAAATCATATCATATCAGGTTGTGTTCGAATATATTTTATGGTTTTTTTAGTAAGTTTTTATATGATTTCATTTTTAAAGCTCTCAATAACATAAATTATATTGTAATTTAAGGTAAGTAACATATATTTTGATATGAATAGTTTTGATAATTTATTTTTCTATACATGCATTGTTTGCTGGTAATATATTTTGCCAATCATTTTATGTATAAGTGAAAATATAAGATGTAGTTGAATTTTCAACATTCTAATTTGTTTGATGTTCTTGCTCTCTACTTGTATGGACCTAACCAATTCCGAGAATATTTGTATCTTGATAGATGTACCACTAAAAACTCTTAGTGCATTTCGTTAGGCTTGAAATTTCAATATATGTAAAAGCATAAGATCACATCAATTGGAGGATTAAAGAGAAGTAAATAGTATAAAGGTAGTGTAATTCCATTGTAAAATGAGAGTATAAAATTCTCTAATAATAATGAGCATAAAAAACTAATTTTCTCTTGCAAATAACTTTCTCAAAGGATGGAATCTAAGAACAAGTGATGAGCTAATGAAAAAGTCAAAATGACCCCCTCCTTTCATAGGTGATAGAGGCAATTTTTGCCTATTAAATAAAATAGTGGTTTATATATAAACAAAGTTTTAACCATTAATTTCAATGGCCATGAAAAAGAAGGAATTTGAGCAATCCATCTAACAATCTCTACCTGTCTTCAATTCAACAAACTACCCGTTGCCATATAAAGTCTTAAAGGATGCTTAAGTGCTATAGAGACCAAGAAAGTCTAAATAATGTTGAAATTTGGTAATCAAAAGTGGCTTAATGCATTTCTACTGGATTTTTGAACGTATGAAACTTTTTCACCACAATTTTGCCAATAGCAACAATATCTTTAATAAAGTTATATTTCGCATCAATATTTTTAATGAAGTTATATTGACTATTCTTAGTTAAATGAATAGCACTTTGGCTATCACAAAATACAATAAGAACTTTCTATGTTAAACTAAGTTCATTAACCAAATCTTGAAGCCAAAGAGCTTCTTTTGCACCTTTCATTATTGCAATTTAGTTTTAGACAATGCAACAATAGACTGAAGTATAGCTTTCCAATTGATAGTACTATTATAAAGAGTAAAAATATAAGTAGAAAGAGATCTTCTTTGATCTAAATTAGTGCCATAATATAAATGAACAAAGCTTACAACATCCTTAGTTGTAGTCTTGTTTCTTTCAAACACCCAATCGATATCAAAAGTACCTTTTAGATTCCAAAAAATTTATTTCATAGCACTCCAATGATCCATACCAAGGTTATGTATGTATTAATTTACCATATTGACAACATATGTTAAATCAAGTCTAATGTATATCATAGTATACATATGACTACCAACTACACTAGCATAAGGAATGTACAACATATGGTACATCTCTTCCTTCGTCCATGAATAAAGTTTTGAAGATAACTTGAAATGTGCAACAAGAGGAGTAGAAACAGGTTTTGCAATTACTCATGTTAAACCTATCAAGTACTTTCTCAATATATGTCTTCTGTGATAAGAATAGTTTATTAATTTGACAGTCTCTACAAATCTCTATATTAAGAATTTTCTTAGATGTACCTGGTTCTTTCATTTTAGACTCATTACTGTGTTGAATTTCCAACTTTTTGATCAAAGAGTTTTCATGTGATGCAATACATATCACTAACATAAAGTAACAAGTATATAAAAGACTCATCTGGAAATTTTCTAAAATAAACACGATCATCAAAGTGACTTCTAGAATAATGCCTTGCTTAATGACAAAGGAATCAAATCTCTTATACCACCTTATGAGAGCTTGCTTAAGGCCATATAAAGATTTCTCTAATCGATAGATAAGATGCTCTTTACTAGGAACAACAAATCCCTTAAGCTGCTTTATGTAAATTTCTTCTTCCAGCTCTCGATATAGAAAAGCTATCTTAACATCAAGTTGCTTTAAATTCAAATCAAACAAAGCAATAAAGGCAAGTGACTTGAGCTTTAATTCACACTTAAAAATTGCACAACAACTGACTTAAATTAAAATAAAAATCGACAAGTATATCAAGTTATGCAAATAGTATAGATAATGAGTTAAGGTTATATTTCAAAGGAAGCTAAGTGCTGATGACTAGACTAATTGAGTCTAAGCTAAGCTACCAAAAAATGAATTAAAATAGAGTAAAAACGAACTAACTTAATGAATATAAAACCAAATGTCCTAACTACATTTCGAGGGCCCTAAGGTCAAAGAGATTTAAAATTAACTTAGGATTTATAAATCTATTCTCATTTGAATTAATGTAGTGCTTTGATGCAATATTTGAAATTGACTAAACTTGAATTAACTAAACTCACAAGAACTCACACACCTCTTGGATTGGCAAAGTTCTAATTATAGCATAAGTCATCTTGTTAAAGTGATTTATTTATAAATATCAGGAAAATAGTAATCCGCTCATATTAGAATCACTATTCTAATTAGAAATATAGTTTGAGCACATTCCTATAATCTAAACCATATTTCCAACCACATTAAAAGTATGAATTCATAAATTTAATTAAAACCTGCTTATCTTCATAACAAGCTCTTTCACAAATTTAAGTTATGTTTATCATGAGTTATCAAATTCCTGTCAAGTATCGTTTTACTCTATCTACTTAAAGAGTGATGGCCAAACACTAATTAAATAAACGATGAACATTATTACTAAATACCAAATAATCAATATCAATAACAGTACAACTCATAAAATAATATCAACTCATTAAATTCATCATTACAAAACCTAAAGCATACTAAGCTTATTCTCATATCAAAACACAAATAAATAATAGAGAGCACCTTGAATAAACTTCGTGGAGATTTTTGATTTCATCCTTTGATATCAAATAAGCATATCTTGACATATTCAAAGCCCATATTACCTCTTAGCATGCTAGAGCTTAGGGCTTTAGTTCCCTAAATATTAAAAAAAAAATTATTACTTGAAATAAAATAGAAAGTTTCTATTCTCAAATTAAGTTCTCTATTGTAGACTATTACTAAGGTGGTGCTTGGTTGTAATGATTTGATTGTATAAAGAGGATAGGACATGATAAATATAAGTATAAGAAGGATTAGCTAACATAAGTTTATTATTTTATATTTAGTTTATACAGTATTTAACATAAAATTTATATTAAAAATTAATTATTTATATTATCAAATAAATAATTTTTTATAATATTTAATAAAAATAATATTAATTAACTCAATATTATAACATGAATTTTTAAGAATACAAAATATTTTTAAGAATACAAAATATTTTTTGTTTTTGTCTGATAAATTTCTTTTTTGTATCATTAGGTAGATATAATAAAATTTGAATATTTTATTCAATTTATCAATTTAATTTTTATATAGTTATCAAACAAATTTATTAAATTAAACATGAGAAAAAAAATTTATTTAATCTAATACCATAAAAATTACGTAACTAAACATTACCTAAACAACTATACTCTATTAGACTAAGCTGCTATCCTCTCTTTTTGACTCCCTTCCCCTACTGTATCTCTCGTCCTCCTACGGTTCTACCCCTCTCCTGGTGCTTCATTTTTCCGTCCATCGTGTGGGCCTGCTGTTTTTACTATAACCAATAGAGAGGCCCCCAAAGAAGACAAAATCTACCTCACATGGACGCCCAGAGTCCTCCCAAATTAGAAAGGATGATACAAATAACTGAATTGAGAGTCCACGTGTAGGCTTGATAACCCTTCAAGAATGGGCTGACTTACTCTTTTCCATCTTGGGCCTGTGCACTTGACACACTCGAAAGAAGCATCCACGTTCGACATACGTCACGTAAACATGCTATATAAATCCAGTGGAACTCCCGGCAAGTCAACATATAGAACTCCACTTGCTTTTTCCTCATTCAACAGGGCTTGTATTTCAATTGGACCGTTACTTGTTCTGCAAATGAACTCCACTTTTGTGTGCATTTGGATTTGGTCAATTCTGTCTTGGAGTGTGGTTGGCTTGCTTGCTTGGTTGTAGACGTCACGCAAAATCTGCTACTGCCCGTAGTTGCTGATCGGATAGTAGCTCTCGGCTTGGTTCCTTCATTCATTCAAGAAGTCAGCTTAGCTTGGTTTAAGTTTGCAATTGCAGCAGACATTCGAGCTCAGGAGCTGCCGTTTTGCTTGTTCTGTTTCAGGTCTGCTAGGAGCATGCAAGAGTTCAGAAGATGCTGATCGCCGCTCGGACAAGAAGTTCAATTCGGCTGCTGCTGCTCAACTTAATTCAAGAAGCTGCTCGGCATTAGTGGACAGCAGCTCGATGGTCATGTGGAGTTGTTCAACTACTGGCTGCTGGTGCTTGAGTTGCTCTGTTTCGGCTTGCTGCTTGATGCAAATCTGGGGCTCGGAATTGTGCAGATTTATGGGGAGCTTGGGGCGCCATTTGGTTGCTTAACTTGCAGGTCCGTGGAGCGCACACTTGGCTCGTTTGCTTAGCTGGATTATCTCGGATTGAAGCTTGGTTGTTGAGTGTCCTCGGGCTGCTGCTCTTCAAATTGCAGCTGTCCAGTCGTGTCCAAGGAGTGTGCGTGGCTGCTATGTGAACTTCTTGGTCTTCTTTTGCTTCTAAAAAAAATAATTGAACTGAAATGGGAGACTTTAGCTATAACATGTCCTGCAAGTGGGTCATGTTTTTCCCGAATTTTAAGCCATGGTTATCTCTTGTGTGCTCGGTGGATTTTTTCGGACTGTTCGGGGGCTGCATCATATTGGTGAAAAGCTCTCGGCCTGGTGCTTGTCATGTTGGAATCAGGTGGAGCTCTCGGCATTGCCTAGTAGCTGCAAGTTCAGCTGCTGTCAATGGATGAATTATCGAATTCAGAAGCTGCTGCTACTTCATTGCTCTGTTTCAGCTGCTGTGATGTGTGCGATGGCGTCCATGGTGCTGTTACTTGGTTCGCCTTGCTGCTGTTTGGTCATGTGTTGATGGAGCGCTCGGGACAAATTGGAGAGAGAGGAGCTGCTTCTATTTGAAAGTCACGTTCACTGTGGTGCTCTCGGACCTGCTGCACTTTAGTTGTAGTTGTGCACAAAAGGAGCTGTTGGAGTTTGCTACTTGCTGGAACTTGGTTTGCTGCTGGTCGTGTGGACACTCTGCTGCACGGGCTGCTGAAATTTCAAGATGGCTGATGCCTGATCAAGTTATGGAATTCCCAAGCTCAAGCTGCTTCTCGTGGAGTGTAAAACTCGGGCAAGGAGTGTCATTTCATCTTGACTGAGGACCTGAAGTATACAAACTGTGTCAGTTGCAGATAATGCAGCACCAATTGCTAGGTAATCTTTGATATCCAGGGCTACAGCACCAATTTTCTTGAACAGAAAAGTTGAAACCCAGCATTGAACATGATTGGAGGAAGCAAATAAAGAAAAACAAATTCTGACTGAACATTAGAGTCTTAGAGCCTCCTCCCTTAAAATCATGAGCTGATTGGATTGTTGTGACAGGTGCTGATCAATTTTGCTTCACTGCTGCAGGTTGATGTCACATGGTGGTGCTCACAAGCTGCTATTTAAGCGTGTATCTTGCTTCATGGCTGCTGTGTAATTTCCAAAGTGAGTAGAGGCTCTCAGTTTCAACTCCCCAACTTAGTCAGTAGGGCGCTTGAGCTGTCATAAAGTTGATGTATTCAGTTGTGACAGGGGCTGCTCTGTTTAGATTCAAATGGCTGGTGTATGAATTTCCCAATGAGCTGAAACATTTGCAGCTTGGTTCAGTTCCCACTTGGCATGCCTACAGCCATTTGCTCCCAACTTGGTCTTCTCTTGGACAGTTCAAGGAGCAGATGCTGTCATATATGGATGTATTCAACAGAAGTTGAAAGCCTGGTGCTAATTCATCTGTTCTTGCTTCAATTGGTTGCTCAAACCAGCAGCTAAGGTCCTCAGTTCAGCTTGGTTGGCTCGGATCCATCAAGAATTCTTGCTAACAGCTGCTGCTTGAGATTTCTCAAGTGTGTTGAATTGTTTGGCTTTGTCATTTGGGGTTCTTGATCTGCTTGTCACCTCAGCTTTTCAATGGATTGTACTTGAAATCTGCTATAAAAATAGCAATACAGAGAAAACTAATGAGCTCATATTAATGAAAATGAAACACAAGCAACTGATCTAAGAGTATGTCCTTGTGAAACATGGCTAGATAACTAGTTGACATGACTATACTTTATGAATTGAATAAACTCATATATTAAAGGGGCATAAGATCATGATAGGAATACATGAGTTCATACAAAGCTAATTGAGTCATATTTTGATCCTTTTTCTCACTATTTGTGCAATTTACCAAAAAAATTTGCATCTTTCATGATTTCTAAACAAAATTCACAATAGAGATACCATGAAATACATAAATGTGCAATTTTGTGTATTTATCAGCAAGCAAAACACAAATGGAGGTATAATGAACAATGAGTGAGAAAATCTCATTAAAATCAATACCTTTCTTTATATTAAAACCTCTAACAACTAACCGTGCTTTGCATCTAAGATCTTCGACCCTGGTAATGCATTATTTCTTCTTATAAACCCATTTACATCTCGGTGTTCACTTGCCCTTAGGAAGCTTAGTCAAATCCCATGTACCGTTCTCATTAAGACTCACTATTTCTTCATTCGTAGCAGCAAGCCATTTTGAACAAGCAGCACAAGAAAAAAAGCTTCACTATAGCCGATAGGCTCAACACCATCATTTACCTCTTGTGCGACAAACAATACACAAGTAGTTAAATTATCATCAATGTCATATCCAGCTAGCCTTTTAATTTGTCTGCTCGGAACAATTGAATAATTTTCTCAGTCAATTGCTTGGTCAACTCGCAGTTGAAACAATAGATCTAAGAATGCCCAGTTGGTTAACCTTCTCAATATGTCATTGAAGGTGATGAATGCGCCAAATTATGGCGGAAAGGGTTCTAAGTTCATCAAACCTTGTTCTTAAGAGCCAAAATGCTCCCAACATGGGTTGGTTGAGGGTAGTGTCTATAGTACGTCGAAAGCTAAGTCTTGCACTTTGTCATCATGGTTGGCACCACCATAGGACCGCAGTTGCACGACTTATGATGTGTACGTATGGGGCTACCCTCCTGACATTTTTTGCAGTTCTCCATAAGATTCTCTGGGTTGCTGGAGTTCAGGTTGAGTCTTCCTCCTCCGCCAGTGCAAAAGTTACCATTGAATGACCTAAAGACTCGGTCCTAGCCTCTAGTAAGATCATCTTCTTTGATAACTCGGCCAAAACATCCATTTGTATTTCGTTGTTCCTCGTCATGTTCGGTTCATTCTTGCTCATATTATTAAAGAAATGCTTCAAATCGGTCTTACTTGGAATTAGCCATGATGTTTGGCTCTACAACAACAGAATCATCAGTTATAATCCAATTTACCATTGTTAGTATTCCAACTTCTCTTACTAGAACATGAAATTAGCATTGAGGGTTCTTAACTCTCCAGTCTCTTAGGCTACAAATATTCTAAGACCTAACTTACACATATTGACATGGCTGAACCAACTATTGTACTAACTTTCCACTAATAGTTTCCCAAATTAGAGATAGTGATGCATCATTGTCTGTGAAAATGCACCATAAATCTGAAAATACTTTTCCTTATCTAGCGATCTGTCTAGATTTTTGCATAACAGTTTGATTGAGAATACCTGCAGATTGTTTGTTGGAACTAAAGTATAAGATGCCATAAACTACATCATTCTACATGGTCAAGGCTATCACCAGGAATCGCACCTTCACCTCACATATATTATCATATGTTCAATAGTATGACATGTCTCATCCTAGTCCATTTACTACAATGTTACATGAAAAGCAAAGCAAAAATGCACATTGACCATCTGTCCTAAATCTAATGGGATAGAGGAGGAAGTCTTTCTGAATGGATTGAGAAATTTTCTAAATTTATAAAATTTGATGAAAGATCAAGAAACAAATAGCACCTTGAAACTAAGAAAAAGGATTAAACGCCTCACAAAGCAATATAACAGAAAAAGGGGGAAAAAAGATAACTAAACACACTTGCCCAAGTGTTTTGCTATGGAAAACTTCAGCAGCCATCCTATATTCTGCTTAGATGAAACATCAACTGCACGAATTCCAGAAACAAGGACTAAACATAGTCAATTATCTGGTGCTTGGAAGATTACAAATTTGCAAATTCTAGCCTGTAGCAGTCCCTTGATTGAATTGGCACAACAGATAGAAATTATAATGTACTTTCTAATGGACATACACTTTCCAGGTTCACCATGTTCTACCCCTGCAGGGCCTAACTATAATATGTTTAACATAAAAGCTTTTATTTTGATAAATTTTCTGGGTATTTGGTCATAAAACGCATCAGTAGCATGCAGCAGTAATTGGTAAACTATCTGCTATTTCTGAAGTATATCCCTTAATAAGGATGTAAACTTAACAGCCAAATGATAAGACAAAATTTGTGTCTGAATAAATCTTCAAGAACAAGAACAAATTTCCTGAATGTTGCTTCTCCTCGTTTATCAGATTTAAAAATATTGTGAAGTATCCATATCAATCTTTGAAGACATGAACTTCTTTTTAAACTTTGTCATGGCCAGTCAAAATCTCTCTGCAATTCAATTGCCAAATATAATAATGGGAAAATAGAAAATTCACTTCTTCTCAATCACAAAAGAAGTTTTCAAACACACTGTTGACACTTCAAAATGACCAGGTGACCATTAAACTTCTTCAATTGTGCTGACTATCTGCAAGTAATGGTTTCTATTCAAAGATAGCCTCTCATTTCCAGAACATAGCGCATATCATCCTAGAATACAAGTAAAGAATTAGCTACAAGCCAAATTGCAAAATCAGAATGATCTGACACAAATTAAGTCCTATTGGCATGAAGACTAAGTATGCTTTTATTACATGGGGATCCGGGACCAGAGAGGAGGCAAAGCTTGAAAGACCTACGGGACATTTTATTTGGAAATTTTCAGAACAGGTTACATGACAGTCAATGTCATTCCTGATGCTTTCGTTGTGAATGAAGAGCATGGAGATTGAATTTTTCAGAAGTAAAATCAAAGTCAGGAGCCCCGGTAACAACATGCATGTCATTCCCAGCATCAATCAGATGACAAACTAAAAATCAATCTCAACCTTATAACACACCGATAAGATTATCAAGCAGTTTGACTCCATCCTCCTCCAGTTCATTTGGATTGCACTTGCTGATGAAGGAGACAACCTTATACTAACATATGTTTCATAGAATGCAAATACATTCGAACCACCATTCAGTTCAACTCATAAATAATATCACTACAGCAAGATGTTCCCGAAATTTTCTGCCTACTATGAAAGAATTTACAAAGGATTAATTTGCAATGGCACTTCAATGAAACAAAACAGAGTTGCAGCTTCAGGTATTTGGCATTCTTGACTTGAAAACATGAGGACCCTCAACCACAGCTAAAGCTACAAAATAATAAGGGGTGTTATCAAGAGGAATGTTACGTTTACCTCGTTGACTCAACTAAGTTTGAGAAGATAAAACCAAGCAACTTATACTGATAAGAGCAAGCAAATGGTTGTGCATTGCTAAGGAGATTGTGCAATTCAATCCAATGACTGAAATAATATATATATATATATTTTTAGTATCATTGGTTACAAGGGAAGGGGAGTAGGTAGGGAGGGATTACAAATTTTTATATTACACAGAGATGCTGACATAGGCTTATTGTACTAAAGAAACCGTGAAGAGAAAATGATTGAAAAGCTAATTTAAGAAGTTCAAATCCATCAACAATATTTGTAAGCATTTTTTCTAACTTTAAACATTCAAGTACAAAATTGTTCAAGCAGCATTTACCTGTATGGCTGGAGGCCCTAGCTCTCCTAACATTCTCACAATTTGCAACATGGTGGGCCTTCTAGAAGGGAAGTCGTCTACACACTGTAGTGCTATCCCTAAGAATGTAACCATTTCCTCAACTTTGTCATCTTCTGCTTCATTAGTCCCTTTAATTTCTATTAACAAATCTGCATCTATAACTTCCATTTGCTTCCCATCTCTAACCTTCATTTTTTCCTAATCCACCAAATTTGCTGTATCCCCAAAATCCTCCTCATTGGTAGCATGTTTTCTAGTCAAGAGTTCCAAGAAGAAAACCCTAACGAATATACATCTCCCTTGGTTGTGCAGTGGAAGTTTGGATAGTATTCTGGAGGCACATAGCCTGGGGTACCTGCTGATCTGCTTGCACTTAGATGCGAATCAAAAGCACTTATGAGTCTTGCCATCCCAAAATCTGAGATCCTTGCCTCCATCTCATTATCTAATAATATATTACTGGACTTTATATCACAATGTATAGTATGGGGGAAGCAATCATGGTGCAAAAAATGGAGCCCTTTAGCTGCTCCTACAGCAATCCCTTTCCTTTCCTCCCATGTTGGAACCTGTTGATTTGTACCTTAACATGTAACATCTCTTCAAGGCTACCACATTCCATGAATTCATAAATAAGAGAGGCACAAGATTTTGATGTTTGATTTTCCCTAAAGTTTCCATCTCTGCACTGAATTCATGGTCACCTTCGCCACCTGACGGTTGAAGCTTCTTAATGGCAACCTTTGAACCATCTCTCAAGGTAGCTTCAAACACTTGTCCAAATCCACCATAGCCGATCATATTTGCTGCCCAGAAGCCATTGGTTGCTTCAACAAGGTGGGAGAAATTCAGCTTCTTCAAGTGTCCTTCGAAAGTTGCAACATTGATACTCAATGATTCTTTCTCTCTATGGATATTCCATGTTGTGGCAGTCTCTGATGCTTGCAAGCTATTCAACGTCTTCCCTTCTTCTCTCTTTCGCTTCAAGAAGTGTATTGTCACTATGCTGACAACAATAATACATACAAGGACAAAGGAAATGATAATTCCTATAATAATCTTCTTGATCCTTGAAGTAGTAGAGTTCTTCTCTGTAGGGTTTGCCACTTGTGAATTTTTTTTGCATTCAGGCAATGGACAAAGCCCAGGGTTGTGGGCATATCGTGATGCAGGGACCGTAATCAGCTGCCCTCTGTGGGATTTGACCAGTTAAGTGATTATAGGAAAGATCTATTTGCCATAAGTTGGAAAGATCTGAAAGTGAATCTGGAATTTCGCTTTGCAATCTATTATGTGATGCTTCCAATACACCTAGATTTCTAAGTTTACCAAGTGAAGATGGAATCTCACCCGATAGCGCATTATATTTGATAAGTCAAGAACTTGCAGGTCTATAGCATCTCCAAATTCATCAGGGATCTTCTCGAAAAGTTGATTATGTGATAGATCAAGGTACTTAATAGTCTCATATCCCGTGAAGATACTTAGAATGACACCGGAAAACATCTTTGAGATGTTACAATTTCTCCATTTAAGAACTTGTCTTAACCTTTCAGGTCTAATCCCTGCAACATCCAAAAGACCTTCTACGGTACATGTGCTTCCCCCTTTTTCTATAAAGATAAAGCTGCTTTCAGGAAGATAAACAACTGAAGTGTTTGTACCCATCTATCTACCAAGTCGAGATGGAATTTCCCTGTAAGTTTGTTGCTACTCAAATCTAGCCAAAGTAAGTTATTGCATTGTGCTAGTTCTTGAGGTATCTCACCACTCAAACTATTATTTCCTAACTGCAAAACAGATAACTTTGGCAAAAGGTTAAACTTCTATGGTATTTCACCACTTAGCTTGTTGCTTGTCAATGATATCCATTCAAGGTTAGAACAATTCAGCAGCTCTATTGGAATTTTTCCATTGAGATGATTGTCGTTGAGCACGAGATGCTTCAACTTGCTGCATTTTCCTATTTCAGTTGGTATAGTTCCTTGTAGTCCACTTAACCATCCAACCAGTAGCTCTAGATTCTTGAGCATCCCAAATTCCATCGGGATTGAATCACTCATAAAATTGAGGCTGAAATCTATCTTTTGTAAGCTGGGGACATTGCAATAACTGTGGTGGAAGCCCACCGCTGACGTAATTATCAGAAAATTTCAACTCCATAAGTGAGGCAGCTCCTGGACACATATCAACCGGTATGCCACCAGACAAATTATTTGAACTTAAATCAATAATTTTTAACCTTCTATAGTATTTGATAGATGAAGGGAAAGGTCCTGAGATGATGTTATAACTCAACAGCAAGTTCTCCAGGAAACTGAGGTTCCAGAGGTGGGAAGAGGGAAATGGTCCAGATATTTTATTGTTGGACAAATCCGAAGTCTTCCACACTGTACAAGACCCAAAGGTTTCAGGAATGCACCCAACAATTTCACTGTGCGAAAGTAGTAACTCTTGAAGAGAACTACAGTTGTTTCCAAATTCAGAAGGGATCTTACCGGTCAAATGATTGCGAGACATATCAATTTTTCTCATGTTGGTGAATTGACCGAATGATGATGGAATTTCTCCGGTGAATTTATTGTCAGCTCAGTTCATATATCTTAAATTTATACATCTTGAAAAAGCAATAGGAAGAGAACCGGAGAAATAATTTCCCGAAACATCAAGATACAATAATGACTCGCAGGAATTCTCAATGATCAACTTGGAAAGGGATCCCGACAGTCTATTGTAAGAAAAGTCTATAATCTGGAGCTTATGAGCATTCACAAAAAAAGGTATCTGGCATGGAGTTGTTAAGATAGTTGAAAGCAAGATTTAAAACCTCCAGATTTTGACATTTTGACAATAAATTAGGTAGAGGACCTGTCACTGCTGTGAAGGAAAGATCAAGCTTCCTCAAGCTCGATGGAAGCAGTAGCAACGAGGTTGAGTTAACGAAAAAGTGATGATTGAACGACAAGTTTAATAAAAGTAGCTCATCCAGACCAGTTAGAGGTTTTAAAGATACAGTACCTGCAAACTCCTGGGAACTCAAATCGAGTCGACTTATCCTAACGTGGAAGCAGGTCACACCAAACCATGAACAAGTATCGGCTGTCAAGTTCCAACCAACCAAAACTCTGTTTGGATCATTTTTTTTTATCATTTCCTTAAGCACAATCAGAGCCATTCCATCTGTTTGGATGGAAGATGTATATGAGGCTTGTTGCACAGCCTTACCAACATAAAATGAGGAAACAATGCATCAAAGGAAAGGTAAGAAAATTTGGAGTCTCATGAGTTTAGAGAAGAAGAGTTATAGAGTAGTATACAAGAAATCAGAAGGAAAGAAGAAATGTGATAGTGTTGAAGTAGGAGGATCCGGATGCAGGGAAACCAGATTGGTTTTGTTTATTTCAGTAGTAAATGTAGAAGTGTTTCTGAGATTGCTCATTGTTTTTTCCCTTTTGTTTGGTTTAACTAGCAAAGTAAAAATGTGCACGTGGGATTGCTCATTGCAACGTATCAGAGTGTTTTAATTTTCATTATGGCTTTAGACTGCAAGGAGGTTGGAATTATATGCTGAGCTGTGCATGTATTCTCTCTTGTTGGCTAAAAACAGAGTTGTTTCCTGTAGTCAAGATACTGACGATTTTGTGTGTTTGTTATCTGTGATTGTCGTTTTAGTAGAGGCTTTTTCAAATTATATATATATATATATTTATTAACCCTATATTCACTCTCTAATCCAGAGTATTAAGTTCCAATGTATGGTGTTTCACTTTCACACTCGTAAAGCACACATCTAACATTACAAGCTCTCCTCGTCTACGAGAAATGAGAAATTTTTCTTTTCTTTTTCAAATGATTTAAATAAATATTTTCATTATTTTAGAACTTTTACTAATTTTTAGTAGCATGATGTAAAAATTTTTTTTCAGTAATGATTATCCGAAGAGAAATGCTAGCTGAAAAAAAATCCAGACCATTGTTCTTATATCTTATAAGGATATTAAAAGATTATATTATACATATATATATATATATATATCTGTGTATATATTTACATTTGATGCTTTTATTCCTTTTTTTTTTTTTTCACTGAAATAAAGTAGATGTCAATTACTATTTGACATGAATTGGCTAAATACATAAGATCACCCATCCCAAAAGGAAAAGAAAAAAGTGTGGTGTAAGGATGCAATGAGGCATACTTAGATCGGGTTTAATAATCAAAACCCATTTCGTTCTATGTTGAATATTTTATTATCCATCTTAAATATTATAAAGTATTTTAATGTATGCTCGAAACTCACCCGATAACCTAATAGGATAGTCACATCTTTCACAAAATCTATCCAATAAATTTAACAAAACTAGTTAAAGAGCCCACGTAGTGCTTGCGTAAAAAATTTGAATAATAATGATTATAATCTTTTTGTGAAAACAAAAAATCTAAATATAGTCCAATGATTTTTATGTATTATAAATAAAAATACTTTAATAATAATTTGAGTAGCATAATGCTTTAAAAATGAATGATTCATTATATACGAGTTGTTGAATATTCAACGAAAATATATAATGACTAGATGAGTATTAAGAAAAAAATTGAGAAAGAAAAACTTAATTTTTCTCTTATACATACTTCATATCATAATTCTTCTAAGCTTTACTATGAAGCATATGTAATAATAGTAGAAGATCTCAAATAATATATATATGTTTTTTTATATAATCAAATACTAAAGAGGATGAGGTGGTTTTATAATGATACATAATGCAAGTATAGTGTTTGCTAGTATACTTATTTATTAACCAAAAAAAGTAAATAATCGTGGTTTTATAATGATACATAATGCAAGTATGGTGTTTGACAATATAATTATTTATTAACAAAAAAAAGTAAATAATAATAATATGATGATGATGATATAATAAAAATTATTGAAATGCATTACATTAACTGACTACATGAGCATTAAGAAAATAAATTTAAGAAAGAAAAACTCATTATGTCTCTTACATACGCTTCATATTATAGTTCTTCTAAGCTTATTATGAATTGTTTGTAATAATTGTATAAGGTTTTAAATAAAAAAAAATATGTTTCTATATATAATTAAATATTAAATAGGATTGGATGGTTTTATAATAAAACGTGATTCAATTGCCATTCATTGATGCTAGTTTTTATTAATAAATGACTAAATTTTATTATTTTTTCATTAGCAGTACATCTCTATCATTGTTAATATAAATTTATGCTACAAATTCAAGATATGAATCGATTGCATTTGGTAATACCATTAATAATACGTTTCTATTCATATTAAACTTAATTCTCATGGATGACTTATTTTTCATTAATAATATGTTTCAATTATCACTAATATCAATTACCATTAATAAATAACCTACTTACCATTAATGATATGATTCAATTCTCATTAATATCAATTACCTTTAGCATATGCCTAATATATGCACATATTTTAGAATTATTTTTTTGACTCTTTGTGATCTTTCAATTTTCATTAATATCAATTCAAATCATTAATTATAATGCCATTATATTTGACACTAATAATATATTTAGATTGTCATTAATATCAATTACCATTAATATAAATGAATAAATGCTCTTATTCTATTAATGATAAAAGGTTCAATTTCGAAACAAACTCTTGATAAAAATGTTTAGATTGCAAATCTTATAGTAAATACAAATTATTTTATGGATGGTAATAAAGGAAAACTTATTTAAAATGCTTATTATAATGATATCTAATTGTCTATTCTTTTGACATAATGAATATGTAAAAACTCTTTTAAAATGCTTGTGAGAAATTATTGAACAATATTTTTTACACTCTATGCTCTTAAGTCCACTCATTTTTCTTCCGTATATTATATCTATTTAATAATTAGACCAACATCTCATAAGATGTAACTCCTTTTATTATGAATTTCATATGTATATACCATGTATATCTCTAAAGATCGATATAAAAGGGATATAAAGAAAAATAGAAGAATAATTGATGAAACTTGATTGTCGATTTTTTTTTTTTTAATCCATGTTTCATCACCTCTTACTTAAGGTATACTTATCTAATATTTATAAAATTTCAAATTCTTTGTACCGATGTTATATAAAGGAGAAAAAAAAGTGAAACAATTAACTTTTGGATAAGAACTCTAAAAAGTGCACCTACATAGAAACAACTTAATAGTGGGAAAATAAAAGTAAAAATTTGAAAGAAGTAAAATGGATAGTTGGTAGAAGAAAAACAATTATTAAACTACATTATTATAATCTTATTAAGTTTTTGCACAATAATCATGGAAAAAGTTAAAAATTACCTAAAAAAATGAAATTATTGTTGGGAAACTTAAAAAAGTTATAAACTTATTGAGTTGTTAATGAAAACCAATAAATTAATTTATTATATATATACTATCATTATAATAAATTATTTGAAATATTATAAAAAAAAATAAATTATGTAAGCTAAATTAAATAGAAAATAGTACAATACATTAGCTTTGCAAGAATTCATTCTTATAGTATATTCTACTAAAAAAATATCTCTCTAGTTTTTTCCTTGCTATAATTTTATAACCTCTTATTTTTCATATAAAGAACACAAATCAACATTTAATAAAAAAAAAAAAACCACTAATAAAAGTTAGTAGGGATGAAAAAAAAAAGGCTTCTTTCACTTACGATCTTGAGCCCCTTTTGCAAACCCAATTGTTGCTAAAGAGCCTTGACCTATGAGTATATAAAAAATAAAAAATAAATACAATTAAGAAGAATATTATCGACTATTAAAGTAAAAAAAAAAAAAGATAGAACTTGAAAATAATAACTTATAAAATCTATTGCAAAAGATTAACATAACTGTGATAATATTAATAAAGAGATGAGAATGTTACTAGAAAATTTTAATAGAACACTTGGAATATCTCTTTCTATGTAGATGATTGAATGCTAGGATGATTCCATTTTTTATTAGGATCCAATGGTTAGTACATGCAATTGAGTGATATCTAGTAATTGCGTCTAAATTCAACATCTTATGATTGCGAACAATAAAAAAGAAAGAGAAATAAAAGCAAAACTTATTTAGAATATTTTGTTTATGACAATAGAATATAAGATTATAAACTTGTATTTGAGAACACAGCGTACTATATGGAAAGATATCTTTAACTTGAATGAATTACACAGTAATTAACAGTTTTCGTACGATTATAATTACATCATTCTTCTAAAGTTAAAAAGCGTACGTAACTCTTCTCATCTTTAAACTTTGCACTTTCCTCTGCCTTTGATATTTCACGCAATTACATGTAATATGGGCATATGTATATAGTCATATATAACCCAAAGACTAAAACCATGATGGGTCATCCACTTAAGAAGGTGTTTGGCAAAAAATAATACTCTTTAGTGCTTGGAATTTTTGTTCTCAAAAATAGGAGAATGATAAAACTCTTTTAGAAAAAGATTATGATTATAAAAAAAAAATAAAAAATTAAACCCATACGATTATTTGTAGGTACAATTGGCTTCAGTGGATAAAATTAATTGATAGATATGATGAATATAGTTTAAAATAAACTTTATAGAAAATTATCAATATTCAATTGGAATATTATATTGATAACATTTAGATTTAGAAAAAAAAAATTGTTATTCCACTATAGTGCATGTCAATAGTACAAATATAACCATATTACAAAAATATTTGTTTTTTCTAACAAAACTAGTCTTCATATACATGATCTCCTTTAATTTCCTAGATTAAAATCTAAAGGGAATCACATCTACTTTAATTATTAGGGTTGGTAATTCATGTTATTATATCATATCTTGTTTCTGTGTCTAAATAGGTTCGTATTTAAAAAACTTAAACCCTTAATATGATCCGTTTATTAATCGTGTATGAAAACCTAAAATTATGACCTACTATGTCTTGTGTCTAGTTTAGACTCATTTATATTAAGGTTGATAATTTGTGTTATTATGTTGTCTCTCCTTTATCTTAGGTTTGATACAGTTTATTAATTAAAAAATTATAATTAAATCTATAAAATATTTATGGATATAAAGGAAAAAGAATGATAATCATATTTAAATTTTATAAAGATAAATGACATAGTCTCTCCATACTTAATAAAAATTTACAACCCAA
This sequence comes from Lumnitzera littorea, assembly GCA_024138015.1. Classification (NCBI taxonomy): domain Eukaryota; kingdom Viridiplantae; phylum Streptophyta; class Magnoliopsida; order Myrtales; family Combretaceae; genus Lumnitzera; species Lumnitzera littorea. Next base: position 47,805,334 of record JAMXBB010000008.1, on the reverse strand, counting down.
ACAAAAGTTTTTATTACAAAATCTTACCAAATATAAAAAATTCAAAAATTTTAATTATATAACATCACTAAATTAAGTAGAACCATGAATTAAATGGAAATTAATATTAGTAATAGTGTTGATTTCCAAATTTAGCACATTGTTTTTTAGATTTTTTAAGAAGATAATAAAAAAAATCTATATATTAGTTCATAAAATTTTACCCTTTTAAATTACAATGTAGCAAAAAGAGTGAATAACACTTACTAAATTTAAGTAACATAATGTCATTAAATTAAGTATAATCATGACTTAAATGAATATTAATATTATTACCAGTATTAATTTCGAAATTCATTACATTATCTGCTCAATTTTCAAGAGAGATAATTAAAAAATCTATATATAAATTCGTAATTTTTTGCCCATTTAATCTACAATGTAATAAGAAGAATATATTGCTAAAAATATCCTATACATTTAATTGAAATCTCTGACTTAAAAAGAAATAATTTATACAATAAAATACAAATATAGAAGAATATATAGCATGCCTCATGTTCTGTGTACGGGTTTAAAAGCTTAACCCAAACCCGGATGCAAATTTAACTGTATTTAAAAGAATCCAACCCATTTGTATCTTATATCAAATTTTTTTCATACACTAACTTGTTTAAATTATGTAGTGCCATGTCCAGATCTACCATATTCAAGTCTCAAATTGCCAATCCTACTAATCATCATCGATCAAATCATCTTCAACATCAAATATCTATGTTCTCTATCCTTTCTCTTGGTGAAATCAAGATTTATTTCATTGCAAAAATGTTTCTACATAAGAATTAATCTTAGAGGGCAACAACTAAACCTTAAAACGGTATCCATATTGTATTAATGTTCTTTTGTGTTTGATGTGGATTATAGAGGGACAAGTAGGTAAATATGTTTGGTATGTCAAAATGAATTCAAGAATAATTTGAATCAAGGATGAATTTATTCTACTAATTACTAAATTAATGCATTGTAATAAAGATGGAAGGAAAGATTAAGTTGTGAAATTTATATGGCATTTTTAAATAGCAATTATAGGAAACCTAATAATGAAAGACAATATGATTTCTAAAAATATATAAAGAAATAGCCTTTGAAACTATATATTACGTGCTATGTGTATGCAAATTTAACATTAATATGTAAAATATTATTAAATTTATATATAATTATTGTTTTACAAAGATTTTATATAAATTTGAGGAATATTAAGATAGCGATCGAGAGGCTCTTATACCCATAAACTAAGATATAAATGAATCATTTGAAAATTAATAAATACAAAAAATTGGCGTAAAAATAGAATAGCAAAAAAATGAATTATGTACGGAAAGAAAGAATATTTAAGCATAGATTCTAGTTTCAAAAATTCTAAAAGATTCTCTCATGTAAGTTTAAAAATTTTGAATGACAAAACTACTATAAAAGTTAAAGACTAAATTTTTATAAAAAGAGTAATAAACCATACCAAAATCCTATATTTTTAATAATTTCCATTGTACAATCCGAATTCGTCTCCAGTTTCATATTTACAATTAAACATATCACTAATAAATAAATAAAAATTTAATTACTAATGACTTTTCATAGTGAATTTTTGTGAAATAAACTATTTATGAAATAAACACAATTAAACATATTACTGAACAAATAAAAAATTATTTAATTATCAATAGTTTTTCTTCTAATAAAATTTTGAAAGCAAATAAACCATTTTTAAAATTAACACAATTGATCAAAGCACTAAATAAATAATAAATCATTTTTAGTATATGGGGGGTATGGATATTGCAATAACTAGAAATTTGATGAAAAAATTATTAAGATATATAAATACTGAAGCCATAATTAGAAGCCGTCATTTTGATAAAAGATTTGTAGTTTAGATACCATTTTTTATTTAGGATTTGTAGGTTAGATACATTGATGATTTATTAATAACTATTTAGTATATAGGGGGTTTCGGTAAAATTCAAATAAAAGGAAATATTACAACACTAAAGACACCAAATAAGATATCTTTCATTTTAATAATGTAGATAATATAATTTCATCGAACAAACTTTGTAGATTTACATAGATGCCCTCCTATAGGCATCATAATTACCTACTAAGAGTGTCCTCGCATGATACAATACTATTGAATTGGAGCAAATACCTAACTAACAAACTAGAACAGTAGTCTCGATATTACTTTAGAAGTGAGTAGATACAAAATAAATGGTTATGAGCAAGAACTTCAACCCTGTAACTACAAGCTGTAAACATTAGTGTCTCATTAAAAGTGAATCAAACCTTGTTGAAAATGTGTAAGGATAGAGTAAGAGAATCAAGAAGAGCCCCCTCAATTCATAGCAACCCTTATAAATTATTCGATAAATTTAATAAAATTTTGTCTCCTAAACATTATAAATCTTACATAGCCTTTTGCATGTAACTAATAACTCACAAAAGTGTCCTTCCATGACACACTTCCACTTAATTAGAGTAAATACACAATTGACAAATTATAGAACAACGGTCTTTGTATCTTTTTAGAAGTGACTTAGATACAAGATAAATGGCTATGAGCAAGTAATCAATTTATTAAAAGGATAAACTATACTTTTAGTTCTCGAACTTTATCACTTTTTCTAATTGAATTCTCAAACTTTTATTTTTTCTATTTCAACCCTCAAACTATCTAAAAGTTTGCAAAAGAGTCCTCTGTTAGTAAGCCATTAGTTTTCTCATTAAGAAATGAATCTTTTGTAAACTTTTGAAAATTTTAAGTATCAAAACTAGAAAAAGTAAAAATTCAAGGACTCAAGTAAAAAAAGTGGAAAAGTTTGAGAGCTAAAAGTTTAAAATGTAAATTTCCCCTTTTTTCCTTTTAGGATATATAGATTTATTTGTGTTTTAATTTACAACCTATGCTTATATATATATTTACATACACATACATATTTGTTCATTTAAGACATGACTTTTAATGGTACTTATAACGTAGAAAAACAGAATGTTAGTTTTGTTCATTTTTAAGAACTTAGGTTTTGAAATAACAAAAAATTTTGGTTCTTTCAATATACTTTTTCAATTTTGGTTAACAAATACTTTAAATAATCAATTATCCGAGTTAACATTCTTAATAGAATTAAATCGCATTTAACTTTCTAATTTTTTTAAATTTACATATAACATTATTTTTTTCCCCACCAACTACATTACATATTATAACAATTTAAGGGAAAGGGACTTGAATCTAATATATCTCTTTGGAAGGTTAGTATTAGTAAAATAACTGTACAACTTATTTGATATTTATTTTAATTATTAAATTAAATAAATAACAGTGATTATAAATAATTATCATATTTAATTTAATGATACTATATAAAGTTAGTTAGAACATCATGATACATTTATATCTCGAAAAATATAAATAATGATTATATTTATAATATGATAAATAATTTTTTATAAATATTTTATCTAATAACACAATTAACCATTCTGATTCATTAAGTTCTAACGCCTTTTCTTAAGAAAATTTAACAAAGGACGAAAAAGAGAAAAATGAAAAATTATACTTTTAATTCTCGAACTTTGTCACTTATTATAATTGAGTCATCAAACTTTTATTTTTTTCTATTTCAATTTTCAATCTTCTTAAAAATTTATAAAAGAGTCTTTCATTAACAAAAAAAAAAAAAAACTAACGGTTCACTAATGAAGGAATTTTTTGTAAATTTTTGGAAAGTTTATATGAGCCTCGTAGTCTTATGTGTTGGATTCCAAACGGATAATTTAGGGTGTAAGCGAAGGTAGGCTAATTGAGATGATATTTTACATATAAATTTTAGAAATTAGACAATGACATTGCATGGGTCTAGATTGTAGAAATATAATAAAATAATAATAATATAGCAAAAAATAGTTAATTTCACTAAACTATACTATGTTGTATTTTAGTTGTCGTAAATAAGCGATTTCGGTAACAAAAATTAACTAAACTTTATAGATAAATTATTTGAATAATAAAATTATAAAATAGCATAAAATAATATATAAAAATAGTATGCATGCCTTGAATATAATTATTATATATAAATATATACCCGTAAATACTTAAAATACTTGAAAATATGCATAATTATCTAAAAATTTATAAAAAATAATAAAATTTATGAAAAAAAATTACTAAACTATTAGATTTGCAATGGATTAGGCATGAGAAGGCTTTTAGATAGCTGTTGACTTAGGGAATTATCTCAAGGACACTTAACAATGCAAGGGATTAAGGTATATATACTTAAAAAAGAGAAAAACTTTCATTCTACACCAAACAACTAGGGAATTTCCACCAAAACCTCTCTGAATGTTCTTAAGGATATGAGGAATTTTGGAAAAGTTTGAAGGAGGAGTAAAAGCAACTAAGAGAAATTTTAGAAAAATACGAAGTAAAACTACGCAAACCAAGCTAATTTGGAGAATGCGAGTTCGAAGAGCAATTGGGTATAAACCACCACCACTACCCAATAGTGGTGGTAACACTTAATGTGGCTGATAACTAAGGAGTGGTTGTTGGTGGCTAGATGGCCACTATTTTAATAAGTTAAATTTTAACCCGATTTTCACTAATTTTTTAAAAATATTAAATTAACTCCGAAAATTATGAAAAATTTTATTTTAAAATATTTTTACATGTACTTTTAGAGAAAAATGCCATATTGTAAAATTTTTAAGCGAGTATAAGACCTCCTCAAGAAATTGTACGAAATCGAACAATTTTCGATGTCATTTTAAATAATCCTATTAGTATAGTTTCACAACCAAATATTTTCTGGAATTTCCTCATATTTCATGTAAGAATTGTATGAAGAGTTTTCCATCAAAAACATTTTCTATGATTTTTAAGGTTTTTGAGCCTTTAAATTCGGTGAAAAACACTATCTTCTTAGAGATTTTGTACAATTAACTTTGAGGAAAACCATTTGTATCAGTTCTAGAGTTTATTTGTATTATATTCTACTGTAAAGAATGATTTGGGGTTAAATGGATTAAATTGGAGTCGAGATATGCACAAGTTACTAGGTATAGGCATAAAGCATTAGTATGTAAATATGAGAATTTACAGGTTTGAGTAGTAATATGTTACCTGATATGATAAATCGAATATATGATCATATTTTAGCATGCCTATAATTTGAAATATGATACTGGAATAAGTCACTTTGAGTAAACTTGTAAGATGACTCCATTTAGAGAGTTCTTCAGGAGGTTGATCTAGTAAAAAAAGGGCTTAATCCTTGGTTTAGACACTTGATCAGAAAGTTGGCTAATATGAAATACCTACCTAATATAGCTTCAAAAGACTAATTAGAGGATTCCTAATCAGTAAAACTATTTTTAGATACTTCTTTAGAGGGTTCCAAAATAAAAACTATGTTAAGACTATTGTTTAGAACCTTATTTAAAGACTTCTATAACAAACTAAAACTTAACAGAAGACTTAATGAACTTGCATAAACTAAATCAAAACTATATATTAAACATTAAAAGGAGATCATGTACTTTATATTTAGCAAAAACTAAACTATTTATGTCAACTGTTAGGGACTTCTAAAGGGATAAAGCACCGGAAGTAGGGTTAACTCGCATTGATATTAACTAAGTTAGGATCAATGCTTTATAGCATATGGGAGTATCATTTCAAGATACTTGGAGGATTAAGAATACTTGTTTTTTTGTTGTAACTTGATTATGCATATGTGTGCTATGTATATGCTTGTGATATTGATTTATGATTGGCAGTTAATTCTAAGTATTGTTTTTTGATTAAGTGTATCATGTCTGGTATGTTCAAACTTGGTTGCTTACCTTAAAAATTGGACTAATCATAACTGAACTAAATATTAACTGGACATTTATGACAACCCAATAAGGATATCAATTAGACTGTCAAGTTAAATATCGATTCTTCGATGAGGATAGCAAAAATAGTCCATTTCTTACTTTTAGTTGAACTAAGTGCTAGGAGAAAAAGTCAGGATAAGGTTAAGAACTATGGTTCGAATGTTATCTAGGGAGGAGGGTGTTCTCCATTATATAAGTTGGATATAGTTTGATAATGTCGCATTGAAACTCCTCAATTTGAGTTAGAGTAGGCATAATTTCTCTAACTTTACAATGGACCAATTAAACTTTGTGCGATGAATTATCATTTCTTATTGCATTTGCATCTAACTAATGATTTGATAACCATGTTTGTTAATGTACTTATGACTCTATCCATTCATACTGAGCTAGTTATGCTTACATCTTAATATACTATTTTGTAGGTGTTGATTAGTAATTGAAAATGCCTCGCTACAATCACCAACAATTTAGTCTCGACAAGCCGGGAGTGACGAAGTGAAGACTAATGAACTCATCACATTTTCCTTTTGTTTTTGTTTTCTTTTATGGGAAAACTATAAGGGCCTTCCTAGGAGGCCCTATAGTTTTTGTTGGCACGTTAGTGACTTAAGTATATGTAAATAAAACCACCTATGGAGTTGTACAGTTCTTTTCAAAACTTTGAACTTTTGATATATATAAAGTTATGCATAAACGTCTAAACTATTCGCTTTATAAGGAAACATATTTTGCAAGGAGTTACTCCACAGGATGTATATATTACAAGTGCCCATCTAACTACTTCAAAAATAGTTAATTTGTGATCACCTTTTGTATGTTATACCTACGTTAGCAGCTAAGGTAAGTAACTTTTAGCTTAAGTTGATTTATATGATGAGACTGTTATGGCTCCTCGAGCTTGGGGCATAAAAGTTCTAGGTGGTACCAAAGCATGGTTATTAAAGAACCAAGTTTTGAAGCATCTAATTAAAATAAATTAGACATTAGGAATACTGAGAGTTGGGGAATTAAGTAGGACGTAAAAGACTTAAACTTATAGATGTATATGTAAGATATATATATATAAGATCCTATATGGTATAAAATGATCATAAGTAATAGATAATACTAATCTAACTTATGCCTTACTTGCTTTCAGATACAGAAATATGAGCTTATTTATGCTTGGTTACATTTTGGTTGGGAAAAAGATGAGTCCCTTATCAATTATCAAGTTTAATTGCAAAATCTATTGTTGGAATTAGCTAATTGGATAATGTTTCATACAATAGATGAGATCATAACTACTTATAAGAGAGGATTGTCTTGGAGTATGAAGGATGACAGGAAGATTATATAGGATAAGTTAGGTCCCTTATATAGTGAATATACTGTCGCTATGCTACAGCTTTTGAGAAGAAGTATATGTATGATAAAGGAATTGTATTTATGATGATTCCAGTATTGTGCTTTCCTGCTATAGTGCAACCAAGTAAGAATTACCCACTAGGTTTTGATCGAGTACCTATAGGAATCCCACATGTACTCAAAGACTATTCTCTTGGAATCTTAGATTGGTTTTCAAAATTTCTATCGATTGGGAATATAGGTATTGAAGTACCCTTACAATCACATAAGCTTGAACCATCTATAAAACCTCATGAAAGTCCACTCCCAATTCCACAAGAAAATGTAGGTGAAAATGTAAAAGAGGAAGATCCAAAGTATAACTTAGAAATTGCAATGGCTTAGGCCGATGCAGGAAATGAAAATTTAAATGTAGAAGTAAGAGAAAATGAGATTGAAGAGGAAGCTGAAACAGAAGTGGTAACTAATTTTGAAGTTTAAGTTGGAATTTAGGGGGAAGCTAATGAAGGATAGAAAGTGAATCAAGTTAAAGAGCTATAATTGGAAAATAGAGATAATGAGGATGTACAGAAAGTGGTATATGTTCCTTAAACGCCTAAATATATAGCAGTAAGTTATGATTCAAAGGTAGAAAATGAGAACATAGACTTAAATGCTTATGAAAATTTGTTTCATTTGGAAGGTGTTGCAGACTCAGACTAGCAAATGGGAAAGCCAATAGTTAAGAGTTGGATAAACTTTGCACTAGCATAGTTCTTATGGTAGACTAATGTAAATAGAAGTTAGCTACTCTCGGATTCTCAGATCAAGTAACTTATATTATGTATTTTGTTGCTATGCAATGTTCTAGCCTTTTTTTTTTTTTTATGTAAATAGCATTTTGGAATTATAAATATACTTTCATATTTAAGGCAAGCATGATGTATTTAGAACTTATCTACTAAGAAGTTATGATGTAACTTTTGTTTGTATAGTTATGTTTATATGTAATCAACGTTGTAAAAAGTTTAACTTTAATGTAATTATAAGTTAAGTTTTGATGTAAAGTTAAGTTTTGATGTAGTTCATTTCTTACATAAATTTTAAGTTATGGTGTATATTTTTGAATTGTAAAGCTGTATCATGAAAGCTAATGATGTAGTAAGTGTAAAGCTTTGTATAATATTGAATGTACTTTAAGTTGAATATGTATATATGGAGATCTGAATGAGCAGGTCAATTACAGGGAAAGCAGTATGTGAATATGATTTATGATAAGTTATTCTTCATTATTATTATTTATTCAGAAGATTAAAGGTGACGTTATAGTATATAAAAGTATACAAGTGATATGATATCTATAGATGTTAAAATTCAATGCCGTTTTCATTGAACAAAGACTTAAATATTATAAGGAATTATTTCTATATTGTTATGTATACATGGGATGTGTTTACTGTAGGTAATTTGTGAATGTGAATGGTCACCAAAAGATGTCTAGTTGGAATCATATGGTGTTAAACAAATAGGAAATGTACATTCAAAAGGTTGTTCAAAAACTTCAAAAACTCATGCTAACCGATAAGTAAATGGACTTTGAATATAGGTTTAAGTAAATCCTTGTGGTAATTAAGTAACATAGCAAATAAGGAAACAGGAATGTGGATGGACAGCCTAAAAATGTAGTACTACCTCCAATTCCGCTTATACCACAAGATCCACCAAGGAATATTTTACTACCACCCCCACCTATTCTTAATGTGTTGTATCCCGCTCAATTTAGACAAATGATGGCAAGTATGCATACTATGATCCAACAACATGGAGCATTAATTCAACACCTTATCTAGGTGGACATGTAGCAAGTCAAAGGCAACCTGAAGTAGAGCCAAGCACTAACCACTAGAAGTTGCCAAAACTTAGTAAGCTTATAGAATTTATCAAAGCTAATTGGTGTTTCAAAGGAGAGATGGGAAAACCAACCATAGCTGACAATTGGCTGGCCTAAATCAAGTGATGTTTCGAAGCTTTTCGAGTACCAGAAGCGCAAAAGCTCTTACATGGAACTTTCTTACTGAAGTTGAGAGCATAGATATGGTGGAACTAGAAAGCAAGGACTTTGCTAGGACCACTTACATGGCAAACATTTAGAGAAGAGCTTAAGGAGTATTTCTCTATAAGTGTATAGAATCATATGACTAAAAAGTTGATGGGTTTGAAGAAAGGTACAATGAATATGGCGCTATATGAGTCAAAGTTTAATCGATTGATCCAGTATGCACTGCAATAATATCATGATAACCTAGAGCCTAAGAAAGTTCTTTTTCTTAGGGGATTTGAATCTATGATGAGATGCGAGCTTATGGACTATGGTTTTACGACCTGCAATGAGGTAGTGGATAAGACGTGCTAGCTCAAAGATAATCAGATAACGATGCAATCGGAGTAGAGCAAGAAGTTAAGAAGGGTGAATCGATTTAAACCCACTTTGAAAAGATCCTTCTCTAGTGTTAAAAGTAGCAACTTGGGTCAAAAGGGAAAGACATCAGTCGTGATGTTTAATGGACCAGTGAGATTGGATAAAGGATTTAGCTTTTATCATAGAGACAAGAATATTAAATGCTAGAAGTATGGAGGCTAACAATATTCATGGTAGTGTGCATAATTGAAAGGAAAATGTTATTAGTGTAGAAACCAAAACCATGTATCTATAAAGTGTCCAAGGATGAAGAATGTGAAATGATATCGTTGTGGTCAAGCATGACACTTTTCAAGATACTATATGCAATTTAGATATAGAGCTAAGAATACCAGAGGAGTAGATATTATGATGGTGCTTATACATGTCTTTGTGTTGGAAAGCATGGATGAGGACACCAAAGAGTTCGATGAATGGATGGAGAAATATTTTTGTTAAGGTTCAGATAACGATAATGATGGTATGGATGGTGGTGAACCAAGCTTTGTAATATGTACATACACTAACAATAACTACCAATCAAGAGTTATAGCATAAGTATGCTTAATGAAATAACTATATGTGTTAAGTAGTATAGTAATTAATAGTACTATAGTAAGTCTTTAGAACTTGTAAAAACTATAATGATAGCATAATTCAAGTAATGTAAATATAAACAGAGGAGTTGCATATGCATTGTTTGATAGGAGAGTTTCTCACTTGTTTTTTAGTCAAGAGTTTGTGTCAAATAATAGAATTGAAGTAGTCAAGGCAAAAACTACTTATAGAATAAGAATTCCTACAGGAGAGCCTGTATGGATTAGAAAAGTAGTAAGTGAAGGCCAAGTAATGATTCAAGAGAAAGAATTTTCAATTAAATTGATAGTATTATCTTTAAGTGGCTACGATGTTATTGTAGGGATTAATTCATTATCTAAGCATAAAGAGAAAGTAGATTGTCAGAATAAGGTTGTGGTATTGGATGATGGAAATATTGTATTCACTAGTAAACTAAGAATTGTGGTGTAAAGTTGGCTATAATCAAAGTAACTGAGGAAATGAAAGTTGATAATGAGGAATGGTAGTATCACTTGGTATTTGCCATAGAAGGGAAGAAGGAAACACCAAGTGTCTTGAAAATATCGATAGTTTATGAATTTCCTAATGTATTTTCAAATGATTTTCTTAGATTAATGTTGTATGGGGAATTGGTGTTTACCATTGAATTAGTTCCCGAAACTAAACCGATATCTAAAGCTCCATATAGAATGTCATCAATAGAGTTATAGGAGTTGAAGAAATAATTACATGTGTTGTTTATTGATTATAGAGAACTTAATAAAGTAACAATTAAGAATAAATACCCTTTGTCTAAAATTGATGATTTGTTCAATCAATTACATAGAGCAACAATATTTTCAAGGATTGACTTGAAGTCAGTATATCATCAATTGTGGATTAAGCCGGAAGATATACCTAAGACAGCATTTCATACACAATATGGACATTGCGAATTTTTAATGATGCCATTTGGTTTAATAAATGCACCCACAATATTTATGGATTTAATGAATTGAATTTCTCAACCTTATTTGGATAAATTTGTAATAGTATTTATTAATGATATTTCAATATATTCGAAGACAAAGAAGGAGCATGCTGATCATTTGTGGTTGGCATTGCAAAAGTTAAGAAATAATAAGTTGTATGCAAAGTTAAGCAAATGTGATTTTTGGTTGGAGAAAATAGCATTCTTGAGTCATATAATATCTATTGAAGGGATCTCAATGGATCATGAGAAAGTTAAGGCTGTAGCTAATTGGAAACAATCTACTATGATTACGAAAGTAAGAAGTTTTCTAAGGTTGGTAAGATACTATAAAAGATTTATCAAGGATTTTTCTAAAATAGCATAGCCTTTAACTTGACTAACTTAGAAAGATGTTAAGTTTGAATGGAATAAGGAGTACAAACGAACTTTCCAAGAGTTAACAAATCGCTTGATTTCAACTCCAATACTTACCTTACCTGATTCGAGTAAGCTTTATTGTGTTTATAGTGATGCCTCTTGAAATAGATTAGTATGTGTTTTGATGCAAGATAGCAAAGTAATTGCATATGTTTCTAAGCAATTAAGGCCTCATGAGGGGAACTACTCGACACATGATTTGGAGTTAGCAACTATTGTATTTGCTTTGAGGATATGTAGACATTATCTATATAGTTAACAGTGTGAGATTGATACAGATCGTAAGAATTTGAAATATTTCTCCACTTAGATGGAATTGAATTTAAGACAAAGACGATAGTTAGAGCTTATTAAGGACTATGATTTGACTATTAATTATTACCCTAGTAAAGCTAATGTTGTGGCAAATGCTTTAAGTTGTAGAAATTATGAGCAAATGGCTTCACTTCTAACCACTCAAAAGGATTTGATCTAGGAATTTGAGAAACTGAAGATTGAATTTAAGTAGCATGATCCTAATGTACAATTGATGAACTTAGTTGTTCAACCAACCTTATTAGAGAGAATTAAGTTACAACTAGAAGAAGATCTATGTTTAAGAGTAGTGAAGGAAAAGTTGATTTTGGAGCAAATACTAGATTTTCATATTGATGAGAAAGGATTACCGAAATTTAAAAGTCAAGTCTATGTGCTTGACAATGCATATTTGAAGCAAGAGATTTGGATAAGGCGCATGTTATTGGATATACATTACAATATACATTACACTCTGAAGGGAATAAGATGTACAGAGACTTAAAAACCATGTATTAATGGAAAGGGATGAAGGAGGATGTAATTCAATGTGTTGCAAATTGTACCACATGTCAACAAGAAAAAGCCTAACACTAATGGCTCGGTGGAATGTTGCAGCCATTGGAAGTATCCTAGTAGAAATGGGATCATATCACAATGGATTTTATGGTAAGACTTCCAAGACCTAAGGCTAGACATGATTCTATTTGGGTAGTTGTTGATAGATTAACAGAGAATGACACTTTCTGGCTCATCGAACTTGTGAATGGATGGAGAAGTTAGCTAAGCTATAAATACGTGAATTTGTTCAGTTGCATGGCACTCCAAAGAGTATTGTTTCCAATAGAGGCAGTTGTTTTGTATCAAAGTTGTAGGAGAGTTTACACCGATCTTTAGGAACAAAGTTGCATTTTAGTATAGCCTATTACCCATAAACAGATGGTCAATCGAAGAAGATGATTCAAATATTAGAAGACATGCTTAGAGGTTGTATACTAGACTTTGGAGGCAATTGGGATAAATATTTACCATTAAACAACTATCAAGCAACCATACAAATGGCATCATTTGAAGCATTGTATGGAAGGAAGTACTAATCACCGCTATATTAAAGTAAAGATCATTTGACAAAAGATGAAAGTAGCTCAAGATCATTTTAAGAGTTGGCCTGATCTAAAGTAAAGACCTTTGGAATTCTAAGTTAGAGACCATGTGTATGCGAAGATAAGTCCATTTAAAGGATTTAAACGGTTTGGTACAACTGGACAGTTAAGTCTACCTTATATTGGACCCTTTGAGGTACTAGAAATCTAACATACCGACTTGCCTTATCTCCAAGCCTATCAAGATACCATGATATGTTCCGTATATCTATGCTAAGGAAGTTTGTGAAAAATTTGGATGCAATGGTAGACATAAAGCCAGTAAACTTACAAAAGGATTATACAGTGGAAGAGCAACCCATTCAAATGCTTAATAAACGGGTTTAAAGGCTAAGAAACCAAGATGTGGAGTACATAAAAGTTTGCTAAGGAAGTGGTCCTCAAGTAGAATTAACTTAGGAACTAAAAGCGACTATGAAGAAGAAATACCCATAGTTGTTTTGATGGTCAGGTTAGTAAATCTTCTTATCTTGATTATGATAACTAGATAAATGTTGGAGTGCTTAAATGTTGTATTACAGAAGGTAGATAAACAAAGTTTTGAGGACAAACCTTTTTCTAAAGGGGGGTAGAAATGTGAGCCACTTGGTCTTACTTGTCAGATTCTAAATAAGTAATTTCAGTCGTACGCAAAAGTAAGTTGATTGAGACGATATTTCACATAAGAGTTCTAAGAGTCAGATGAGAACACCCCGTAGGTTCATATCATAAAAATATAATAAAATAATAATATTATAACTAAAAATAGTAATTTCACTAAACTATACTATATTGTATTTTATTCGCCATAAACATACGATTTATGTAACGAATATTAATTAAACTTTAGAGATAAATTATTTGGATATTAAAATTATAAAATGGCATAAAATAATATATAAAAATAGTATGCTTGCCTCTAATATAATTATTATATATAAATATATATTTGTAAATGCTTAAAATACTAAAAAATATGCATAATTAACTAAAAATTTATAAGAAAAATAATAAATTTCTAAAAAAGTTACTAAACTATCAAATTCATACTGGATCAGGTGTGGGTAGGCTTTTAGATAATTGTTGACTTAAGGCATTATCTCAAGGACACTTAACAATGCATGGCATTAAGGTATATATGCTTAGAAGAGAAAGAACAACTCTCGTTCTATACTAGACAACCTAGGAATTTCTACCAAAACCTCTCTGAAAGTTCCTGAAGATATGAAGAATTCTAGAAAGGTTCAAAGGAGTAGAAGCAAGTAGAAGAAATTCTGGAAAAATAAAAAATAAAATTATGCAAACTAAGTTGATTTGGAGAATGTGGGTCTAGAGAGCAATTGGGAGCGTACCACCACCACCACCCAACTATGGTGGCAACGCCTAGTATGGTCGACAATCAGGGAGTGGTTGTTGATGGCTGAATGGCCACCATTCTAGTGAGTTAAATTTCAATCTGATTTTCATTAATTTTGTTAAAATATTAAGTTAACTTTGAAAATTATGAAAAAAATTATTTTGGAATATTTTTACATGTACTTTGAGAGAAAAATACTAAATTGTAAATTTTTTAAGCAAATATAGAACCTACTTAAGAAATCACATAAAATCAAGCAATTTTCAATGTCATTTTAAATGACTCATATAGTGTAGTTTTGTAACCAAACTTTTTCTAGAATGTCTTTATGTTGCATGTAAGAATTGTATGAACAGTTTTCTGACAAAAATATTTTCTATGATTTTTAAGTCTCTAAATTCAATGAAAAACGTTATTTTCTTAGAGATTTTGTATAATTAACTTTGAAGAAAACCCTTTGTATTAGTTCTAGAGTTTCTTTGTATTATATTCTAATGTAAAGAATGATCTAGGGTTAAGTGGATTAAATTGGAGTCAAGATATGAACAGGTTGCTAATTATGGGCTTAAAGCATTAATCCTAGGTTTAGAGACATTAGTTGATATGAAATACCTACCTAATATAACTTCAGAAGGTTAATCAAAGGGTTCCTAGTTAGTAAAGCTGTTTTTGGATACTTCTTTAGAAGGTTTTAGAGCAATAACCATGTTAAGACTATTGTTCAGAACCTTATTTAGAAACTTCAACAATAAGCTAAAACTTAATAGAAGACTTAATGAACTTACCTAAACTAAATCAAAACTACATATTAAACATTAAAAGGAGATCATGTACTTTATATTTAGCAAAAACTAAACTATTTATGTTAACTGTTAGGGACTTCTGAAGGGATTGAGCACTAGAAGCAGGGTTAACTCGCATCAACATTAAGTAAGTTAGGATCAGCGCTTGATGGCATATGGGAGCATGATGTGTCTCCAAGGTCATATACACAAAGGTCGCACTACGACAAATAGGAATAAAAAGAAAAAAAAAAGGGATTTAGTAAATTCAAATAGTTGTTAGATGGATATGACACACCAACTAATCCTACCTGATTCAATCTTCACTTGATATGAAATACAAGCAAGGATTAAGGTTACTTACCATTAACCTTTGCTAAAGGAGCTAGATAAGAACTAAGGATAAAAGAGAACACATAGGTTTCTATGTAAAGGAATTGTAATTCAATAATGAAGTATGATGTCTACATACAAGGGAAAAGGGCTTTATATACTAACCCCACTAGGATTACAAGAATACTAAGAAAAGATACAAAGGATTAAATACAAAAGATTCCTTAAATATACTAAAAAGGATAAAAATGACAAATTCTATTTTGTACAAAAAAAGAAAGAATCCTTATGGAGCTTCGTGCCAAAATGTACATGTCAAATGGTGGTTGGTTACAACTGATCCTATTGATGTGAGTCCTTAAATAGCTCGAATGAAGTCAAGAGAGATTCTAGAAACTGAACTAACTTGATCTAGGTTAGGTCAGAGCTTAGGCATTCGAGAGTCTCTTAAGGTCAAGCAACTCGATGGCTCAACTTGGATATATGCTTAGTGCTCAACAACTTGGTAACTATATTGATCTCAACTATAATTTAGCACTTAGGTTTACAGAAGTGTAGGAGCTTAAGATCAATGAAAGAATCTTTGTCTAGTAAGGATTCTTGAGCTAGTATCCATCAGGTTAACCCTTGCAATCCTCTAACTTGGCTTCGTGTGACAGGTTTAAGGAGCTGATTCTTATCATTTGCCTGGGGGTGAAAAGGATTTGTCCTCAAATTTGAAGGAACTTCTTCTTGTTGTTTTTCCCTTGCTTTTGTAGTGAATTTTGCTGGTCAGTAGGGGATCAAATCATATATATTGAAGGTTAGGAAGACACCATAGTTCTTAAGTAGCTCAATCTGGTAGGTGTTGCGGTTGTCTTCTTTAAGACCTTGAATTAACCATTAGCTCAAGGAGATAGTTTACTGTATCTTAAGTGTGGAAATCTATCTTAGTTAAGGTAGATCCATACTAGGTTGCCTAGCTTAAAGGAAACAATTCGATGGCTACGGTTACCTATCTCTTGCTGCCTTTCATTAAACTTGATGATCTTCCTTACCACATACTAGTGTAGCTCTTGTAATCTTTAGGCTCAATTAATGCTAGATTATCTCTCTTAGGCAACCTTAGGAGTGCCAATCATATCTAAAGGGATAATGGGGTTGAGGCCATAAAAAACCTTAAAAGGAATCTTCCTAGTAGTATTGTGGACAATTCAGCTGTAAGTGAGCTCCACAATAGTTAGGCACAAGTCCTAATCGCTCAAGTTCTTCCCTACAACAACTTAAAGTAAGGTACCCAATGTTCTATTTGCCACTTCAATTTGGTCATCCATTTAGAGGTGGCTACTAGAGCTAAACACGAGTTTAGTCCCAAGTCTTCTCCAAAGTGTCTTCTAAAAATAGCTCAAAAATTTCATTTCCCAATTTGATATGATGGTTTTTGGAACTCGATGTAGTTGAACAACTTCCTATAAAAACAAATTAGCAATATATAAAGCATCATTAGTTTAGTGGCACAAAATGAAGTATGCCATCTTACTGAAGCGATCCATTACTACAAGGATTGAATCCCTCCCTTTAGATGTTTAGGATAACCCTAGGACAAAGCCTATGCTGAGGTCGACTCAAAGTGAGGTTGACGTTAATAAAGGCATATATCCTCCATGTAGCTCCTTCCTTCCTTTCGCTCTTTTATACGCTTCATAATTACCAACGACCTTATGAACATCTTTGGCCAAATCAAGCCTATAGAAGTTCTCTCTCAACAAGTTGGCTATTTTAGTCTCCCCGAAATGGCTAAATAATCCATCATTATAAGCTTCCTTAACCAATAACTCACGTATGGAATAGTTTGGTATACATAGCCTCTTCTCTTTGAACAAATAGCTATCCTTTAAGTAATATCCTCCAACAACAACTCCTTCTCTGTACTTCTCAAGAATAAGACCAAACTGTAGGTCTTGAGCATATTGCTTAGTAATAAGGGAAAAACCAAGTAATTTCTTCTGCAAAGTGGTCAGTAGATTTTGCCGACATGATAGGGCATCTACAACCACATTGGCACTGCCTTTCTTGTACCTAATTATGTAAGAAAAGCCTTCCATAAACTCCAACCATTTTTCTTATTTCTTTGAAAGTTTGTCCTGACTCCTAAGATACTTCAAGGACTCATGATCTGTGTAAATAACAAACTCTCGGGGTAGCAAATAATGTTACCATACAATAAAAGCTTGAAAAAGAGAATACAACTTTTTCCCATACATAGAATAATTCAATGCAATAACATTGAGCTTTCTACTGTGATAAGCAATAGGTTGGCGCTCTTAAAATAATACGACACCAATACCAATAATGACACATCGTGTACCAGTTCGAAAGGTTTGGTGAAGTCAGGTAGGGCTAAAATAGGAGTAGTGGTAAGCTTTTCCTTGATTTCCCTAGAGCTCTACTCAGCTCGGTCATTCTAATAGAATCCCTTACTCTTCTTAATAAGCTCGGTCAATAAGGTAGCAATGGTACTAATGTTTCTAATAAACCTTCTATAGAAAGAAGCTAGACCATGAAAGCTTTGTACCTCAATAATGCTCTTCAACATCAGCCATTCTAAGACAACTCGAAATTTCTCCTCATCAGCTCGATTCTGTCTCCTGACACTACATAACTAAGGAAGACAACTTTACCTTAGTAAAATGTATACTTCTTCAAGGTCCCATATAGTCTCTTGGTCTACAAAATATCAAAAATAGCTTAGAGATGTTTAAATGGTTGGCTAAGTTGGTACTGTATACTAATATGTCATTAAAGTACACAACCACACATTTTTCGATCAAAAGGCGCATCGTATGGTTCGTGAGCCTAATGAATGTGTGCATTAGTAAGTCTAAATGGCATAACTAATCGCTCGTAGAGACTATGTCTATCTTAAATGTAGTTTTTCACTCGTCACTAAGTCTCATGCAAATTTGATGATAGCTACTTCACAAATCAATCTTTGAGAATATTTGAGCACCATGTGGCTCGTCTAACATGTCATCAAGCCTGGATATGAGATATTTGTACTTGATAGTAATGTAGTTGATAAATCGACTATCGATGCACATGTACTATGAACCATCCTTTTTTAGGACAAGTAGAGCTAGCACAGTATGAGAGCTCATGTTCTCTCTCACATATCCATACTCTATTAGCTCGTCCACCTATCTCTTCAGTTCAGCAGCCTACTTAAGATTCATCCTATAAGCAAGTTTGTTTGGCAAGGTTACACCTAGCTATAAGTTAATGTAGTGTTCAATGCTTCGGATTGGGGGTAGTCCTTTAGGTAGCTCTTTTAGGAATAAGTCGAAAAATTCTTCTATTAATTTCTAAACCTCTTTTGGTACATCTTCCAAATTTCTCAATAATAATCTCCTCACCAATAAGTACATAGGCTCATCGATTTTTACAGTAGCTCAAAGCTTTGTCCAACTCATCACCAATGCCTTCTTCTTGCTAGCTCAAGTGAGTTGATTATGTGTCCCATTCACTTGGTTTGGTGTCATAGGTTATAACGCAATCTTCTTTCCATCCTTCATAAAGGCATAAGTATTCTTATATCTGTCGTGTATAATACATTAGTCGAACAACCAAGGTCTCCCTAATAACAAGGTAAAGCTCCAATGAGGACGACATCACATTCCACTTTGTCCCTATATACGTTCCCAACATAGAATAGTACAACCACTTTGCTAAGCACCTTTGTCATGTAGTTAGTATAGCTTGTAAGGTCAAGAGTGCTTAAAATTCGACAAACCGAACCTTTGCACAAGGGACTATACAACAACGTTGGTATAACTCCTTCCATCCATAATGATGGTGTATGGTTGGCCCTTGATGGTACACTTAGTGTAAAACAAATTCTCTCTCTAGTCTTTCTTAGAGCTTAGCATTTAGTTCAACACTTGTCTCAATACCAAGGTCATTACTTTTCCTTAGTCTACATAGACACAAGTTTCTTCCTCATTCTTGACTTCAATTTCCCCAACATTTTTCTCTTCCTCCTCGAGCTCACTTTCATTAATGCTATCCATTACATTACCTCATAACACCACAGTACGTCAATTAGGACACTCAGCAACCATGTATTCATAACCCAAGCACTTAAAGTACTTCACCTCACTCATCTTCCATCTTAAGTTCTACCCTTTCTCATAGGTCCTTCGGGTTGGCTTATTATTAGTTCAACTCTTCAAGCTAGCTCGACCATCGTTAGGTCAGTCATTTTTCTCCTCTGCTCAAACAGGTCTTGATAAGAATCAACTCCCCGGACTAGTGACACGAAGCTAAGCTAAAAGACTACAAGAACTCACACGAAGAATACTAACTCAATGCCTCATTTAGGATGAGGAACCTTATTCTAATCTCCATCTTTTACACTACTGTCGTCTTAAACATAGAGCTCTCATAAGTTCCAACATGGTTTTCAAGCTACCAAGAAATCATACTGACCTGCTTAGCATACATGCCAACCAATGGAGTAGCTATACCTATTATTGAGCTCATACCATGATCTAGATAGCTTCCGATCTAACTAACGTCAAACCACCATCTAAGCCGAGCTACCTAAACACCTAACCTACAAAGGATCGGAATGTTTTCCAGTACTCGAGCTCTAACCCAAAGCCAACTAGGTTAACTTTAACTGTTGAATTTCTTATGATTTCATTTGAGAAAAATCCTACGATTATCAAGCAGGCTCGGCATCCATTATAAATTAGTCAACCACATTATAAGCCTCCAACCATCCCTTAATACGTATCATTTGGCACAACATTCTAGAAAGATTCCTTATTCTTTCTGTATAGAATTTTTTTTATCTTTTTTACCCTTTTTAGTATGTTTTATATATTCTATTTGTAAATTACTCTTTTCTCTTTTCCATATATGCCTTGTAACCTTAGTGGGGCTAGTAAATAAACCCCATTTACTTGTATGCAAACACATCATTGCATTATTAATATTACCAGTTTCTTTCTTGAATAACCTAAGTGTTCTCATTCTATCTTAATTATTATCTATTCCCTTTAGTAAGGAGTAATGGCAAATGACCCTATAATTCAAACTGATGAGTCACATCCAGCAAATTATAAGCCAAGTAGGATCAATCGGCACGTCACATCCGATTGGTAACTGCTTGGTTCTCATTCGTTGTGGTGCCTTTCCATGTGTATAACTCTAAAGACGCATCAGCTTCGTTGATATCAAAACATGGTTTTGAGAGGAAGTGTGTGAAGTTGTAGTGAAGTTTTTATTCATGTTTGCTGTTAATAGCTATCATGTTCCTTTTATAACTACTATAATGTGTTCATGTAAAGTAAGTTTTGAAGTTGTGAGCTATGAAGTAAAGGTTCATGGATTGGTAACTATAGTTTCTATTATTACTCTATTTTACTTTGTTTCCCACTATAAAAATATAGCAAGTTCATTTCTGTTGTATTCGAGTGAGTGTTGAGTGTTAGAGTTATTAGAGTAGTTAGCAAGGTTTTAGGTAGTAAGTAGAAGCGTTTGTTGTGTATTATGTTGTTAATATGTTAGAGAAGTATTTCCTTTTGTTGGATTCAAGTGTTCAAGGTGTTATTGGTGGTTGGAGTAATGGTGCTCGTGTTGGTCAAGGTCAAAAAGGTCGTAACACTCCTGGTTCAGTTGATAATAAGCTTGATAGACTCACTAATCTTATTGAAAGTCTAGTTACTGTGATGCAAGTCAACAGACAGCAACTACAAGGTATACCACATCATAATTCACCTGAGAATGATCCTGAGAGACAATATGGCCGAGGTAGCCGAGCTAATCACCTTGTTCGACCCCATTAAGTTGGAGGAGTTGCAGATTAAGATGCTTGACTATGATTAGGGTTAGAAGAGATTAAGGAGGATGACGAGAAAGTAGATGTAGAAGAATATGGAGAGGAAGAAGAAGAGGTTAGACATTATTGGCACAAAAGCAAGGACGCCGAGCTCCTTAAGGACTAGACAATGTCAAGGTCTAAATCCCACTCTTTAGTAGAAGTGGAGAGGCAAATGAATATTTAAAGTAGGAAGAGAAAGTAGAGAAAGTGTTTGATTGCTATGGATACATTGGTACCGTTAAAGTGCGACTTGTTTCATTTGAATTTTCTAGGTATGCTACTATGTGGTAGAAGAATCTAAATGTAGCTAGAGGAAGAGATGAAAGACAAGGTGTATGGGCTTGTAAAGGGATGAAGAGATTATTGGGAGGGAGATTTGTGCTTAAGACCTAATAATAGGGCACACTTGCAAAGTTGCAGGAATTTTGCCAAGGAAGTCGATCTATTGATGACTATGTAAGAGAATTTCAAATGTTAATGATCCAAGCAAATGTGGATGAACCGGAGGCTCGCATAGTGTTAAGGTTCATTTTTGGACTTGAATATGAGATCCATAACATTGTAGAAGTACAGAGGTTCTATACACTTAAAGAGGCCATTAAGGTAGCGTAAAGGGTTGAAAAGTAGAGAAGAAATGCTCAGAGTCGACCTAGGTCGACATTTTCTCGAGCTCCTGTTCCGTGCTAACCTACTCATGCTAAGCCGAAGAGACCCTCCCGAGTTAAGGAAAAATATGATTAACCTGATGATAGCAAAGCAAGCTAATAAAGCCAAGTTGAGGATAAGCTAACCCCGACGACATATGAGAAGGGATAGACCTCTAGACGAAAGACAAGCAAGGTGAAGTGCTTCAAAAGCTTGAGTTTTGGACATATGGCTACTAAGTGTTCGAATTGACGTACTATGGTGCTGTAAGGAGATGTAGTGGATAGCACCGACAAGAGTGAACCAAAGGGGGAGAAGAATGTTGGAAAAGTTAAAGCTGAAGAGAAAGAGGAGACTTGTATCTATAATGACCAGGAAGAAGTGATGACTCTAGTATTTAAGACGAGTGCTGAACTCTTTACCAAGCTCCGAAGAAGACCAAAGAGATAATTTATTCTATACAAAGTGTACCATCAAGGGATAATTGTGCACCATCATTGAAGATGGAGGAAGTTGTACCAACATCATTGCACTATCCTTTGTGTAAAGAATAGGACTATTGACCTCTAAGCACCCTCAACCTTACAAACTACACTGGCTTTATGATAAGTGTGCTCTACATGTCACATAACAAGTATCCATACCTTTTAGTGTTGGGAATATTTATAGGGACGGAGTGTTGCATGATGTCAACCCTATGGGAGCTTCACATCTATTACTCGGATGACCTTAGTTATTCGACTGACATGTTATTCACGGTAGATATAAGAACACATATACCTTTGTCAAGGAAGTGGATGAATTGGTTGAGTGAGGTTACGTAAGGGAGAGTGTGAGTCCTTATGCTGTACCAACTCCGCTCATTCCAAAGAAAGATGATTTACAATACATGTACATCGACAACCGAGTAATCAATCGAATTACTATCAAGTATAGATATCTAATACCAAATCTTGATGACATGTTAGATTAGTTATATGGTGTTCGAATATTCACAAAGATTGATCTATGAAGTAGTTACCACCAAATTCGCATAAGGCCTACTAATGAATGGAAAACTACTTTCAAAACAAGGCATGGTCTCTATGAGTGGTTGGTTATGCCATTTAGACTTACAAATGCATTAAGTACATTTATGCGGTTTATGAATCATATGACGCATCTGTTGATCAGAAGTTACGTAGTGTGTACTTTGACGACATATTAGTATATAGTACCGACCTAAACAACCATATTTAACATCTCCGAGTTGTTTTTGACATTTACGAGTCGAGAAATTATATAGGAACCTGAAGAAGTGCATGTTCTATCAATGTGAAGTTGTCTTGTTAGGGTATGCAATATTTAGAGAAGGAATCCGAGTAGATGAGGAAATGGTCCAAGCTGTTTTAGAGTTGCCGATGCTAAAGAACGTTACTGAAGTACGAAGTTTTCATAGCCTTGCTTCTTTCTATAAAAGATTCATTAAAAACTTCAATACAATTGTAAACCCCTTAACTAAGCTAACAAAGAAGAGTGAAGGATTCTAATAGAATGATTGAGCTAAATAAAGCTTCAAGGAAATCAAAGACAATCTCACTACTACCCTTGTCCTATCCCTACCAAATTTTGACAAGCTATTTGAATTGGAATGCGATGTGTTAGGCATTGGAATTGGTGCAATCTTGATGCAAAAATGACAACCGGTTGCCTACTACAAGGAGAAGCTCAATGGTGTCACATTAAACTATTCTGTGTATGAGAAAGAATTATACTCACCATTCTAAGCTCTTACTTTTTGGCAACATTATTTATTACCACAAGAGTTTATAATTTATAGTGATCATGAGTCATTGAAGCATCTTGAAAGTCAAAATAAACTTTCGAAGAGGCAAGAAAAATGGTTGGCATTTATGAAAGGTTTTTCTTATGTAATCTAATACAAGAAGGGTAGTGCTAACGTTGTCACAGATACCTTGTCACATCGACAAACCTTACTAACCACCCTACAGACGAAATTATTAGGATTTTTACTTATCAATGAGCAGTATACTTACAACCCCCATTTTGGTCACATTCTTGAGTAGTGCAAAGAAGGAAATGCTATTAGAGGATATTACATCAAGGATGGTTATCTATTCAAAGATAGAAGATTATGCATACCAAATTGTTCCACATGTGAGTTGTTGATGAGAGAAGCTCACATAGTGGATTATTTAGTCATTTTGGAAAGACCAAAATAGCCAACCTATTGAAAGAAAACTTTTGTTAACTTAGTTTGACTAAGTATGTCTATAAGGTAGTCGGTAGTTATGAAACTTGCAACAAGGCTAAGGGAAAAAGGAAGCCACATAGAGAGTATTTGCCCCTACATACACCATCCTTTCCTTGGGCCGACCTTAGTATAGACTTTGTCCTAAGGTTACCTCAAACATCTAGAGGAAAGGATTCAATCTTTATTGTAATGGACCCCTTAAGCAAAATGGCACACTTCATCCTATACTATCGAAATAACGATGCTTTATATATTGCTAATTTGTTTATACATGAAGTTGTTCGACTATATGGAGTATTGGAGATAATTTTTTCAAATTGGGACACCAAATTCTTAAGCTATTTTTGGAACTCTTTAGAGAAGACTTGAAATTAAACTTATGTTCAACTCTAGTAACTACCCTTAGATTGACGACCAAACTAAAGTGGTGAACAAGATGCTTGGCAATTTACTTCAAGCTATTGTAGGAAAGAATTTAATGGATTAGGATTTGTGTCTACCTATTATGTAGTTTGCATACAATCGAACTGTTCACAATACCATTGGAAAGACTCCTTTCAAGGTCGTCTATGGCCTCAATCGCATTATTCCCCTAGATTTGATTGGTACCCCTACAGCTGCTAAAGAAAGTCAATCTAGAATCTATTGAGCCTATGAATTACAAGAGCCATATTAGTCCATGGCAAGGAAGATTGCTAAGTTCAACTAAAGACAATAAGAGATTGGTAGTTGTGGCTACTAAACTGTTTCTTTTAAACCAAGAGACTTGGTATGACTGCACCTCAGTAGAGAGAGAGAGATTTCCATACCTGCGATAGAGTAAGTTATCTCCAGGAGCTGATGGTCTATTTAAGGTCCTAAAGAAGATCAATTGCAATGCCTACCAGATTAAAATGCTTAAGAACTTAGTTTCGCAATCACCTTCTACAATGTCACGCACAAATGTAAAATTTTCCCCTTTTAAAAATAGTGGAAACACCATATAATAAATTGAATTTGCTTGTAGTCTTTTGAAACATATTTGTGAAAACTGTAAGCTAACAGCAAGCGTACTAATCAATTTATAGTATATAATGAGCACTAAGGTCGTATTTTGCGGTAAAGGAAAGAATAAAGTTTAAAAAGATAACTAAGTACTATATTCTAATATTTCTACTCTAATCTAGGTAATCAATTAAACAATTTTGAAAGAAAGAACATTCAAGCTATCTAAATAGAAGTAAAAACTACAATAAAATTGAGTATGAATTTTAGCAAATTTCTCAGTATTGTGATGTGGATTTTTTTATAAAAATTGTATGAGCAACAAGTAAATAATTGTCTAAGATTGTTGTAGCTATATTATTAGAGTATTTATAATAGTCTAAACATGGATTTTACTCACATTCACAGAATTTATCCAACTCTCATTTTGTAAATTCTATCATGTAGCAAGAGCATTGTATTATCAATATCTCATCTACACTATCAACTAGCTATTCAAGTCCCGTCACTACTCAAATAACTATATTAGAATTGATTTCTCATTCTAACCAATTTTTAACTGTAGGTGAGTACAAGAATTTAAGTCCTAATTCTCAAGAATTACCCATTCAAATTAGGAATTCTAAGTTCTATTCAAGGTTTTCAAATCTTATTACGGTATCTATACCCTATTAGGATAACAAAGGGAGATCCCCAATGTGTAGGAAATGCTATCTAACTTAACATTAACCCAACACTCAAGTTATAATTAATTACACAATAAAACTAAGAAAAATTGCAAATTTACACTATCACAATACAAAAACATCAATAGCCACAACTACTTCATCATGTTCACACACTACCCATAAACATAATAAGCTCTATTTATTACATTTATGGAAAATAAACATTTAACACATAATACATATGAACATGAAAATAAACATTACATTACAAAACTGAGCTCCTCAACTAAAATAATGGAGTCTCTCAAGATTTTCCCAATAATCTCTATACATGCAATGGAAATCTGCATACCTAAACCTTGAAAATAGCTAAAATCCACTAATAGTTTACCCTACAATCATGCAAATACCAAAAAAAAAAAAAAAAAACTCTATGGAAATCATAAAACTATACCAAGAGTAACCTAAGATAGCCTAAAGAAGAGAGAAACGATAGAAACTAGAACCCTAAACCTTAGAAATTACAAAGCAAAATTTGTATAAAATGAAGAAGAAAAGGTTTTTATATCAAGTCATTACCGACATGACGGTAAGCAAGGGTATCTCATGACGGTGGATAGATGTCACGTACTTCTCCTCTTTCCTTTTAATGAAACGGCTCATTTTTGCTTCAGGAGTCAAGTATACCATCATGACAATAGCTACCAGTATACCCTTCTAATTTTGCAACTGGGTTTGATTCTGTTCAAGTTACTGTCTTGACAGTAGATGGGCTTACCATCATGCCGGTAATTCTAACTACAAGTTTCCTTCTTTTACTTTTTTCTTTGTTTTCGACTTCTTGAATTGGGGCTACCATTAAATGGTAGTCCTGAGACCTACAAGATCAAACACGAAGAGCTTAAATTCTTTAAATATATGCTACTTTTGAACATTAAAACACAAATATATAAATTACACTTGTGTTGAGAAATTATATATGATTTTAATGAAAATTCATATCCTTTTGCTGAAAAATCTATCGAATCGTATATAATTATTAGAGAAATCCTTTAAACAAATGTATGGTTTCACCTACTTATCAGAACTATGGTGTTTCCTACACCTTTAATATGTCCGTCCTGATTCCCCACTGACTAGAAGAAGACCCCATAGATGCCAAGATAGAACAAGAGCCCGATATCACTTCGAATTTAAGGGCAAATCTTTTGATTCCTAGGTAGATTATAGGAATCAACTCTCTAAACCAATCACATGAAGCTAAGCTAAAGACCCCAAGGACTCACATGAAGCATACTATTCAGGACGAAGATTCCTATTCCAATCTCCATCTTTTACACTACTACTGACCTAAGCACCAATCTCTCATAAGTTCCAATATGGTTTCTGAGTTGCCAAGCAATCGTGCCGACCAGCAGAGTAACATTCGTTACAACTTAGCCTACTACAATGGAAGCCTCTAACCATCCCTTGTCACATGTCTTCTAATACAACATTTCAAAAAGATTGTTTACTCTTTCCGTACAAAATATTCTTTGTATTTTTTATCCTTTTTAGTATGTTTTATTTATTCTATTTGGAAATTAGCATTTTGTCTTTTCTATGTATGCCTCGTCTAGTGGAGCTATTATATAAACCCCATTTACTTGTATGCAAACACATCATTTCATTATTAAATATTACCAGTTTCTTTCTTGAGTAATCTAAGTGTTCTCATTCTATCTTAACTTTTATCTGTTCCTTTTAATAAGGAGTAGTGGCAAGTAACCTTATAGTTTAGAGCGATAAGTCATATCCGATGAATTATAGCCTAAGTAGGATTAATTAGTGTATCATATCCAATTGATAGCTGCCTAGATTTGCTAAACCCTTTTACTTTCTTTTAGTTCCCATTTATTATGGTGCCTCTCCATATATACAATCTTAAAGATGCATTAGGTCTTTTGAACTTGACATGGGCTAGTCGATGTGGAATAGGTGTTGGCAAAAAGCTTAGCTTAGGTCTACTTAAATTATTTCTCCTCTACTTCTCGATCCCTTATGCTACCTTAATGGCCTCCTTTAAGGTGTAAAAGCTCTACGCTTCCACAATGCTATTGATCTCATATTTAAGTCTACAAATGAATCGTGATATAGTATGAGCTTCGGGCTCATCCACATTTGCTCAAATCATTAACATCTGGAAGTCTCTAACATAATTATCAATAGTTCAGCTTCCTTAGCGAAACTCTTGCAACTTAGCAAATGTATCTTGCAAATATGTCTCATATACAAATCTTCCTCTCTTTCCAAGTCCGTACACCTTATGTTCCATTTCTCACTCTAATCGCATTCAAATTCTTCTGCCTCATCGTAGTGTATCTAGAAAAGTTAAGCACAACAAGTTAAATCTTCACTTCCTCAATATACTCATAACAATTAAACACCTTCATAACCTTCTCTTCCTACTTTAACTATTCACCTACATCTTTACTGTTAGTAAAAGTTAGGATCTAGACCTTGACATTGTCAAGTCTTCGAGGAGCTTAGACGGCGCCTTTGCTCTTCTGCCTCCTTCCCCCTCACGTCTTCTTCTTCTTCTTCTTCCTCTCCATTAGCCTCTATGTCTACCTCCTCATTATCCTCCTCAATATCCTCTAACTTAAGCCTTCATCAAATAGGTCAGTTTGCTACTCTGCCAGCTCAATGAGGTTGAGTTGGGCAATTAGGCTAACTAACATAGCCATTTCTTCACTCTTGCACATTCTCTGCTCGATCACGATTGGGTATACCTTACATTTGTTACCTATTGCCTTGACCACAACCTTCACGAGCACCACTCTCATGGTCACTAACAACTTTGTGAACATTAGAATTTGACATAGTATAATACCTCTTGACAACTTAGACAACGCAAAACTCAACACAACCTTATACTCACTACCCATAATTGCTCTAGCACATTTAGACTACTTCAACTCCCAACACAACATAATGTAACACAAAAATAAGCCTTGCTTTGTTTTCGTAGTAAGGGAACATAGTAAAGTAAAGGAACAAGAACTATTGCACTTGCCTCTTATAACTACTACTTCTCCTCTCACTACTTCAAAATGTACTTCAAGTACATTTAAACACAACTTCAACTCACTCCATTTGAACACATTATAGTAGTTACAAAGGAACACAATAGTAAACACAAACAAAACTCCACTGTAATTCATATACTTCCTCATGGAACCATGCTTTGATACCAGCAAAGCTAATGCGTCTTAGAGGTTGTACACATAAAGGCCACACTACAAAAGATAAGAACAAAACGAAAACAAAAGAGATTTAGCAAATTTAAATAACTGCTAGTTGGATATGACACACCAACTAACCTTACCTAGCTTAATCTTCACTTGATATGATACACGAGCAAGGATTAAGGTCATTTGTCACTAACTCTTACCAAAGGAGCTAAATAAGAGTTAAAGATAAAAGAGAACACATAGATTACTCCGCAAAAGGAATTGTAATCCAGTAATGAAGTATGATGTCTGCATAGAAGAGATTAGGGCTTTATATACTAGCCCCACTAGGGTTACAAGTGTACTAGGAAAAGATAAAAAGGATTAAATACAAAAGATTCCTTAAATATACTAAAAAAGTTAAAAGTGACAAATGATATTCTATATGAAAAAAGAAAGAATCCTTATGGAGTGTCGTACTAGAAGACACGTATCAGGTGGTAATTGGCTACAACTAGTCCTATTGATGTGAGTCCTTAGACAACTCTGCACTTATAAGATTTAGCTCGAATAAAGTCAAGAGAGATTCTAGAAACTAAACCGACTTAATCTAGGTTAAGTCAAAGCTTGGGCATTTACCAGTCTCTTGAAGTTGGGTAGCTCAACAACTCAGCTCGGATAGATGCTTGGTGCTTAACATCTTGGTAGCTATACAGATCTCAAATGCAGTTTGGCACTTAAGTCTGTAAAAGTGTAAGAGCCCAAGATCAATGAAGGTATCCTTATCTTGTAAGGGTTCTCAAGTTAGTATCCATCGAGTCACCCCTTGCAATCCTTTAGCTTGGCTTCGTATGATAGGTTCAAGGAGTTGATTCTTATTAGAGTATTATTTCAAGATACTTAAAGAATTAAAAGTGTTTGTTTGTGGTTGTAGCTTGATTATGTATGCATGTACTTGACATGTTGATTTGTGATTGGGGGGTAATCTCTGAGTGCTATTTTCTAATTGAGTATATCATGTCTGGCATATTTGAATTTGGTTGCTTACCTTAAAAATTAAACTAATCATAACTGAACTAATTATTAACCGGCATTCATGACAACTTGATAGAGATATCAATCAGGTCATCAGGCTAAATACTGATACTTCAATAGGAATAATAGAAATAATCATTTTCCCACCCTTAGTTAAACTAAGTGATAAGAGAGGAGGCCGCAGCAAAGTTGAAAACCATGGTTTGAATGTTGGCTAGGGAGCAGGGTGCTCTCAATTACAAAAGCTTAAATTGGGTTTTATAGTATTTTGTTGAAACTCCTCAATTCAACCTAGAGCAAACACAATTTCTCCTCTAACTTCACAATGGACCAATTAAACATTGTGCGATGAATCATCATTTGCTTATTGAATTTGCATCTAACTAATGATTTGATAACCATGTTTATTAATGTAATCTTATGACTCCATCATTTTTTATTGAGCTAGTTATATTCACATCCCAATAGACTATTTTGCAAGCGTTAATTAGTGATTGAAGATGCCTCGCTATAATCATCCATAGGTTAGTGTCGACGGGTTGAGGAGTGACAAAGTAAAGACAAATGAACTCATCACATTTTCCTTTTGTTTTTGTTTTTTTCGTGGGAAAACTATAAGGGCCTTTTTGAGAGGCCCTATAGTTTTCGTTGGTTCGTTGATGACTTAAGTATATGTAAATAAAACCACTTATGGAGTTGTACGGTTCCCTTGAAAACTTTGAACTTTTATGTATATAAAGCTATGCATAAAGGTCTAAACTATCAATTTTATAAGGAAACATAATTTGCAAGGAGTTACTCCATAGGTAATATATATTATAGGTGCACATCCAACTGCTTCAAAACCAATTAAGTCACAATCGCTTTATGCAAACTATATCTATATTAACAATTAAGGTGGTTGGTTTCTAGTTTAGGTTAGTTTATATAGCAAAGCTGTTACAACTCCTTAAGTTTGAAGCGTAACAATTTGAGGACTGAAATAGAAAAAATAAAAATTCAAGGACTCGATTAAAAAAAGTGATAAGATTTAAGGATTAAAAATATAGTTTTTCTTTATTAAAATATTTAAAACTTCAACCTTATGCTTACAAGATGTAAACATTAGTGTCTCATTAAAAGTGAATTAAACTCTACTGAAGTTGTGTACAAATAGAGTATAAGAATCAAGAAGATTCCCTTCTTATTATCTATCCTATAAATTTAATAAAATTTCATCAAACAAACTTTATAAATCTACATACATTCCCTTTTTATGTGCATTATGATAACCTACTAAGAGTGTCCTTATAGACACAAAACCATTGAATTGGAGTAAATACCCAATTGACAAACTATAGAACAACAGCCTCATTATCTCTTTAGAGAAAAATTGAAGAAATCATTTCAAGTGAATAGATACAAGATAATGGCTATGAGCAAGCGAACAATTTATTAAAATATTTAAAACCTTTACTATGTGCCCACAATCTATAAACATTAGTGCCTCGTTGAAATGACTGTACTCTACTAAAAGCATATAGACAAAGTAAGTGGATGAGGAAGATTCCCATTTATTCATTGCAATCCATAGATTCCCATCTAATAAATTTAATAAAATTCCATTGAATAAACTTTGTAAATCTCCATTTATGCTCTTTTGTGCGAATCATAGTAACCTACTAAGAGTGTCCTTGTAAGACACAATACTACTAAATTAGAGTAACTACCTAATTGTAAATTATGAAACAACGGTTTCAATATCTCTTTAGAAACAAATTAAGAAAATAATTTCGAGTGAATAAATATAAGAAAAATGGCTATGAGCAAGCGAACAATCTATTAAAAATTAAAAAACTTTAACAATGTAATTACAAGCGGTGAACATTAGTGCCACATCAAAAGTTAATTGAACCATGTTCAAATCAGATTTGGACGAAGAGAATCGCGAAGATTCACCTTAGCCAGGTGCATGCGTACCGAGGGGTCGGAGGGACTCCGAAGGGCTCTAGATGGCCAAGCAGGTGGCACGTTGACCAAAGAGCGGCTTAAGGAGAGATGAAGTGCTCGATGTCGCCAGAGTACTCGGGATACCGCGCAGGCAACTCAAAGTCGGGTGAAGCTTTGCTCAAATGGATTGGTTGGGTGCTCGGAGGGATAACTCCAGGTCCTCAAGTAGCTCATTGGTCTTGGTGAGTGCTCGGACTGGGTCTTGGGAACTGGAATTAAAATTGTCTATCAGCAAAACCTTTTCCTTTGACTATGACCCTTTCTACTAATTACAATAGCTATTTTTCTAAATTCTTCTTTTCTAGTAACAAAACTATCTCTGCAACCATATGATTTTTTTATTTACAATTACGTTTTTAAGCATTTCTTCATTTTTACAGGATTTATCAAAAGTATACTTAATGAAATTTAACAACTCATTGATCTAACTTCCAATTTACAATTACGTTTCTTCCTTTTTCTCCAAAAAGAACCTTTTCTCGTCTTTAAACTTTATTTTCATTAATAAGAAAAGTACTTTCCTCCTGCAAAACTTCTTTTTCTTCTTTTAATCTTTTGACTTTTTCTTCAAGTTTTGAATTCCTACCTGGATAGGCATACAATAATTTTTCTAATTCTTTATTAATACCACTAGAAGAGTTAATCCATTCGAAATCGGAATTTGAATTGGAATTTACCTCATCATCGGCCATCAAGCAAAAATTTTATTCTTCTTGCATTCACAGTACGACCCTACAAAGTCCAAAGTTGTTAGCATGCTAAGATGCAGGAATGTAATGAGTTGCCCCCTTTTTCTAGGATTTTACCAGTGAATAGATTATACAGATAATTTGTTTGTCATAAGAAAGAAAAATTGAGAGAAAACTTGGAATTTCGCCTTGAAATCTATTATATGAAGCATCAAACACACTAAAGATTTCTAAGTCTATTAAGTGAAGTTGGTACCTCATCTAATAGCTAATTATATGATAGATTTATATATATATGAAACTTTGCAGGGCTATAGTGTCTCCAAATTCAAGAGGAATCTTCCTAAGAAGTTAATTATATGATAGATCAAAGTACTTTATGGTCTCATATCTTGTGAACAGGCACTGAAAGACACCAAAATACATCTTTGAGATATTATAATTTCTCAGTTTTGGAACTTGTCTTAACCTTTCGGGTTTAATGCTTGCAACATCCAAGAGACTGCAATAGTATATGTAATTCCCCTATTTCCCGTAAAGATGTTAATTATTGGTAACTTTAGCTCTCAAGTAGAATGCTCAGGGACAGATATTTACTGGGATTACGCCAGACAAAATTATTGGAACTAGAATTAACAACTCTTAATGCTTTGTTATATTTGATGGATGAAAGAAAAGCCTTGAGATCATGTTAGTTACTGAACAGCAAGTTCTCCAATGAACTAAGATTCTAGAGGAAGGGAAAGGGAAATGGTCCAAATATGTTATTGTTAGACAAATGAAAAATATTTAACAAGAAGGTTGCAGAAATTGCCCACAAAATGTTGTTGCGTGAAAGTAATATCTTTTGAAGAGATCTACAGGTGTTCCAAATTTAAAAGAATCTCGCCAATTAAATGATTATGAGATACATCACTTCCTTGCATGTTGGTGAATCAACCGCATGATGTTGGCATTTGTTGTGGGAACATGTTGTTGGCTAAGTTCAAATCTTTTATATTTGTATGTTTTGATAGAGTAATATAAAGCAAACCAGATAAATGATTCTCCAACGGATCAAGTTGCAACAAGGAATTACAAGATTTCTTGATTCTTTAGTTTGAAATGGATTTTGACAGGTTGTTACAAGAAATGTCTAAAATTTGAAACTTATGAGCATTCATGAAGAAAGTATCTTGTAAGGAGTTATTGAGTTTGTTGAAAGCAAGATTCAAGACTTCTAGATTGTCATATATTAAAAACAAGTTGAAATGTGCAACACCTACAAGTGCTGTGAAGGAAAGACCAAGCTCTTTCAAACTAGACAGAAGCAGGGAAATGAAGTTGAATCAATGAACAATGGGTCATTAAGAGATAATTTTAACAGCAATGGTTTAACTAGAACAGCAAGATATTTTACCTGCATATCAACTAGGGTTACTCTATAAAGAGAGCAGGTAACTCTATACGATGAACAAGGGTTTTTTTTTTTTTTCCGCCAGCTGCCATCAAGCCAATATTCTATCTGGATCCCTCTAGTTATATTCTTGCACATAATGAGAGCCATTTCATCTGTTTTAATCAAATACATAGACATTTGTTGCTTGATGATACCAAGACAAATTGAAAGAAGCATGAAAGGTAGAAGAGCCATCAGATTTCATGTCCGATCATCTTCCCCTTGGTTATGTCTAATGGGAAGAGGTTAAGAGACTTGGAAGATTGATATCTTTGAAAGATATGAATTTCTTCAAGAATTTTTCGACCGTTAGATGCACAATGTTCAGCATGTGCCTCCTTTGCTGCATGTTTTCTTGTACACGGTACATTTATCTGACACTATATCTGGAATAGGGTGCTCAATAAAATCGAGCAGCTTGCAAGTGTAGCTCCAGTGGCATGTTAAACTGCTGCTAATGCCAGGATTCCTTCTGTTCCTGTCACAAACTTTTGGTGATCCACTAGCTTTCTTATGTTTCATCTTGTGCTGATTCTGGTCTTTTATAGCAGAGTTTGTAATAATGAAACTTTTTGTCAGGTGGGGAAGGATATGTTATCTTACCGTTTAGCTGTGAATTTTACATTCCTAATAAGGGATATGCTTCAAGGAGAGCAGATTGTTTACCAGTTACTGCTGCATGCTAATTGCTACTAATGCCTTATATTACCAAATAACTAGAAAATATATCAAAGTAGAAGCTTCCATTGTAGACATACTACAATTGGGCCCTGCAGTGATAGAACGTAGAAAGAGGATGTTCATTAAAAAGCAGATTATAGTTACCATCTGTCATGCCTATTCAATTAAGGTACTACCACAGACCCGAATTAGCAAACCTGTTATCTTCCAAGTACCAAAATGTTGACTTTGTTTAGTTTTCTTCTCTGGAATTTGTGCTTGATGTTTCATCCAGGCAGAATATATGATGGCTGCTGAAAGTAGTTACAGCAAAACCGTCAGGCAGGTGGAATATTGTTTAACTTATATTGCTTTCTGAAGCATTAAATCCTTTTTCTTACTTTCAATGTGCTATTTTCTTGATCTTCTTAAAAAAGACCTTACTCTATCGTATTATATTTAGAATAGAAACTCAATACGCATCTTTGCTTTAGATATATCATAATGCTAAATATATAATAATGTATATGAGGTGTAGGCACAGTTTCTTGTGATGCTTCTAACCAAAATTACACTGTCAAGTCTTAGATCCATTTCAGACCTTGTAGGATCATGATGTAGTCGCAGTCAAGTAACAAATATAGAACTTGCACCAAATCTAAACCTTTTAAATAATATAGTTGTGGTTATAACATTAACATAGTATGAGAGCAAGAGGTTTTGCATTCCGATCCCATGATTCGTCATTAAACCCCTATCTCATCCACTTTATGGACTCTAGTCAGCGTTTCAAGAATAAATATAAAGCCCTCACCAAATTACAAAGTTTGAGCTTTTAGATAAGATAAGGCAATTGTGATTCTAACTTTAACAATTCAACTATAGATGAAATTGATCAACTAGCTTCAAATGCATGGATTAGCCCTCTCGTTTATATTTTTTTCTTGGACTGATTAGATTATCACATCTATTTAACTCTTTTTGTCAAGTTGGATTTCTATCACCAAGCTCAGGGTTAATTCAGTTTCTAAATTTAGCTGAAATTATTTTGCAGTGATACGGTTGCAGATAGCAGAAAAGTATTCACGTTGTAAATTCTTAGTCTGCCTTACCAATATTGGCCAAGTATGTAACAAGCAATGGTCACGGGTCGGTCACAAAAAATGTTCAATCAAATCATAGCTTTCAGTACGTGGTAACCCAAATATTTGAATCATTTTCACCCTATCTTTCACTAGTTGCAGGATTTTTCAGCACCTGACATTCCATGATGTAGTAAATGTGCCATCGGTGAAAAGGAGATTGCAAAAGTCCAGGTGATTTTCATGCGCCATCAGATTTCATAGGTTATGCAGTGAGCTTGTTCTGGTCCTGTTTGACTAATTTCTTTCAAAAACTTTTTTACTTGTGTTGAAGTAAACCGTTTCAATTCCCCATCTCCACTGTACCTGTAAAATTTAACAGTTGTTTTATGGCTTCTTTGTGTATTGATCTTCATATTGATTGCTTGCACGACTTCAATTGGCTGTGAACTAAAGCAAATAGACCAACAAGTTACCTGACAATTCTTTATTTTTATTCACCAAGCCATCTTCAAGTACTGCTTTTCCTTTGACATTTCTCATTAGTATTGTTGTCTGTCTTTGAAAATGTTTCCATCAACATTAACCTCCCACTCCATGTACTCGAACATCAAAAACTAGGTCTTGCATTCACGTAAATTGTAGACTTAATGGAACTTGCAATAGCTTGAGAGCATTGTTTGGCAGAAGCACCAAGTATTCGTTATTTCTCAACCCTATTCTCATTCCGTATGATTATACAGATATTAGAGTTGATAATCAT
Organism: Lumnitzera littorea; assembly: GCA_024138015.1. Classification (NCBI taxonomy): domain Eukaryota; kingdom Viridiplantae; phylum Streptophyta; class Magnoliopsida; order Myrtales; family Combretaceae; genus Lumnitzera; species Lumnitzera littorea. The sequence goes on along the minus strand of JAMXBB010000008.1, from coordinate 47,768,463 downwards.
ATACTCAGACAACACAGCAACTGTATTTCATACATTCTCTACTATACAATATATTCCCCATTTCAATTTTTGATCCTTGTTACACGTCATTGTGTTAATAACAGCCTAAGAGATCTTGAACAGCTCCCAAAATGTCTGTCTCTTTTGTTGATGAACTACAGCGATCACTTTTCATTTCTATATTGTGAAGGAGTTCCATGAATGACTCAAATAATTGCTGAGAATTTAATTAGCTTTACGTGCAGGGATGGGACAAGCAAGAATTTAACTCCATGTAGTGCAATGGAAGAAGCAAATCAACTTCTTGCAGGGGTCTCCCAGGTAGATATAATTGGGGCTTTTTCAGAAATAGCTGCTGCATTTTAGTCTAATAATAGAATTTGCTATTTTCCTTTTATGTCTAACAACAGATTTTGTGTGTTTCTGCAGCCCAGGAAGGTGCTTGTGCTTGTTGAGATATACTCTCATATTCAAACCTGGGGGATAGTTTCAGGAATCTAGCATGTTAGTAAATCTCTTTACCAACAAGACAACCTTCTTCCTTTTGCCCTTACCTGCCATCATGTGACCTCTTGCAGAAAGCTGTACCAAGCTTCCATAATTCAAAGCCAAAAGTCAAATTTTTAAGTTTCACTCTTCAGTAAGTAATGATGGATGTGCTGTTACATGTTTCCTTTTCAGGGGCAATTATGAATCTGTTAATGCTGATGCATACTTGAATCGAAAGATGAAGATAGATATAGTCCATAGCTTCTAGTGAGTAGTGACATGATTGTATCCTTCATTAACAAGTGCAGATGGTGCAAATCCAAACGAGCTGAAGGAGGATAGGGTGCAACTGCTTCATTAGGAGCAACCTGTCCCCTAGATGGTATTTTATCATCTAATGGCAGAAAATATGACATCGTTTGTGAATGAATGTGCATGAAATGTGTACAATATCAATTAAGAGGTTAAATCTAGGACTTCTCTTATATCAAGAGATTTTTTCTACCTGTTCTTTTGGCTCCAATCTAACATTTCTGCTTGTGTGAAAATATTAACATGAATGGTAACAGGTAAAACAGCAATTCTTTACGCTACAGAGCAAGCAAGGGAAAGAAAAATTTTTAACAAGAATAGCTTTTGTGCACCCGAATTAGGATGATATGAGAGCTAGCTAACTAACAGTATGCATCAGATCACTGCAGCTTACTTAAATGAACTCGGACTTAAGTATAGGCAGGCAGGTGGGAAAATTCCAACACATCCTGACTCGGTTGATTGTTGGCAGATGTCTCCTTAAATCGACCAAATGCAAAAAAATTTGTACTTGCAGAGACCAGGGCTTGGAATAGACTAATTCCTTGATTCCAACTAAATTGGATATATCATCTCCGAAAATGTGTGCAAAGTTAGCGCCATAAACCAGAGAATCAGACATGGGTATGAGTTACACCATTCTTTCGGATTTTTATCACCAATATATGAAACACAAATTTGTGGAAGGCAGCAAGGAAAAGAACAAACAAACATCTATTTATATGAAAGAGAACGCCCAACAACAAAAATCACAACAGAACTAATGCTAGAATCTGCCGATTGAAAGTCTTAATCCCGTAATTGAAGTTTCTACAGCAAAAAAAAAATTTCTGGATGAAGATTGTGGTATCAATTATGCACAATGCCATTGTCTAGTGATGCCAACCCTAAGAGCGAAACTTGAGAACAAGCAACCAATATTTGAATTCATACCCCAAGAATAGCTAAAATCAGGTTGAAACCCAATATGTTACGCTTTATTGTAATTTCGAACATTTCTTATGAGTTAATAAATTTCTCCAAAAGAATCATACCCCAAGAAAAGTTTTTCACCAAAAGGTTATAATAAATGCCTAAATGAACTACTTACTTTCATCTCACTTCTTTTTTTAATTTTTGTTTTTTCGATCATTATCCTTTTCAAAGAGTAATGATAAATAGTAAAAAAAAAAATTTATTGAGAAGTCTTATTGAGAACTTGGTAAAAAAAAAATTTATTAAGAATTTCAAATGAACTAATAATATTTTTTTTATTTTATTATCAATATAATGTAAGGACAAGTGGCTCAATCTTTATTGAATACTTAATTCTCAATAACTTTTCTTACCATATGAAAAATAGAGAATTGAATGTGATATTCTGAAGATAAAGTTAGATAAATTTGAACTTAAAATTATTCATATTGAAAAAAAAAATGACAAATAAAATATAATTATGAAAATATAGGTTTGTTCAAGCCTTTCTTTTTTTTTTCTCCCCGTACTCTTTGGTGGTCCACTAATAGTTTTATCTTTCAAATATAAACATTATCTTATATTTAATTTTCGCACACTTAACACCTGGTCCATCGTGGAAGTCAGGTACAATACATGAGGGCCAACAAAAATTACAAAGCACATCGCCACCCTATTTAATTATACATTTTAGAAAATGGTTGAGCAACAAACTATAATATAATTATTGCAATATACATTATATTAATTTGTGTATAATATATTGATAATATAATAAATGTCAATAACATTAGGTTTAATTTAATACTAACAACAAGAGCACCCGCATTATATGTACAAAAATTAAATTTAGCTGATATTAAAAAAAATAATGCATAAATGGTTACTTAATCAAACTATATACTTGATAGATTATTTAAGGAAAAAATTCCTTAAATTATCTAAAAAATGTGTAAGAAAGAAATATATAATTGTGATTATAAATTATACTTATTTGTTAAAATAGACAAACAATCATCATGCACATCAAAAATTGGCTAAGCCCATATAATAAAATTAATAATATTCATGTTATTGTATACAAACATAAATACTACCAACACTTTAAAAAAGAAACCAATGGTCATAAGTTACTCAAATTTCAGATAAAAACTTTTGTTGATTTTTTGCTTTTATGCTTAAAAAAAAAAGAATTTAAAATAAATAAAGGGGAAAATGTAAAAAAACACCCTAAACTTTAACTTATATACCAAAATCAAAGTTTATGAATTATTTACACAACAAAATCAAAATTTAAAAAAGGTTATGAGAGTTATTTATTAATTTATGAAAGCTTAAAAAGTTAAAAATCTCACTTTAAAATTTCAGGAAATCAATCTGCATTTAAGTTAAAGTTTAGGAGGGATTTTTTGTATTTTTCCAAAAAAATTAATAATGATTATTCTATTTTAATAAATTCTAACATACTTGAATATAACAAAATGGTTTAAACTTCAAATCCCAATGGTAATGAGTAATTCAAATGGCAATGTGTAGCATAAGTCTATACAATATATTAACTGAAAAATGCTACAGAAAAATTAAGCAATAACTTCGACACTGCAGATTGTGGGATGATATATAGAAAATGTCCCGGGAAGCAATAACTAAGTAAGTTCAGATCGTGGGATGAGATATGGGGAAATGTGCCAGCGAAAATGGATTATATATGGGAACGTATCTAAAGTGTATGAATTGTGGCAAGGAAATGGTTTCAAATTAGGATAAAGTAAATTTAAATAATAAATATATTAATTAATTAGTTAATAACAGTTAAAAAAGCTCTTTCCCTTTTTTAATAATACTAACAAAAGACACACTCACATTGAGTAGATAAAAAAGATAAAAAATTTTTGGACTTCGTATATAGAAAAACGCTAATAATATATGTTTATAAAATTAAAACTATAATAAATTTTCCTTTAAAAAAATAGAAAAATATTGGTCAAATAAAAAATATAATAAATTTTTCAGATAATAGTAATATCGAATAATTAAAATAATCGATAAAGAAAACAATAATAATTATAAAAATAAGTATGATATAAAATGATTATCTTATAATTGAAAAGATTCGTGAGTTAAAAATAGTATTTAAGAAGCTTGTGAATTAGATTTGAATTTAAATTTAATTTTTTTAATAACTATCATAATTAAAACTATAAGATATACTGGGTAATTAATAGGTAGTTAAAGAAATGGTTTTCGATACAGTTATAATATTATCTTTGGTCATGGTTTATCCTTATTCAAGTAAAGGGTAGAGTGGGCCGTGAGAGGAACTTTTATTGGGCCGAAACAAGCGAAAATAAGGAGCCCTAAGCTAGCTAGCCAGGTAGCTTGATGAAATCGAGCCGGTGAAATGGAACAGATTTGATTGGGTTGAGGAGAGTGGAGAGAGATCGGAAAAAATGGCGGTGATGGAGAAGCTGAAGATGTTCGTGGTGCAGGAGCCTGTTGTTGCCGCTTCTTGTCTCATCGCCGGCGTTGGTTCGTCTCTCTCTTATTCTCTACTACAATTCTGTCTTTGTAGTATTAATCTTCACTTTCAGATGCAATAACCTAGCTTTTCTAGTTATTGTTATCGCTACATTGTGAAATGAAATTCCATATCAGAATAGAAATCGAAACTTAGATTAAAAGGAAAGCATTTGTTAGTAGCAAAATGTAAAGCTTGATTAATTCAACGGTTATGGATGTGTGTTTCAGGGATGTTCCTTCCGGCAGTAGTGCGGCCCATTTTGGATTCATGGGAAACTTCCAAGAAAGTAGCTCAACCTCCTCTCAATGATGTCAGTATTCTTGTTCTCCTTTTTCTCCCTAATCAACTGTCTATAGTGTAATTTTTTCCATTCCCTCATAGTGTTTTCTTTCGGATTCTTATATGGTACCGTTCAGTTGAAATGTCTTGCAACTTGGGTTCTTTACGGTGTTACATCATTTTGGAGCGTCATAACTATTGCAAACTTGATCCTTCTTGCAAATTCTTCGATTTGAATGATGAAAGTTTGGAGGAACAATAATTTTGGCTGATTGAACATTGGAAGATCCCTATTTGGGATAAGAAACTGGAAGATACCTCAGTCGTCATGTTTGTACTTGCTTCTTTGATTCGGTGGAGGTGGCCAATCAAGTTAAGACATATAATTTTTTAATTCGGTGTGATTGATTGACTGTTGCCAACTTTAGGAGCTTTTGTGTAAATGGGAAGATTTAGATCAACTCCTGTGCAAAAATGTATCTAATCAAATTGGACGATCTCTGTTCCTGTGATGACTGATGGGTTAAGATTTTGTTTGGCTAGAAAGGTTGATCACAGTATCTGAAGTTTTATTGTTTAGTTGAAGTATCAGGAAGTGAGGAAATTACGACATATTTGGACGAAGGTGTATATTTACTCTTTACCAAATGTTTGGTGTAGTTATCTTTTGCATCCATATTCATACATAGCGGAGGAGTCTTCTTATAATTAGAGTATTTCTAAAGCTTATCTAGTAACCTAATACTACCACTATCTGATTTTTCTCTTTTATTTTCATACTTTGAAAGTTCCTTAGATGTTAAGATATCCATGATGGTGTATGGACCCTGATATGAATCTCCATTGGCACTTACAGGTTGTCACAGGTATGACTGGTAAAAAACGAGCATGATAAGGATGGCCTAATTGATGTGCACTCTCTTTTCCATTGACAATGGGACTCAAATAAAGCATGATTAGTTTCCTGCAAATATCAGTTCTTACGAATGCTGGACTTGAGATGTGATGTAGATTGTGAATCCATCTTGTGGATACTTTTTTAGTTTGGGCAATTTTTTGTCACTGAATATTTTGTTTTTAATTTTGCTCTGGGATATACTTCATATAATTTCTCGATGAGATTTCATGTCCATGGAGGCATGTCTTGTTTGGCATTTTTCATCCTGGAATGTAATTTATCTTCCAGTAAATATGAGAGATGGGAATCTATTCCATGTGGTGTGCCATTTGATTCTTGAGTTTGTTTGAAGTTGCTGGTTGGATGGGGAGGTCAGTATCAAAATTGAAGTGGCATTGTTACCATTGGTACAGGCTGGCACAGTAGTCCAGAATAATGCCATTGCAACTGAAACTTCCTCCTCTTGTCCACATGAGAAAACTTCCACCAAGAGAGCAATCCAGCCTTGTTTTGGGGGGTCTGCCTGTTCATTTTTGTCAACCTGTTGAGTTGGTTGAAGGAATAATTTACTTAGTCCTAACATGAATTCCTGTTGCTTCTGTTGTTCTTTTTGAATCGTTTTCTACTCTTTTTTCCTATCCTCTTTGGCATAGACTCACCTTTGTGGGACAGCCATTTCATCATCACTACCTGGCTGGATTGCTAAGGAGCACCTTAAGAGGAGCTTGCTGAGAAAAAAGATTGTCCTAGCAGAACTGAAGGTGTCTGTTGCTGGGGTTAATTGGCTCTGTAGTGAGTTTTCCACTATGATCATTGTTATCACTTGTCAGTGCCAAGCACTTGGTTAGTTTTTCCAGAGTTCAGAGTAGTAGTGATATTATTATCTGCTCTTCTTTGAATCAATCTCCTTATGTTTAGTTGTTAGGTATTTGAAGACTAAATTCCAACGCTTTGCTCAATGCATTGTCAGCATCTCGCGGCATCCAAATATCTGACATCTCCTTCATGTTGTCTCCATGAAAAACATATTGAAGAGGATGGTTTCTTTTTGTCTTCATCCATTTCTCTTCAGAAACTGCTACAACCATAGTCAGCATTGCAGGAAGGTCGCATATTATTTTTCAGCGACTCATTATGATTAAATTGAACCAGCAGAGCCATGAGATTTTTAGGTTATGGAATATTTAGCATAATCTTATACTTAATTATCAGTGGGGATGCTAGTTGTCTGTGGGTATTGAGGAGAATACTTGCATTCCCAATTACCATTATAGATATTCAAGAATAAAAGCCACGACGCCCGCTACCATTATTCCCAAGGCAAAGCTTTGTGGTGGTTGGTGCACTATTCCACGAGTGCATATAATATTTTTAGTAGAATTAAATTAATTTAAAAATACGCCAAAATAGACCAACATCTTTAAATGTTTTGCAAAATGAACCTTCAAAAGGCATTTGATATTTCAAACTCTAAATCATTACTCAAAATAAAAAAAAAAAATACAAATTCCAAATCTGACTCATTGTACATCTTAAACATTTCACTCAACAACATAAAATCGAAGACATATAAAACATCATAAAAATACAAATTACAATCTTGGTCACCGTCAAAGCATCGTTTAACCCTCAATGTAAGAATGAGCAGAGAAAATGAGTTTAAGTTTAGAGCATTGCCATAGCCTAATAGGTTATTAGCATATTGAGCAGGTGAGGTGGGGGTGGGGAATGTTGGGGTGCACCATGATCTATGCGTGCTCTCCTAGCTTAATTGAATGCATAGCTCCTTTAGTTTGGAGTAGGTTTGAACCGTTAATGAAACCGACTGAAAGATTCTTTATTTAAATTCAAAAAAATTACAAAATTAAATTGCAAGGTTAGATTCAGATTTAAAAAATGAACTAAACTATAATTTTAGGTTTTATTCAATTTAAGAGTACAAATTATACCAAACCGAATTGCACTAACTGATCCGTGTTCGGTACTTTTTTTTATTTTAATTTTATATTCCTTTTGAGTTTTCGATTTCCTTTTTTTACTTATTATCGGATGCTCGGGTTATGTCGTTGGATTATTACCATATTCCTCCTTCGTGCTAAATTTGGTTAAGAATCTACATACATCTATTCTTTAGGAACAAGGAAGATATTTGCAGGCCAAATTCCTTTCCACAGAATTACACAATAAAGGTAAAAGCCGACGATAGAATGTCCATGCCACAGCTTACTGACACAAATACAATATCATAGCGTTTTTGGCTATGTTGCGCTTTCAGGTCTTTGACATCCATACACAGATCTTGGCGTTTAGCAGTCAAGTAGATATAATGTGATGAAGATGTGTGGAGAGTAAATATCATGACAAGGATTCACGACCCCATCTTCTTCGGTTTCCTGCTTCTCTTCTTCCAGCTTTGGTAAATATTCGCCTGTCAACACAAACCAACTTAGTTATGGCAGTAATCACGGGGATTTAATTGATTTTAACTGATTAATTGGACTAATACGAAATTAGGGTCTTGTCCTACAATGACCTTTTTTTAAGTCCGACAAAGATTACACCTAGTTGTATTGGTAAACTAAACGGTGATCTCACCGTTATGGCCGAACATGATTGCCTGGCGGCAATAGAATGAATTACTATAAAAGCTAATACTACAAGAACCGTGCTCCCAAAAGCAAAAGAGGTGATCAAAAATTGTGACGTGAGAATTAGTGTTCAGGAAATAAAAGGAGATGGGTTTAGCTGACCCAGGAGTGAGAGGTTCTGTCAGGAGAAAGAGCCAGCGAGCTTTCTTCCCTTCTAACAGTTGCCGTATTCACCGGTGGAGATCCTGTTGCTCCCTCCATCGTCGTAGTAGCTGTTCTGGTTATTGTTGTCATAGTATTGTTCTCTGTCCCTTGGCTGTTCCAGCTCCAGATATTATCACTCTCTCTATCCGTAGAAGACGGAAAGATGCAGCTACTACTGCTACTGCTACTGCTGCTGCTGCTGCTATTGCCCGTAGCAGCGTCGCTTTTCCCCCCGGCAAGGTTTACCTTCCTTAACCAAGACACGAACCATCCCTTTTCCTTTTGCTTTATTCTTCCACTGGGAACATGTGCTCGTGTACCCCCACCATCATATCTTTGAGATATGCTTCCTTTCGTGTTAATGCTGCCGCCATCGATCAAGCCGTGATGCTCTCTGGTAATTCTGAAGGAAGAGGACTGATATCTGGTCCTGCTTATCTCCTCGACCTCTGGGAAGTCGGTGCTGGGGGGTGGCATTTTGGCGAGTATTGCCTCGGTCAGCATTCGAGGAGTAGGAGGTAGTCGTTTTCCAAGTTCATGAGGCTCTGGTTGCAGAGGAACAAGGGCAATGCAAGGCCTTGGCTTCCCTGGCTCCTCTTCCCATTGGAATGGTACAGCTGCCTCGGTGCAGAAGGGTGGTGTTTGCGATCCTGACCGGTCTTGTGGTGACCAAACGTTCTGTGGTAGCAGCCACGGTTCTATTATTGATATGGATTCTTCATCCCGTGTTTCTTCCTCATATCCCATTGCTTGATCGTATTGAAATCTTCTTAGCCTGTATTAGGAGACCCGAAACTTCGTGTGGAAGGTAAAGGTCACCCTTGTGAAGAAAGAGTTACTGCTCTTTCTTTCTTTCTTTCTTTCTTGTAGAGTGATTTTGAAAAATGTTTGTGAAGGTTATTATTTTTAAGCATATGAAGGTGTGGTGTGGTGTAGAGAGCAGTGGTTGAAGAAGAACAGAGAGGGGAATAGACAAATGGGGAAGAGGGAGGAAGGTGCTTGAGGGATGTAAACTGGGCCCTGTCATCCCAATAATCTCAGTGTCTTCTGCTCACTACCCACCAGGGCAAGCAACAATTACAAAATGAAGGATTCAACGACACGCTTTAACGACTTCAGCATGAAGAGGGAAATGTTTTTATTCATTTTCTGTATTTTCGGTTTCTTTTAAGGGATAATTTGCAAATACATCTTCCAAATTTATCTGTTTGATCCAGATAGACTTCATGAAATTTTAAATTATGATTTCACTTTTTCATGATTTTTGAAACCATGCATACTCATCAATAAAATCTTAAAATCATCACAAAAAGAGAATCGTGAATAAAATATTTATTAAAGTTTTAGTGATATTTTAAAGTTTACGAATATATTTTCAAAAATTACGGTAAAGTAAAAATCCGCTTTAAAGTTAACGAGTAACTCAAGAGCTAATTATTTACCCTTCTTATTTTAAACTAAGGAGTGTCAGTTCTTAATTTCTCTCTTTCCCTATCCGAGAAACGGTGCTGAATGGGAGACGTCTTGATTGGAACATAATTCCTCGATTGTCTATTGTGATTTTACGTTAATAATTGAAGTTTATATACTGATGTCTCATGATGAGCAACCTTTATGTTAAGTCAACACACAGTAAAAAGCAGTCCGATTCTCTATTTTCTTAATCACACGAAAAGGAAAGATCACCGTCTCAAAAATGATGGTGTCGGTCGGCTACTTCGCTTCATGATGAAACCATTAAAAGCGGAAAATGGGGATTAGCGGATAGATGGGGTGGTGGATTCAATAATTAAGGTTCTGATTCTACTGCTTCATGTGAATGAATAAAGTTATTTTCCATAATTAGATTGGCTTCCCACAAATTAAAATGAAATTTTATAAAAAAAGGGTTTCATTCCAACGGAGTATTTACCTAATTTAGCTAATATTGAAGCATGACGAGTGAAAATCTTATCGAGATTATAAATTCCTCTTTAGATCATGTTTATTTAGAGGGTACTTAATTAAAATAAAATTTTATAAAAAGAGGGTTTCATTCCAATGGAGTATCTACCCAATTTAGCTAACATTGAAGCATGAGGAGTCAAATCTTATCGAGATTATAAATTCTTCTTTAGATCATGTTCATGTTCATGTTTATTTAGAGGGTACTTAATTAAAATGAAATTTTATAAAACGAGGGTTTCATTCCAATAGAGTATCTACTCAATTTAGCTAACATTAAAGCATGAGGAGTCAAATCTTGTCGAGATTATAAATTCTTCTTTAGATCATGTTTATTTAGAGGGTACTTAAGAAGATGTTTATTGTGTCATATTACCATCCCAAACAATTCTACTTCTTTTGTAACTTTTCACTTTATCAATGTGTTCCAATCAAAATTATTTAAAAATCCTTAAAAAAAGTTTTTAATTTCATTTTCATTACTCTTCAAATCAATATATAAAAGAATTTTTTTGAAAATAAAATGATTAACAAAGGAATTTGTCCTAAACACTAATGCTTAATTTAGTATCCAAATAAAGTTAAGCACTCTACGGTGCTTATGCTTTATCAGTGAAAGTGGGGTGTTTGTGCTTGGCACGGGAAAATATACTAAGCACTCTTGATAAACATGCTTTTATACATAAATCATATTTATAATAAGATTGGTAATTTGTGACTCGAATTAGGTAGACCCAAACATGACAAAACATAATTTAAATGAGGTAGTATACGAAAAAAATTTGATATAGGATACAAACAGGTCGAACTTATTTGAACATGGTTAAATTTATATCCAGGTTTGAGTCAAGCTCCCAAACTCAATACGAGATGTAAGACATGGTTAAATTTGTAATATATTTTTCGTGTTTGTATTTTGTTATATAAATCATTTTTTTCTAAATCAAATATCTCAATTAAAGGTATGAGATACTTTTAACTATATATTGTTCCTATTACATTGTAGTTTAAATGGATAAAAAATTAAGAACTCATATAGATTTTTTTATTGTCTCTAAAAAATTTGACAAATAATATGATGAATTTCAAAGTTAACACTAATAATAATACTAACATCTATTTAAGTAATGATTCCACTTAATTTAGTGTGTTATGTAATTTAAATTTAATAATGTTATATACTCTTCTTGCTACATCATAGTTTAAATGGGTAAAAAAAATATTTAAATTATATGTAAATTATTTGATTACCTCTCTTGAAATTTTGACAAATAATGTGACCAATTTAGAAGTCAAACCGGTAATGATGTTAATATTCATTTAATATATGGTTATACTTAATTTAGTTATATTATATAACTTAAATTTTCAGATTTTCTATATTTGATAAGATTTTACTTTATTAAAACTTCTATTTAGGTTGTAAATTTACGTTAAATATGAAGATATTATATCATTTGTTTTTGTAAAATTTAAATATTATTTTTTTTCCCTTATGTTATCAAGATTTAACCATAATATTTTAATTGATAAACGATGTTCAATCTAAGATAAACAAGATACGACATGGTAATACAAATTGTTAGTTTTAATATATACGGGTTCAATTCGAATACGATATATACTAGATTATAGGTTTAGGTTTTAATAAACTAATAATAGACAAATCGTGTCATTAGTTTATATTTTTGAGATACGAACCTATTCAAATACAGAAATAAAATATGATAGAACATAAATTGTGAACTCTAATTTATAATTTCAAAGTTTTTCCCTTTTTCTCTCCGATATGTTCAAATTGTGAAATTAAATTGTAAATGAATCTTTCTTTTTATTTTTTATTTTTCGGGCAGAATAATAGAAGGACGTATATATTAATTAAATGCACATAGTTGAACAAAATATGCACTCGATTCTTGCAAATACCCAGGGAAATTTTAAAACATCTCGTCAAAGTTTACACAACCGCTAATATAAATCGTTGCTTTTGTTGGTGGCTTGGTATTAGGTATGGTGTGGCAGAACGCAGAAGTGCACGGCCTGAATTATCCGAGAGTCATTGGATTCTGAAGAGTGATGATGATGAGTGCAAAATCGTTTCTTTTCACGTGTAGCTCTTGGACTTTGTCCTCCGAGGCCAATACTTACATGTAACTTTCCAAACAAGCGATTCCTCGTTCTCTGTGCCATTGACTCTAGTGACAAGGTCATCGATCACCCATCCTTTATGTCCCACCAAACCTCTATGATGCCCAGATTCAACAAATTGAATTGGAGTAGTACAACCGTGGAGATGATGAGAAGAATGAGTCAATTTTTTGGATAATGTCAACATCCATATCCAATTTTTGGTTGGTTCTCCAGTTTCGAAATTGTTAAAATCGTTAGATTTTGTATTGCAAAACTTTAAGTTAAATTAAATATTTACGTTCTTAAATTTGTTGCATGACCACCTTTCAAGAGATGGCATATCATCCACTTTTTAGTCAAATACTACAAAAGAAGAAGGAAAAGAGGTAAAGTTAAGTAAAATCTGACAAGCAAAATTCAGTTGAATGCTATCGACTTCAAAAATTTTAGATGTAAAATTCAACCAGTTCAAAACTAAAAATAGTAATTTTCTTGTTATCTCGATTATTTTTGCCATGCCCATCCTTTTACATCTATATCTACAGAACAGTAATGTAATATCTGAATAAGTAAATTCAGTACGGAAAATAGGGGAAGGAACGAAGCAAATGCACTCTTTCTATTAAATTATCCAATACCAAATAAACATCAAATACGTGCGTCATTCGTAAGATGGTGACACAACTGTTTGAATTTTAGGTGCTTCAAATTAAGTAAACTTTAACTTTTGATTTGTTAAATATCAAAACTAATCAAAAGTTTTTATGTCAACATTACTAACTCAATCTCTTCCACCAAATGGCTTTAATTCGGTTGGATTTCCCGATTATACCACTAATTCAATGTTATAATATCATTAATGCCATGTCTTGTTATCTTCGAGCAGATGGGGAAACTGCATTTAGAAAAAAATATTATAAGTTTTAAAACATAATATCTATATTATTAAAAATCCAATGCTTTATGTAACCGCTACTCTTGAAAATTACTTATTTAACCCTAGTATTATATTATTCAACAAAAATACTAATATTTAAATAACTTTTTAAAATTATAAATATCTTATACTCTAAATAAATAAGTCAACTTTTTCTTTTTCCATCTTTTATTTTCTCTCCCCACTACTTTTTTACTCCAATTTTTTTCTCTCAGTCTCTCTCTCTCTCTTTTCTTTTCTTAATCTATTTTTTCACTTCCACTTACAAAATCTCTACTTTTTTTTTGTCTCTCTCTTTTCGAATAGCAATTCTCTATGCTCACCTTCCCATTTTCCGCTATATTCTCTCTCCCATATCCCACACTTTCTTAACTTTCTTATACATATTTACGCATCTTTTTAAAGTGATAGTTTTTTATTTTTTTTTAATATCATTTTCCGCTCTTATTTCTATATAGAGAATATAAATTTATTAAGTATATATTACTGCTAACTTTTTTTTTTCATAGTTTTATTTTTTATTCTTTCATATAATTAATTATTAAATATTATGAATTAAATTTTCACACATTTGATATTTTTAAATTTACACACACATTGCGGGTGCGACATCCACTAATAATTATTAGGCTAAATTAACTTAGGAGAAAAATATAAATAATCCCCTTAAACTTTGATTTAAATGCGGATTAACCTATTTAAACTTTCAAATTGTACTTTAAGACCCCTAAAACCTTGATAAATTGGTAAATGACCCCCCCATTAGTTGAAAACAATTCTCTTAAACTTTGAATATGGTGCATAAATATACCATAAACTTATCAAATTGTGTTTTAAGATTTTATAAACTTTGATAATAGTGCGAATTTTTCTAATTAAAAAAAAATATCTTTTATATTACTAGAGTTATTTATAATTTTCCCCTTAACTTAAATTTGGTAAAAAGAAATATATTAATTAAATTAAATCAATAAGAAAATGAAAGTGCCTAAGGTAACCAATCATAAACCTAAACTCAATTCTAATTATTGATAGTTGATTTTGGATCCCCTTTACTCAAGTCAATCTCCAAAGTAAAAACTGTACAAGTACCAACACATGAAACCAACAACTACAACTCAATTTCACACCTTTAAAGCAACAACAGTACTACCCTATTTAGTTACTTCCTACTCTAATTCTAAGATGATACAGCACAAAGATGCAAATGTATCTATGACTAGGTCTTACCGTAATGTGAATGGGTCCCATGAAGCTATTAAAAAATATATAATGGGTTTAGATGGATTTTAAAGCAAAAGTTTAGCAAAACTTGTAAACTACTCAAATGGACGTGACATAGCAACAAATATGTGCGATCAAATAACTTGCCGGATGTGACGCATTGGTCTAAGTCAAGTGAGTTGCTCGTCACTATTCTTGTTAAATCAATTGATAAGAGTTAACAATTTTCACATAAGGAATTACTCCAATGAAAAGTAAATTAGTAATTCATTGATTAAAGAAGATGATTCAATACAACAATGACAATAATGGGGTATTTAAACCTACATGTCTAAGGCAACATTATACTAGTAGCATTCACTAAAAAGGGAAAACTAATAGATCCAACCATATTACAAAAGAAAGGGGCTTATTTGTAATCATTCTCTAAAAGGACATCCTAACGTTAGAGTGTATGAATTAGGTGGTGTGATATGTGTCACTTAAGGAGAGGTTTAAAGGTACGCCACATAATGGCCTTTGATTTATCTAGATAAGGTTAGCAATAATTAGGACTTCAAATAGCTTGGCATTCACACCTCAATCGTTCTGAGCTTGTAGAGTAAGGTCTTCAAAATATGTCAGCAGTATAAGTTGGGAAACCTAGAACAGGTCGGACGTCTTGGTTAAGGCCTTCGATGAATTGTTTAATAACTCGAATTAATCTTGCCCTTATATCAACACAACATTCATCTTGTTGCAATTTGAGTACATAATCAAATTAGGTTAGACTCTTCTAAACTTGGACTACGGAAAAAGACCTATTGCACCATGTCGTCAAAGTCCCTTAGCTCAAGAGCAAGTTAAGAGGCCTTGGAGCTGATTTTTATCAAGTCCTGTACCTACCCCTAATTCGCCTAGATAAGTTTAATTCGTCTAAGGGATTAGGGGTTAGGTAATTCCAAGCAAGTCTTTACATTGGACTCATAGATTTGCCTAGGCATAAACTCGTAAGAGGGAAAATAAAAAGGAAAATGAAAACACCAAAAAAATAATAATAAATGCAATAAAAAAGGATAAAATAAAATAAAATATAATAATAAATCCAAATCCAAAAAATTAAATAATATTGAAAGTTTAAACTAATCCTATGTTCACGATATTTAATATGTTTTTAATAGCAATACAAGAATAAAAATACTTTAAAAGCACGTTTGATTTGGTGTATATATAAACTTTTATTAAAATAAAATCTCATTATTATTAGTAACATCGAACTAACTTTGTTTTTTAAACTTCTTTATATCCTCTTAATATTCTATACCACATTGCTAATGTTACAAGTTAGATGTAATTGTATAAAAATAAGTGCACATGCTCAACAAATACATCATAAAATGGTCTAAAGACTATATATAGCCCATGGGCTCATTTTTTAAGTTTAAAAACTTAATCTACTCTTAGTTTAAATTTTTAAATTTAGACAAAAAAAATAATTAAGGTATTATCATTTACAAATTTAAGAATCACACTCGTGAACCAATGAATCCATAAATAAGCTACTAATGACTAGTCTTAAGTTTTAAGAACTTGCGATTCGAGATCGATTCTGGATAGGTTTGGAAGAGTGCTGAGGGCTAGCTTGACCCTTTCTTTCGTAGTTTCAGATCGCAAAATCAAAAGCGAAACACACACACATATATATATATAGCAAGCAAAACTCAAAAGCGAGAACTTTCAAGCCAAGCACAATTGCTACGCTTGCCTGTACATCCATTCAATTAAAGAACTAAGAGAGCCATACATGCTTTAAAATCTAAATACTTTCTGCTTCTCGTATGTTTGTAGCAAAGTCCGTTTAGTACACTTAACAAGCCTTAAAATGTACACAGCCTTCGTAGCTCGCCATGATCATAATTCTGCTCATATATGTGTATATATGGAAATGGTTGCTACGAGGAAAAATAACAAGAAAAACGCATGCCAAACGAGGTGTATTAATAATAATGGTCTTGTTTTATCTGCTTTTGGTGACATGTAATCTCTTTTTGTTTTTAACTGATTCAATTGTTTTAAGCGACTTAATTTTTGGTTTTCCTATCACGACTCATATATGTGTCTAAATATATATTTGTATACTATTCATTATTAAAAAATAACTTTAAAAAAACTATACATTATTATTATTATTATTATTTATATAATATTCATTATAAATAACAAAGAAAAAAACAAAAAAATCTTTAACATTTATCTATTTTTCTATTTCAATTTTTAACGTTTTAAAACTTTTATTTCAGTAACATTTTTTATTTTTTTGTCAAATAAATCATTCTATCAAGTTTCATTAGGCTTTCCCTTATTATGGACATATGGCAACATGATGCTGGATCATATGTAATTTCTTAAATAAAAAATAATAAAATACTTTAAAAAGAATAAAAATATATATAATAGATTAAAAATCAGAAAAATGAAAAAAAAATCTACAAAATTAAAAATTATACATTTATACTTATATAAATATTTATATATTAATAATATATAATTATATAAATATTTTTATTAATAATAGATTAATAAAATTAGGAAAGAAATATAAAAAGGAAAATATTCGAAAAAATTGAAACTCGAATTTCAATTTTCTCAAATCTTTTTAATTTTTTTTTTTCAAATTTTGAATTTTTTAATTTATTAAAATACAAAAATGATAATTTAATAATTTTAACAATATATATTAATTTACAGATTTTTTTTCTTTATTTTTTAGATTTTTAAATAACTAAGCCAGTACGACTTCTGACTAAAACGGCATGTGACTGATGGTGATTGGTGAAGTACAGCATAAACCTCCTAAATGGAATCGGGGTCTATTTTCAGCTTCCATGTAAGGGTTATTTTAGACCATGCGTCCGGTTTTCTTTGCTCCGTTCTCCAAGGCGTGAAAGAATGGCAGGAAGCGTCCTGGATGCAGGAGATAAAATGCATGGCATTTTCCTTAGCGCTGGGACGTTCTTTTAAGTTCTAACAGGGAACGTTTCCAACTGATATTTTTCCAAAAAAAAAAAATGATAAATGTTAAACGGGTGCTTTTGCAGTAGTAATTTCAGATTTTAATAGGTAAATTTCAACGTTCAATTATACGATGGATAAATTTTAACATTTTTCTTCATATGATTTAATTTTCTTTTTTTTTTTTTCGTTTTTACACTATAAATAGGTAACTTGTGTATATTTTTTAAACTGTCTTTAAAAAATATTAAAGTAGTAATAATAGGGAGTATAAAACTTTGAAAAAAAAAATAAAGAAACTTTAGTGAAGGAATCATGTGTAAAATATAAAATCTTTTAAGAAACAAGTTTGTTCAAAAACTAATATAGCAGTATGAAGGAACTTTTAGAGTTCCCGAGATGTTTCATATTAATATTATGGGGGGAAAAAAAAAAGACATTTATATTGGAGTTGCACTTGCGTGCGTCGAAGAGTCCGTATATAAATGCTGTTATTAGCCTTAAGTTGGTACCATATCATTAAGACTTAACATAAAATGTCAATTTAGTTGTGTGAATGATTCTAAATTAAAAATGGATGAAGTTTCATTAGTAATACAAAGCTTAACCCTATTGTTTTGAAATGCAAGATATAATAAATATTGATTTTCAAACGAGATAGATTGGGTTTGAATTTTTCTTTTTAAATTATAAAATATAAAATAAAATAAATAAATAATGTAATAGCAAAGTTTGAACACACATTCTTTTCAAAATTAAAGAGTATAATTGTATCTTTTTATATGTTAGGTGAATATGGTGGTGTCAAGTGATTAAAAGGTAAAATAAAATCATTTTATAGGCTAGGCTAATGTTTTAAACCTAAGCATGTCACAATTGTTTTGAAGGTTTTGAAATTTTATTGGTAGCTCATTTGAGGATATTTTTACTTATTATCATGTTCCCATCTCCTAGTAGCACGTGTCCTCTATTATGATGGTTCTTACACGTGTTTCTTTTTTCCTTTTTCTTGTGGCTAGAAAACACAATGTACTTTTTTTCTTTTTTTGTCTAATCTAGTATAATTTGTTTCTACATAGTATACATCGTAGTCCGCCAAGAAGGACAGCACCAACTTGTTTCATGGTTTTTCCGGAAGGAAAAGGCACATGTCAGATACGTCTATAGAAATGGTCCCCTCTATTTGCATGATGTTCATGAGCACACGCGTCACAATGCCCAATGTGATATTGGAACTAGTAACGCAATCATATGATCACTGTATTACACTAAATGAAATAAGTAGAGGAGTAAAATTGAAATTCTTTAAAGATTTAACAAGAGTATAATATCTATTATATTATTTAATTAAATTTATAAATAATTAAAAAATATATATGTAATAAAACATTAATAACTAAATTACCTTTGATCCATCTTTTTTATAACTAACCCTAAAGTAGTAGGGACAGCAGTAATGACAACAACAGCAGCAATGGTCGGTAATGATAGCGGCAATGATAATGATAGCAGTAAAGGCGACGGCAACAGTAAAAGTGGTAGCAGCGATAAGTAGTGGTGACGATAGCAATGATAGTAATGATAATGGTGGTGGTGGTGGTGGTTGTCGTCGTCGTCGTTATTATTAAATTATGATGAGGTTATTTTTAAGAAAAATATAAAATTTTACAATTTATTGTAATTCTTTTATTAAATCAAAAAATCTCTATTACTTAAATCAAGTAATAAGCAAAATAATTTTTATGGTATTGCAATTTGGAAATATAAAACAAGATTAACACTATAATAATAAAGAATAAAGAAGCAATAGGATTCTAATTCCACCTCCCCCCACCCCCTACCCCGAAGTGAACAAGGCAACAATGATTCCAATTCCACCTCCCCCCACCCCCAAGTGAACAAGGCAATAATGCATGTAATAGTGACAATGCATTCGTGATGTGTGTAAAAAATATATAAAATAATTTAATACAATTTAGAATATAATTCAAAATAATTAATTAAATTGATGTAAAAGATTTAAACCAATGTAAAGGAAGAATAATTTTATTCAATCACTCTCCATAGATTTTGAAAACTCGAGAACAGATACTAATTATAAGAGGAAAATAATTTACTTTACATTATATTTATAAATATTATTTTATTCCTTTTATGCTTTATTGATGAATAGTTATCTAAAACTAAGAACTTTTAAGAAGATAAGATGAGCAAAAAATTAATATTAATTGAAAATTTCAGTAAAATGTACAAATACAATATTATGAGTGAAACATCCTATTTAAATGAATGCATTTCAATGGTAAGATATGTATATTTCCTACTCTTGTTGCTTGATTGGATTCTCTAATTTTATTTTTGAGCTCATGGCCATCTTCGATCGTTTTTACTCTCACTACCATCTTTGGTCCCATTTGTTGCCTTAGTTGCATAGCATTAGAAACCCTTAATTTGTAAACATCTAAGATACATGAACAACAGTATTAAACAAATAAGCCATGATGCAAAAATAGTATAAAATACATTCTACAATCCTTATACACCAATCTAACAAGAACTTATTAATTTTGAAAAAAACAAAAAAAAAAAAGAAGAAGTATAAGTGTCATATATTAATTTACGAAAAAGCTTGTCAACTTAACACAGCATGCGTCCCAATCAAAAAGTTGATCCTAAGATAATTTTTTTATATAATAAGAGAAAATAAGATAAAGAATACACTAAAAGAGAAAGAAGTAGAAATTGAAACAATATTAGATGAAAGAAAAGGAGGTAAAAATTGGTTGAACTAAGAGAAAAGAACCAACAACATAATTGATTCAAGTAATCTAACCGCGATAGCTATATGATTTTACTTCCACATATTCTACGTTTATCACAAATTGAACAAAAGCTTGTAATTACAAAATATGTGTAAAATGATCTGATAATGCAGTGGTAAAATAAAAAACATTAATAACAATTAAAGTAACTAAACAAATAACTCATATATTCACCAATTTAGGGTTTTGTAAGAAACATGTACCTGATCCACATAACTTTCAAATCTATTAATCTAAAAAGATGGCAGACATCTAGATAAAGTAAATTATTATAAGCAATATGTGAGCATCGTAATTTCTCATAGTTATTCAAATGAGTAATTTAAGTCGTTAACAAAACTAACTCAAAAGACTTAAAAATTTACAAATAAACTTGAAATATTAGTCGAAGATACCTCGAGGACTCAGATATTAAAAATTTAATAAGATAAAAATGATATAGTTAAAATAATACAATATAACTTTATTACGTATTATTAATTGTAAATGTGTAAAATAAACTTTAGTAGCTCGTAAACTTTTAAAGATAAATTATATGAATAATAAAGTATTATATGACACAAAATAACAGGTAAAATATATATATATATATATCATGCATAATTATTACATATATATACACTTGTGATTAATTAAAATATCTGAATAATTATATTTTAGGCTAAATAGAGTTAAGGAAAATCCTTAAAACTAATAAAAAATTATGAACACTCTTAGGATAGCGGGGAAATTCTTATCTTATGCGTGCAGAGTCCTTATAGATAGATGTTAGGTGGGGAAAAAAATTTAACATGCAAATGAAGGTTTAAAAGCTAAATTTTCTTAAAGAGAGAGAGAGAGAAAAATTCATTTGTGTAACTTTTAAGCTCTGGAAAAATCTAAAACACTTTCTATGTGTGGAGCATGAAGTCTACAATCTAGAGAAATTTAGTTTAGGGTTTGAAAATTAAAGTAAATTAGCGAAAAATATACAAAAAGAAAAATCGAATGAGATCTGAGCTTGATGGAATGTGTGCAGATAGGGAGATGCTAGGGACAAGCGACCACCACCACCAAGCCATAGTAGACCCACCGTATGGTCTAGCTAGCAAGGTGGCAACCACCATTAGTGGTCGAAGCTTCCAACTCTAGTAAGGTTCAATTTTAAGTTGAATTTCTTAAAATTATTAAAAATATAAAAATCGTTTAGAAAATTATACAAAAATTTATTCGTTCATATTTTCATGTATAGAATTTAGAAAAAATATTATTTTATACAAATTTAGTAATGTCAATATACGTCTTTAAGAAAACAACAAAACCGAGTAATTTCTTATATTAAAGTAAATAGGTCTAACGACGTAGTTTCATCTTCCAAATTTTTCTATAACCTACCCTTTATTTATATTGAATTGTTGTGAAGATATTTTTCATAAAAATAATTCCTATAATTTATAATGAATTTTGAGCCTTAAGTTATGATTAAAATGGTATTTTTGGAAAAAAAAATGTATAGTTTTCCTAAGGGTCTCAATTGAATTCTAAGCTTCACTAATTATTGATGTATTTTATGGTATATAAGTGCTATTGGAAGGGGTTTTATTAGAAGAAGTTAACAAAATCAAGTATATGTCACTTATATGTACAACTTGATGGTATAAGAATTTGTGAGTAGTGATGTGTAAGATAAGGATTCTGGGAAGTAATAAAGTGTTGAATGGGTTTCTTAAAATAAAACTGAAGAGAACAATGAACAAATTAATTAATTTTAAGAAGTTAGTATATGGCAGAGGATAACTTAGAGGAAGTTAAGGGCAAAGGTTCTATTAGATATTCACTTAGAAGTTAAATTAAAGATAAAATTATAAGTAAGTGGTGAAACAGGGAAATTTCAAAGACTAAGTTAGAGGAAATGTTCTTAAGAACTTTTAGAATGTTGGTCTCAAAGGTAAAATCTTCGAAATTATGAAATTGACTAAACTCATATGATATCTCAAAGAGTTTTTATTAAGAAATTTAAATTCTAGTAGACGCAACAATTTAATTAGAAAGTAACTTAAAGTAATATTTGGAGTAATTATAGATATATAAACACTTAGAAGTTGTATCAGAAGGTATTTATCAAAGAATACATGGATACTCATCAAACTCAAAGATTGACTTAGAAGTTAAATTTGCTATGACTTTCAATGCTCATGAGGTTCAAAGGGTAACTTAGAGGACATTCTACTAGAAGATCTAAAATTGCATAGGCTACACGATCAATTTACAAAATGCCTTAAAGGGTACTTGAAGTGAAATACATGAGTATGAGCACTTAGAAGTTACCTCAAAAGGTAATCCATTGAACATCTTAAGTGTTTATCAGACTCAAATGATGATTCAGAGGTTCAACTTGTTAACCCTTTAACCTTGATATGGCTCAAGGGATAACTTAGAAACTTCCAATTTAAGAACTTCAAGGGTGACTTAACTCAGAAGGTGTTTATTGAAAATCTTAGGTATTTACCAACCTTAAATGTTGACGCATAAGTTGAATCTATGGTTAACTTCAATGCCTAAGTAGTGTAGTGTTTATCTCAAAAGTTTCTCCAGTAAATATTTCAAAGGCATTTTAACTTAGGGGATAGCTTAGAAGGTAACATAAACTTATAGCACTATTATAAACTTCCAATAATTAGGGCATTGGCTAATAAACTAATGATTAACCAACTTAATTCTTATATAGACGAGTAAATTACTAATATTTCATAATTTACATGTAGAATAAAGTACTACATTGAGATAAATATTAAGGGATCACCTACAAGGGTAAGTAAACAACCAAGTTAGCGAGCAACTAAGTTCCAAGTAAGTAGGATCAGTACTTTACCATACTTTGGAGTATTGTTTAAGAGTACTTTGAAACCTTAGTATGTGTCTTGTTTGTGATTATAAGTTAGTAGCTTATGTATGTACAATGCATGTGTTTAGATATTGTATTACTATTATGAAGTGTTAGATGTTATGTATTGGTTGCTTTATAGTACAGCATTGATTGAATTGTGTGAAATTACTTAATTACCTTAAGGGGCAAACTAATTCAAACTCGACCTAACTTTTAATTAGACTTGAATTGCAACCCACTGAGGGAAACAACAAGGATTCTTGGGCTACATACAAACCCATCAATGAGGATAGTAAAAATAGTCATTTCCCTATCTTTAGTCGAACTAAGTGATAGAAAAAGAGGTCGCGAGAAGTTTAGATACCATAGTTCGAAAGTAGTCTTGGGTGGAGCGTGTTTCTCTATTGCATAAGCTCCAGTTTGGTTTCAATTCACAAAGTGTATGATATCAAACTCCTCAAAATCCATATTAAAGCAAATGCAATTTCTCTAATCTTGCGACGATTGGTCAACATCGTGTAATGGCATTTGCTTGAACATGCAGTATGTCTAATTAACCTTGCTTGAAAACTTTAGTTGCTTAGTGTTAAATATGTGCTGTTGTCTCTATTCCACTTACTAAGCAAGTTGTTGCTCATTCTTCTATAGCTATTTTGTAGATTTCTAGTAAACTCACTAATATTACAAGTTTTAGAAGACTAGAGAATAGGGTCGAAAAATGAGATTCAAGATTGATGGGCTATGTACTTATTTATTTGTTGGTTTTAGTAACTTATATGGAAACTAATAGCATCTCTACTAGTAGCCCTTTAGTTTTTAACTATAAATACTATTACTATACTCTGTAAACTTGTGACCTTTTATAAAGTTTTTACTAATCACTCTATTTTCTCATATCAAATTACTTTTAGAACTTTTTGTTGAAATTAAGATTTTATACTCTAAATGATTTGTAAAACTTGATTTTCTTAATTGATTAAGCCAAAAGTTTATTTTCGAAAGTTATTTTAAAAAGTTACATCATAGGTTGAAATTTATTAAACTTAGAATTGGATGGCTTAAAGCAGGAAAGTGATAACTGCTTTGTATAAACTACACCTACGTTAGTAGCTAAACTGGCTAACTTTTAGCTTAAGTTGGTTTATACAACAGGGCTGTTACAGCCGTCTAGTTTAGGACGTAACATAATCTTATCGAAAAGAGATCGATAAATTATGGATTATTATCCCTAAATTGAAATATATTGTTGGAAAAAAAAAACTCAAGATGGTAAAGTTTAAACATACATTCTTTTCAAAGTTAAACGTATAATTACATGTTTTTATATGTTAACTGAACATGGTGGTGTCAAGTGATAAAAAGGTAAAATAAAATCATTTTACAAACTAGATTAATGTTTTAAACATAAAAATGTCACAATTGTTTTGAAGGGTTTGAAATTTTATTCATAGGTCATTAGAGGACATTTTTACTTATCATAACCTCCCATCTCCTAGCAGCATGTATCCTTTATTGTGATGGTTCATATGTATATTTCTTTTATTCCTTTTTCTCCTAGCTAGAAAACACAATGTACTTTATTTTTTAATGTTTAATCCTATATAATTTGTTTCTACATAGTATACATCGTAGTTCGTTAAGGACAACATCAACTTGTTTTATGGTTTTTCCTAAAGCAAAAGGCACAAGTCAAATATGTTTATAGAAATGGTCCCCCTCTATTTGCATAATGTTTTATGGGCACCTTATAAAACAGTGCACACATCACCATTGTCAATGCGATAACAAAATCGGTAAAATGCTTGTGTGTGTAAAAAGTATATACTAAACCTACTTAAAATTATATATAAGCACATAGCATAATGGGAGAATATTTAAGTGGAGAAAAAAAAATCTAGGTTAAAGAAGTAGTTATTCTTGAAATATGTAATAATCGTGGAAGAGTGTTAACACTCTTATTTAGTTTTCAATTCTTTTAGCTATTTTAAATGATAGAGTTGGTTTAGAAAAGAAAGTGAAAAGAAAAAAGGCTTATAGGTTAGTGTAGGTGTTAATGGGTTAAATTTTTTGTTAATGAATGAAGGAATTACAGGTGCAAGTTCTTGTTTCCGATTTCAATTAGAAGACGCATGAGAGAAAGAGTAAGAGAGAAAATGGCTATGGAATGAAAAGTATATTCAACTAAAAAACTAAACCGTTATTACATTGTTCTATATTATACAAAGCTTAGACTTGTGTAATAGAAATAACAAACTATTTATAACTGGCAACCACTAAGCAACTAACTAAGCATTAAGTAAATACATGACGAAATGATGACTTAGGTGACAAATGTTGTACCTACATGTTACCCGGCATGAATCCAAAGAATCTCTCCCTACTCGGCCTCTTCTGCAATATATATAACTCCCTTTATTGACTATTCAAACACAGGAGTTAGGGGACAAATGTTGATAGTCAGTTTTCACTCGATCTATACTTATCCTTTCATTGGCTAAGATGCCGGGTAATCAATTCTCTCGACATTCTCACTATGTAGAAGATACACAGCACTTATGCCAAGTACAAGAAACGCTACTGGTTTGGATTCAAATCTATGGGATGAATAGTTATCATAAGCTCAGTTATATTTTACAACTGCTAGCTATCTCTACATATTAGGGGAGATGTCAAGTCAAGAGAACTCAACGTATCTTAATAGTTACCCCGACAATTGTATTAGACACAACAACTATCTATAAATACCAAAAAGAAACTCTGTAAGAACTTTCAGACACTTCTTATTCACGTACTTACTATACTAAATCACCATTCTAACTTAGGCATCAGAGTAGCCACAACGGACAGGCCCCAGTACCAAGTATTTTACTCTCTTTTACAGGACTATTTCTTTACCCCAAAATTCACCAACAACAGCTTTCATATGTAAAGTTTTGGGGTTGGACAAAAACTAACTAAGATGATGAATTGCATAGCTAATATTAGGACATATGAGGTTCAGGTAAGACAATCGACCAATCATATGCCTAAAAGTAGTAGGATTAGGCAAGAAATCACCATCATCATGACTGAGTTTGATCCTTGATGGCAGTAGAGCGACAAATGGCTTAGCTGTTGTAAGCCCTGTCTCTTCAAGCAAATCAATAAGGAACTTTTTCTAATTAAGCAAACAACTAGATGCCATGCAACACAACTCCAAGCTATGAAAGTAATGAGCTTGACCAAGATCCTTAATTGTAAAAGCTACATCTAGATTCTTCTTGACTATACTAAAGATAACTTCACTTATCCCTATTAATAAAATATTATCCACATACATAAGTGCTACAACAAAACCATCATGAGAACTTTAGGTAAACATAGAATAATCATGCTTGGATCGAACAAATCTAAGACATAATAGGAAGCGAGAAATCTCGACATTCTATTGTTACGAAGCTTGTCTTAGTCCATACAAAGACTTATTCAAACGACAAACTTAATTTGATTGAGCCTTGCTATAACCTTCTAAAGGTAACATGTATATCTCTTCATCAATGTGTCCATGCAAGGATGCATTGTTCACATCAACTTGATGAAGAGGCCAGGAATGAGCAATTGCATAGGCAATCAGAATTTGAACCGTATTCATCTTAATAACGAGCAAAAAGGTATTATAGAAGCCCTCACCCTGAACTTGTGTAAAACCCCTAGCTACAAGTCTCGCCTTATACCTCTTCATACTGCCATCCAATTGATATTTGACCTTATACACCCACTTACATCTAATGGCCTTTTTACCCTTAGGTAAAGGAGCAAGAGTCCAAGTTTCATTAGACTCAAGAGCATCAAGTTCATTGGCCATGGCATCTACCCATTCTTATTGCTTAACTGCTTGAGAGTAAGTGTTTAGCTCTTTGATAGTTAAAACATTGGCAAAGGAGTATACAAAATCATCAGGATATGAATAAAAAAGATCTCTATGAAATAGTGGATATTTGGTAATAGTAGAAGAACAAGGTTGAAAAGAAATGGAAGAACTAGCAATAGGCACAAAAGTATGAACTGAATGAACAAAGTCCTATAACCAAACAGGGGATTGCCTATTTTTAGTGGACCTGAGAAGAGCAACAATGTTTAGGCATTCAGGAATCGTAGCAAATGATTGAACAGCAAGTACTGAACCAGAATGTTGATTATCTACAATTTGAAAAGAAGACATTTTAGAAAGACAAGAAGTAGTTTCAAATGACACGAAGGATAACATACTAAGAGGAACTGGTTTATCCAAAACACTATCTATAGAAGAAGTATCCTTGTAAGGAAAAATGCCCTCAAAGACATAGACATCTCTACTAATAAGGAATCTTTCAATCTCAATATCATATACTCAGTACCCCTTGTGATTATTTGCATAGCTAAAGAAAATACATTTTACGCCTTTTAGGTCAAACTTGTCTAGCTTGGGAGATAAATTAGCAACAAAACAAAAACAACTCATCAATCTTAAATTAACATATGTAGGAAGCTTATTGAACAAGATTCGTAAGGTGTCTTACATCCTAGTGTAGCCATTGGCATTCTATTAATAAGAAAGGTTGCCATGAGGACACACTCACTCCAAAAGTGTTTAAGTAAATTTGCATGAAGTTGAAGTGCTCTTGAGGTTTCAAGTAGGTGTCTATGTTTACGCTCAACTCGCCCATTTGGTTATGAGTGTACGATAAAGTGTACTGATGTATAATTCCTTGACTATGAAATAATTGTTCATAATCTTTGGAAATAAATTCCCCTCCATTATCACTCCAAAATGTTTTAAGAGTAACGGAAAAATTATTTCTAACATAACAAATGAACCTATTCAATATAGAACAAGTTTGGGACTTGTAACTCATCAGAAATATCCAAGTAGCTCTTGAAAAATCATTAACAATAATCAAGAAATATCTTGCACCAGTAATGGACACAACATGATAGGGTCCCCTAACATCAACATGAAGAAGTTCAAAAGCAAATGTAGAGACACTTTCATTATCAGAAAAAGACAACCTATAAAACATTGCCCTTTAGTAAGCATTACAAAGAAGCTTATTCAAGTCTAAATCCTTGCAAGTACACAAATGCTTCATCTTAGAAACAAACGTATGACTTAATCTACTATGTACCAAATCAAGTGTTTTTATACTTTAAGTGTATAACGTAGAAGAACTAGGACAACTAGAATTATTTAAAGGAAAAAGACTAGTTATAAAACTGAGAACATACAAACCACTTTGTGCCTTTGTTGAAGCCATCACGATATTTTTTCTTAGGTCTTCAAATTTACAAGAGTTAGTGTCAAATATTGCTAGCAACGAATGTGAGATTACAAGTTTTTGAACAGAAAGTAGGTTGTAAGCAATCTTAGGAACAAAAAGAACATGAGATAAGACAATTTGGTCATTAAGCCACACACTTCCAGCCAATTCAGATTTCAAGCTATTTCCATCTAGCAATTGTATGTGAATTGGTTTATTTAATTACACAAAGTTGTTAAGAAGATGAAAATAAGGTGTCATATGGTCGAATGCCCCTATCTCAACTACCCAAAGAGCCAACCTATTACTAACTGTAGATAAGACAACATGAGGGGTTCAAAGAATATCTGCTTGAGTCATTGTAAGATTTTCTTATCCTCTCATCATTTTATAAGCTTCCTGGCATATATCATGAAGAAGCTCTTTGTCAAAACCCTTTCCTCAACATGTACTAGAATCAGCTTTAGCAGTTGCAGAACCACAAGAAACCCGTTCATCAAGAGGAGTTTGCATAAAAGCATTGTTAGCATAGCCAATAGAAACATTACACTTATCCTTTTGTAGTTAATCTCCTCCCTTTATACCTATCAGAATACCCAATAAGTTGAAAACATGTTTCGACTGAATGACCCTCAGCTCTACAATGTTTACAAAACAAATTTCTCTTCTACCTTTTCTTATCAACATAGCTCTTACTGACATTTCCCGACTTGGTTAAGACTAAAGTAGAAGCTTCAACTTCTAAACTCATAGAACTAATCACTAGTCTCTGTTTCTCCATTTGCTGAACTAAATAGTATGCCCTACTCATCGATGGCATAGGATCCATTGATAGAAGTTGGCTTCGAATAGCTTTAAATCAGTAAATTAAACCCATCAGAAATTGAATCAGTTTGTCATGAGATTCAAATTCTACAGCCTTCTCCTTAAAAGCACATGGATAAAACTCTAATATTCCACAATCACAATTAGGAAACAGATGTAACTCTTGCAACTCATCCTAATATCTATGAAGTGTATTATAATAAACACCAACCAACCGATTATGCCACCTAAGGTTCAATAAATCATGTTATATCTGAAAGATTAATGGACCATTAGCAACACTATACTACTCCTTAACTTCTTTCCAAAGCTCAAAAGTAGATTTCGTATAAAGAAAATTCTGAGCTAAGTCACTACCAAACCATATAGTCACACTGATTCCATTTAACTCGATCATTCGTATTATCTTCTAGCTTAGGAATAGATCCATCCACAAATTCAATTTTCATCTTAGCCCCTAACCTTAGCCTAATCGACTTACTCCATGAGATATAACTAGAACCATTAAAAATAATGCTTCCTATAGTCATACTTAAACTATGTGATTTGGATAAGTAAAAGGGATCAGTAAATCCCAATTCTTATTAATTATTCATCTTCCATCAATTTCGAAGAAAATCAAATGACAATTAGAAATCAATCACCACAACAAAGTTGTATATTGTAAAATACTTAGATTCACCCACTCTAATATCATAAAGGAATTACAAGTGCTAGTTCTGGTTTCCAATCACAATCACAAGATGCATGAGAGAAAGAGCGAGAGAGGAATGGTTATGGAATGAAAAGTATATTTAACTAAAAAACTAAACTGTAATTACACTGTTCTCTATTTATACTAAGCTTGGACTTGTGTAGTAGAACTAACAAACTATTTACGACTAGCAACTGCTAAGTAATTGACTAAGCATTAAGTAAATACATGACGAATAAATTATTCACTTGCTATATAACCCTTTACAATGAAAGCAGGATTAGGTTGAATTTGGTAATTTCAACTATCAATTTACTGATTTGACTCTTCAGGAAGAGTGGTTTCATTAGCTAACTACCTTAAGAGAGGATTAATAATCAATTTAAAAGGATATAACTCAAGACAACTAATAGAATAATATGAAAGAAAAATTATATGAAAGACACCAAAAATGGAGATATTAAATGCATGATTGAATGAGAATTATTTTTATATTCAAATAATGTGTACATAATAAAAACAGATGTAGAGAAGGATCAAAGAGAAGTGATATCTATTCCAAGCAAATCTTTGTATCATTGTTATGGATGAATGAGGTTTAGTGTATGGAGCTCAAATGGGGGAGGATATGGATAGGCACTTGAAGTACAATTCCATAGCTACCTCGACTAGGGCTTGGCCCAATAACATATTACGCAACTTTTATACTTTTGCAATATAGTTGAATTGAGAACTGTTTGGACGGGGAAGGGGAAAATTTTGTTTTACTTTTTTTTTTTTTTAAAAGTACCCTTTATAGTTTGGGGCAATATTTATTAAGCACAACATATAAATGCATTGTTGTGCTTTTTCTTGTAAGTGCTCGGTAATCATACTCTGAAGGCTGAAGCTGTGTTGGAAATACGAGTTGTCAATAATACCATTTTATTGGTTGTTTATTTTTCATAAATTGCATCTACCATCTTCCTAAACTTTTAAAACATCATTGACACTTACATCCCAAAATTGCCAATAGAGTCCCCACGGTTAGAAACCTATCCGAAAATGTTTTATCAGTTTTTAAAACTTATCATGGGATCTAATATTACATAACAAGCACATGACATAGGTAATAGAGGTATCGATTCAATCTCGAAAGTTTTAAAGGACGGTCGAGATAATTTACCCAGTAGCTTTAATAAATGAAATTTCATTTCTTGTATAGCGATTTTCACGTAACTAATAATTGGAATTTAAAACTAATGAGAAACGATAATACGAGCAAAAGTTTCCATATTATAATAACCAAAGGAATCTTTTTTTGGGAAGGCGGCCTTTTTTAGGCCGAAGGTTCTAGCATAGAGGATAGGGCCGGCGAGGCCCATTGGTAATAGCTAAAGCCCATCCAGTAGTGAAATGGAATAAATCCGAACCCATCTCAGTTTTGGGCCTCTAATCAGTTGTGTTGGATCTGGCCTAAGTTATCAACTTGGATATATTAAAGAGTTAAAAATTAAAAGGATGAACTGACTCAATTGGAAGTTAAGCTAAAACTAAATTAGACCGGTTTTATAATTAAGTCAAGTGAAATGGAATTGGATAGTGTGAATCAATACGAGTTTAATAACCCTGCTAGAAGCTCTAACAGATGTTTTTACGTTAAATTCTTTTTAGACATTGAGCAAGTCATTCATGGAACTCGTTAAACTATTACGCATTGGGACACGTATAAGTCATGCAGAAATCATTATAAAAGAATGTTTATGATGGCAATAATAGATAATCACATAGGCCACCTTCATGTTGGTGAATTGGCAACTCAATCAAAAGGAATGGAATTTTCAATAAATTAATAATTAGATTCGAGAAAAAATAAAACGCGTATGGGTGAGTTTTGAGTACTTATGCTAGAAGACAAATTTGAATGGCAATGAAAATAATATAAAACAACGATGTGCAACAATTAATAGTCCGTACTGGTATAGACATCATCAACAAAGTCAAAAATTCACTTAAACGCCTATTAAATATATCATCTCGTGATTTCAGATGTACATTAACGACGTTAACGTTACAATTAAAGAGCATTCATATATTTGTTTACACCTTTGTCATCATCGTAGGGCCATTAAGGATTGATTCAAGAGTTATCAATAATAACTGTATTTTGCTTCTGGTTTGAAGCCCATATAAGCCATGCGTAAAGAACGTTTACCAGATTTTTTGTTTTTTATTTTTTTTTTAAATACATAGAATATGCGATAATATAATCAATTAGGACCTCATTGCCTTGCTGTTGGATCATCCCTTTGGCATGAGATCTTTAATCTCTTTAAAAAATAAATAGGTAGGTTCTCCATGTACATGTTCTTTGTTCATGCCTACGATATGTAAGATTTTATTTTCAGAAATTGCATCAATCTCCATATCTGTTGTAAGTATGATACTAGAAAAGTTAATATAATACGGTTTTTAAGAAAAATCCTACGTATCATGAAGTAAATTGAATGTGTTTATAGAAATAGCTACGTTCAAGTCCCGTAATCTTTTATTATGATCTCTTTTAAGAACACGTGT
Organism: Lumnitzera littorea; assembly: GCA_024138015.1. Lineage (NCBI taxonomy): Eukaryota > Viridiplantae > Streptophyta > Magnoliopsida > Myrtales > Combretaceae > Lumnitzera > Lumnitzera littorea. The sequence continues at coordinate 47,735,953 of JAMXBB010000008.1, read as the reverse complement.
TATGGAGTGTATGTTAATTTGATGGTTAAAATTGGAAAATAGAATAATAATAATAAAAAAAAAAAAATCGGTGTTTGATTACTTTTATAAATCCTACTTCTCAGTCATCTCAGGTAAAGAAAGAAAAGTTAAATCATAGGAAAAATTGTAAATTCCCTAAATTTTGACTTTGAAGCAAATATATCCATAAAATTTTGAAATCTTGCAAATAACTTCTAATCTTTGATGAATCTACAACATAAATAATGCTTGCATATTCAATTTAAAAAATATATATATTAAGGTTAAAGTTTAAGGATATTAAATTATCTAAACAATGGGTAAGTCATAGTTTAAGATGAAAGTGTATTTTTACTTTAGATATATTCTTAGTCTTTTATTAATATTATCTTGAGTGTAATAAAAAAAAAAAAAAAAAAAACTAATAACTATAAGTTCTCTATCGTATTTATTTGTAATTATAGTTTATCCCTACTTATTCCGCCATTTAAACGTGGTCCTCTGTTGCCCCAAAAAAAACAAAGAAGTCGCCCTCCTTTGGAGACAAATGCAGATGGTTCACGATGTTTTTGACCAACAAGAGATGTACGAGAGAAACGTTCTCTCTCTCTCTTGTTTTTTTGGTTTTTTTGACTCTGTTAAGGTTAACGTTAAGTTAACGACCAAGTTACCATCTAATAAAGAAAAGAAGTAATACCTAATAAATGTTATATAATAAAGTTGGTCACAAGAATACTACTGGTACGCACGTGAACCGTGTGCCCTGCCCTCCCCATCCAATTTCACGCATACTTTTAACTTTACGTCCTTCTAGAGCTACGCGCTCTTCGAGATAACCACGTGTGAATCCGCATCCGCAATAGGAAACCGAGCAAAGAGTCCTTTTGCACGGATTCGTTTTAAATAAATATTGTGAGATGAAATGATAAGAATTTAAAGGAATGAAATCGAACTTTAATGAGGTTTAATTGAGGTTAGAGTAGGGTTAAATTAAATTAATTTTTTAATTAAATTAGATCGAATCAGGTTAAACTACAATGTATCAATTTAGATTTGATAATACTATGATATACGTGAAAATAGATAAAAATATAATTATAATTTTAAATTCATTTCTTTTTTTTATATTAAAACATGCATTTAAAAAGTGAAATTGGGATTTCATTCTCTTCATGTTCTTTTCTCTTCTAACGAATTCAATTATTATTATTTAAAATTATTTATTTAACTCTCAAACTAAGTTATGATATACCAAAATTAGAGTAAAATCTAAATCAAATGAAATAAAAATTTAATATTTGGTCTTTAGTAAGAGATAATGAACGAAATTCTGGTGTTAATTTTCATTATATCAAAATATCAACTTGAAAATATGGTATACGGGGAAACAGACACAGCTAAAATAAAACAATTCAAGCCACTTTTCAAAATGAATCGAACAACTTTCACAAATTAAATTATATTTCACCTATCCTAGACAAGACACTTGCTCTTAAACAATTAACTAAAACTATCGAATCAGAACAAAGCGGAAGTAGAAATTAATAAAATAAAAAATGCAAAACAAAATTTTAACTTTAATAAAAAATAATAATAAAGAGATGGTATTATTGTTAATTTATTGCTCCTCTCCAAAATAAAAAACATAGGATACTTTCATTATTTCCAAAAAGAAAAAATAAATATAGTAGAACAATTGACATGTATTGCTATTGAACCCAAAAAATATATGGTACCAGAAAATGTCAATATATATTGTGTCTTAAAACTTCTAAAGTATGCAATATCGTCCTGCAACTTTTTAAATTTTTTTTAGAATTAATAACATGGTATAAAATTTTAGTGATTTAAAAAAAAAAACAAAAGACAAAAGTTAGTCCCATAATGGGAACCTTTTTTTTTTTTTTGGTGAAACGCTGTATAAACTAAATATATTTTCAAGATATACTTATTTTCTATATTGTTAGTCACAATATACTAGGTGCTCTAAATGGAAACTAATTTTTCACAATTCCCATTGAAATATTTTAAATTGTCAATATTATTGATATGCAATTTTGGATTAGGGTCACTAAGGCCCATTCCGACCTTGACCAACCATAAATCGACCTACCATGGCTCATTGTTAAGCTATGCAAATGTAAGCCCACATTTTACTTCAAAAGATCCAACCTATGCTTAGCTCCAAGATCAATACTCGACTTTGTTAAAGGATGGTGCTTGGTTCTTAAGAGTCGAGTCTTACTTATGGTATCTATGCTAAGGACCTAGAAGGGTTGGAGACTAGACTAGGAAGCTTAGGTGATAGATTATTGACTTATTGATTGCCACATCACCTTTGGAAATCTTCGAACTTATTTAACTTAGGGAAGATACACTTTCTTCTTAGGTTGAAGACTTGTGTATATCAACTTTCTAAATAGATTTTTAATTCTACTACTATAAATGGGGGTTCTCCTTAGTCTTGTTATCATAATTTTACTAACTTAAATATTAAAATGGCTACTCTAGACAAATCTCTAGCGCCTCATCATGTTCTCTTTTGCTAATCAAAAGTCTTCCAATCAAGGTCCAATCCAAGAATTCGATTAGCAAAATTCTTTAGATAAAAAATACATTATTTTATTATTTGTTTTATATTTTTATTTCATCTTTGTACAATTAATTTCTTTTAGAAAACTTTTGATACTAATTATCTTAGACTTGTTGGATTTACCATTCTAGAGCCATGAACTACCATAGACATATAGAACTAATGGGCCTATGATGGTTCTAGAGTCAATCTAATAGGTTTGATCATAGGCTGATCTAAGTCGGTTCGATGTAGGAACTGACCTAAATATTATTTTCTTTGTTAATTCTATAGATTGAATATGGTTCCTTTATCTTATATGATTCAATAAAAATTTTTCATGGATTTTAAATTGGATTACTAGACTAATCATATTATATCCAATGGTTACAAAAGTTGAAAACTCATGCCATTCAGTAAAGAAGCAAGCATAGATTAAAAAAAAATAAAATTAAGAGAGAAAATTCATTTATGAGAGCGATTAGTCTTACTTATCCATTTAACTTTGTAGATTTGAAAGTTTTTAAAGCTTAATCAGTATTAATTGCCAATAATACTTTCATGAAATTTCTCAATTGGGAATTAAAATCAACAAAAAATCCAAATTAGATATAACTATATAAAGTGTAAAAAACCATTTTTCATATTTCACAGTTTTAACAATTTAGAAAGATAGTTAATGTTAGCTTACACGTTTAACTTATGAGAGCTTTTTTGATCCCATTTCCCATTTTGATGGGATTAGTCAAATCATTTATCATATTCTTAATTTATATTCAAACTATTGAATTCACAATTAATTCAATTGTTCATATTTAAATAAATGTAAATTAAGGATAATATAAAGAGCTAGACTAACTCCTTAAAAAAAAAAATGGAACTGTAGAAAAATCTTTAACTTATAGATTTAGGTTTTTTTTTTCGACCAAATAGATTTAGAAGTTATAAAGTTTAATTAATATAAGTTACAAAGTCCTAAAACTTTATTTTCAAAATTTCTTAAAATTGGTGGTCGTTTTTATTGTAGGAAAAATATTCATTGGAAATCATTTTATCCATTATTCCCTTGCTTGTTATGCTAAAAAAGACACTTTAGGTTAAAGATGAGTGAGTACAAAATAGGTAGGATATAAGACTCTATCTGTACTTTACCCTATAAATGCAAGTTCTAAGTTTTTATACTCGAAACTTATTATATAGTACTTTGGAACAATGTACCCTATACCTTGCAAATTCTATAGGGTATAGGATGTCACATCCCGAAGCGGCAGAATCGTAATAGCCCCGCCGTATAAATCATCCTAAGATAGAAGTTGGCCTTATAACCGCTATCTTAGACCTAATCTACACAAGGCGTCCACGACTAACCCGCTTTAAAGTAAACAGTTTGTAATTTAAATAAATCATTTACCTAATAAAGTGAGGAAATATATATATACACTATAATTCAGTTATTACAGTTAAAGTTTACCATATTTCTCCGTAATATATTTTCGAGTTATTACATTATTTAGAAATGAAAAATTTTAAAGTAAAAGCTTAAACCTTAAAAATATATATTTGTTCTTCAATATTTTTCCTCACTCCCCAAGATCCAGCAGTTGCTAGCTTCGGAGTAGTTGTTTGCCGCTTTTTAGCCAACACCTGCACGACGTCTATAAGAATGTGAGCAACCACAGCTTAGTAAGTTAAGATGGAGGACTTAAAACTATACCATAAGCACAACAAGGTTTTCAACTTATTAGGTGCACCGCATATGGAAGCAAATGCCATTGCATGACGTTGTCCGGCCCGTCGTGAGATTAGAGAAATATCGCCCGCTCTAATTCGGGTTGAGGAGTTGCCATTAATGCAACAACTCATGACCAAACCCAGGCTTGTGCAATGGAGATCTCGCTCCTCCCGCGACTACCTTCAAACCACTGACTTCACCCTTGCCGCAACTTCCTTTCCTGTCACTTAGTTCGACTGAGGATGAAGAAGGGACCATTATGCAATCTTATGCTATCCCTTTTAAAGGGGTCAATATTTAGCCGGAGAGTCCTAAGTTCCCCTAATGGGTTGCCATGCATGTCCAATTATGATTATTAGTCGTATATTTGATTAAGTCCAGTTTAGGGTGATTAATCATTTCATACAAATCATACATTACATGCTAGAACAACAAACAGAATCATAGCATCACCCATAATCAAGCACATGCACACATCCAACTATCTAATAGGTACAATCAAGCATAATTTTAAGCCTCCAAAATACAGCATCGTATTAATCCCAACTTACCTCGACTCTTCGATCACTCACTCGAGGTCCAACTTGCTCAGGCCATCACCGATCATCCCTATAACATAAACGTGGTTTCAGTTTTTCATATAACTATTATAGGTTCGTTTTATCCTATAACGCTTATTGTTATGTTTTATTTAGGGTTTAATATGCCTAATTATCTAGGTCTGAAGTCTTTTACAATTATTCTAGGTTTGGGGTTATGTTTGAGTTTAGTTTTTGTATCGATTTCTGAATTAAGTTCTAGTTCGATTCCTAAGTAGTGTTTTATACTCCAACCCTAGAAATTCGTTTCAACCCATAATGTGAAATTAATCACATTACTTCTCGATCTCCTAAATATCATCATTATCTCTAGTCAGTATTTTATTTTACCCGGTACACTTAAATCCGTATTAGTGTACCGAATTCACTCCTGATGTAAGAAATTTTTACATTTTTCATATAATTACATAAATTCAAGTCTTCCATCGGTTTTATTATATATCCCTATTGTTTATATAATATCAATTTTTATCCTAATATTTTATATTTATTATATTTCGAATAATTACATATTATGTATTATCATCTATTATATATATAATACACTTCTAATATTTCTATCACTCTAATTACCATCTCTAAACATCGATTATCATTTCAAAATGTCTAAATTCATCCTAAATCAGATTTTACATCTAATTATCCTAATTTACAAAATTAACTTACAATTTACTATTTTTCCCTATTACTTATTTATTACATAATTAACCTAATAATTACATCTAATACCCTAAATACTACAAGCATTATACTCCATTAGATTTCAACATCCTAAAACATATAATTATTCACTAAATCAGTAATTAATCATTTAATTACTTAATTAACCCTAAATTACTCATTTTATGCCTCATTTTAGGGCCTAAAAATTATCTAAAAATTTCAAAAATTAATTTTTGAAAACGGGCTTCATAGCACTGTTCTATATTATCTAAGTAATCTATACAAAAATTTTGGGCTCAAAATTACACTCCTAAGGTCATTTATTTCTAAACCGAAATATGCTCGGTTTTACACGATTTCTTAAGGACTATATATTACGAGATATATTTTCATCAAAATAATATTTTTCATAAAAACTACATACAAAAATATTCCAAAATAACAAAATTCATAATTTTCTAAGAATATTTACTATTTTTAACAAAATTACATAAAATCGGGCTGGAAATTGGACTCACCGATTTGGGTGGCTCCGGCCACCGTGGCCTTATCGGCCAGTCTGGGTGCTGCCACCACCGTGTGGTGGTGGTGGCTGTCCACTCCCAGTTGCTCGTCTAGTGTGAGTTCCCTTTAAAAGCCCTAATTACACAGTTTTTCCTAATTTTTTTTTAACCCGAATTTTTCTCTCAATTTTTGCCTCTCCCTAATTTTCTTTGATTTCTAACTGTCCAAATGAGCTTTTGAATTTTTTTCCCTATTTATAGAGATTTAGGGAATTTATTGTGTATTAAATTGTACAAGACAATTGCCTTATCCCTTAATTTTTGGCTTTTATGTTGTCTTAATTTAATTGGCTAAATTTTTTCTTATTTTTCTCAGCTACCATGACCCAATTTTGGATCATTCCTGATTTTTCTTGATTTTTCCTTAATTAATTATGAATTTTCTTTAAGTATTTAGTATTATTTTAGTACATTTCGTGTATTTTAAGTAATTACATGTATTTATACCTACATGTAAATTCATATATAGTACAAATAAATATTCCTAAATATTATTTAGGTCATTTTATGATTTTTAGTATACATATAATTTATCTCTAGCGATTTGTTAATTATCGGAATGCATTTTACGCATTTTTGACAAATTACGAGTTATATATTTAAAATTTGAAATTTTTATAGTTTTTTATTTTATTGCTTATTTTCTTAAATTCAAACTTACGGGATCATTTTTACTAATATTTCTAATTTTACTTATAATTTAGGCTTGATTGGATCTTTCAACCAATTGAAACCTTGAATGACTGGTTGTGGGGCTTACATAGGATACTATATAGAACTTGTATTTTTTTTTCCTTTTATTTTCTTTTAAAACTTTTTGTTAGTCGCATTATCAATATCAAATAATAACTACACTATTGCTAGACCGCCGATAATATTTTGTATAATTTGGAAAGAATTTTAAATTAAAACAATATAAAACTTTGGTAGGCAAAATAGATAACATTTCAACGATTAAAAATGTTTAAAATTTTAGTCGGATTATATCAAAATTTCTTTTGTTTTTTTATTTTCAAATTACAAAATAAAATTTTTATCAAATCATAAAATTATTATATGTAGAATACAAAAATCATGAGTGAGTAATTTAAAAATGATAAATTAGATAATAATTTAAGAACTAAAATATTTTTAAAACTTTATTAGACTAGATTTAGTAAAAGAGGAAGGATGAGAGAAGAAAAGAAAAAATAATAATGAAAGAAGAGAGAGGTTTTTATTAAAAGAAGAAGAAGAAGAAAAGAAAGAGGAGAGGAGGACTAAATAATAGATACAAGCGATGCATAGTGATTTACTGTAAGTTAGGTTTTTGTTATTATCTTATTTATGACTAAAAAAATAAGTATTAATATTTTTATTTCTTAATATTATTTAATTATTAGTACAAAGTGAGTAAATGTATCATATACCTTATATACTTCAAAGAACAAGTTTTATGGTATGACGAGATGCCCTATATTTATACCCAAACCCTACTATGTGACCTTCATAACCTACCTAGTAGAGTAAGATGTACAATAGAGTTATCTACTCATTCCTATTTTATGTATGGAATTTTTCTCTTATAAGGGTAAACATTCTTATATTATAGAATAATCATAATCTTTTCTACAAAAAATGACATCATTTTCAAGATGAAATATCATTTTCCCAATCATTATGCTAAAGTCAATTGTTTATGCAATTATGACTTATTTAATGAGTGTGTTTTGTTTTCTAAAGAAATGGTGTCGGGAAGTGGATAGTATGATTTTCAAATTTTGGTAAGGTGAAAATGAGGGTGAAAGTAAAATACGTTGGTGGAAATGGTCGTTGCTATCTCAAGTCAAAGTTAATGGGGGTCGAGGCTTTAAGGATCTTCATTCTTTTAATCTAGCTCTTCTAGAAAAATGGCTGGGAGGATTTTGAATGATCCTAATGCATTATGGGTGAAATTGATTAAGAGCATCTATTTTCCTACAAAAAATTATTTGAATGCTAAAAAGGGAGGTAGGGTATCATAGATTTGACAAAGTATATTGCAAGGATGAGACTCAATTGCTAATGAACTTCTTTGGAGAGTAAGAGACGGGAGATTGATTAATTTTTGGCAAGACCCTTGGATTCCTTCTATATAAGACTTTCGTTTGACTCTTAGGCCTTTACTACCTATACTTACTAACCTTAAGGTGTCACAGGTTATTGACTATAATTCTGGTTATTAAGATTTATCATTAGTGCATGGTTTTATTTATGAGAATGAAAAGAAGGTAATCTAGTCTATCCCTTTAGCTAGAACTTCATTTTCTAATCTTTTAGTCTAATCTAAAGAAAGAATGTGGAATTACTCTGTTAAAGTTGCTATCACAGCTTGAAATCTAAAGTCTTAAGCTTGGATGGTAGTTTTTCTTCAACAAGCATTGAAAATAATAGATCCCTTGAGAAGTCTATTTGGAATATTGAGAGTCAACCCAAACACAAACATTTGCTTTGGAGACTATGTTATAATGCAATTGCATCTGATATTAATCTTTGTTGTAGGAAAATTAGAGACTCTTTGTATTGTAATTTTTATATTCATGAAAAAACATTTGAGCATATCATCTTTGGATGTGCATGGGTGAAGATGGTGCAGTTTGCTATCCTCGATGTGAGAGTGGAATTGTTCAACATAGACAATTTTCACATGTGGTTATTAGATGTTATCTATGGATAGATTTCTATACCTATTAGGTTAAAAGACTTCATCTCAGTTGCAGTTGTTATTATTTAGCATTTATGGACTCAAAGAAATTCTTCTATTTTTTAATCAAACTTTATCGCAGCCAGCAAAAGTTGTAGAAGCCATATTGTTTGAAATATCTTCAACTACAGCAGGCTGAATTGTTCAACATTGTAGGACAAACTCAACATCTATAGTAATAGGATAACCAACTAGAATTCCTTCACACCAGTACAATAGTAACACCAACATTTCTGGCATCCTCCATCAAGTATGACAATTAAGGTAAACAGTGATGCTGGGGTCAACATCACTACATATGGGTGGTATTAGACTTATTTGTCAAGATGCATCCTATAACTTGCTACAAGCGACAGCAATTCCTACAACCTTTGTAAATGTTAATATTGTTGAGGCTATGGTTGTGCGAGAAGCCTTGAATATTTCCTTAGAAAGAGGATGGACAGACATAACTGTTGAAATTGATTCTAAAAGAATAGTTGAAGTTGTAAATTGTCCCTCATCAGTGTCTTAGAAGATTTCAACAATTATTTAGGGTATTTTAGTTTTGAAATCTAGACTTTTCTATTGTTCTTTTTCTTTCATTTTTTATGAAGCAAATGCACGTATTTACTAGGTTGCAAACCGGACGAAGTTTGAGATGTACTATAACTTTTAGATCTCTCAACCCCCATCCCAATTATGACAACTCTTGTTTATAGATCGTGTCTCACAGCCACCTGATATTAACTCTTTTCCTAATGAATGAATTTTTTATTTTAATAAAAAAAAAAAACTTAAAGGAGAATTTAGTGTTTAAAAAATTAAAGTCTTAAAAATTATCAAAATCAACTAAGGAGATTGTAATAATATATACTTAAAAATCATTGACCTAATATTGACTTATTTAAGGATAACTATGAGTAATATAATTTTCATAAGCCAAACATTAATTTTTTTTATTTTTATAAATACTACCAAACACACGAAAAATATATGAGTTTAATGAAAATATTTTCAATGTTAAAAAGAATTTTTCCTTGAAAGAAATGAGTGGTTTTTGCAAACCAGGTAATTGATATGAATATTATCTTTCCACGTTAGATTATATTTATCTTGTAGGAGTTTTGAAAGTTCCTTATACTACCTTATTAGCTTTTTTAAAAATTCTTTTCTTCATGGAATTCTGTATTTTATCTTTAAATTCCTTTATCATGATTCTTTTAATACTTTTCTATATTTTTGTAAGTCATATAAAATAACTTTTAAATCATTATTTTTAATATTTTGTAAATATAATTTCTTATAATATAATAAAAATTATTATATCAATAATATTAATTAATGTTATATTTTTTCAATAATCATTTCATAGATTAAAAAAAAAAAATTATAGGACGCCCACAGTTAGAGGAACGTCCGCATTTGAGGGGATAACGTTGAAGTAATGGAGGCAGATTCCTCCACGTCAGACAAGAGACAAGATCGTCTTTAGCATTATAAATTTAAATTCCTATCTTCTTTATTCACCAGAAAAAGGAATAATAATTAAAAAAAAAAAAGAAAACCTCAACATGGAAATTGAAATGGAATCAAAATCAACAGAAAAATCCAATCTCCGTACGCATAAAAACAAAAGAAAAATGAAAATGAAAGTACTTTAATCACGTGAGGTGAGAGGAGAGAGAGAGAGAGAGAGAGAGAGAGGAAAGAAAAGGAAAATAATGTACAGGGTTGCAAGCGCATGTGGGAGTGGAAGACACGCGCATGCATTCATTGGACAGCGGACATTGGCAACCAGAAAAAAAAAAAAAAAGAAATAATAAATAAATAAACGAAAAAAATCCAAAATCCAAAAAAGAAGAAGGATAATATTAAATGCATATCACGTTGCAGTTAGTTGTTTGTGTGTGTGTGTGTGTGTCTCAGGGGTTCACGTTGATGTCATGTAGGTAATCACGAGTTTTAATGGTTGGCCTTTTTTTTTTTTTCCCTGGTCTTGGAGTTGGAACACGTTTTACAGGCTGACACTACATTACTACAATACGTTGTCGCACGTAGGACGCGTGTGCCCCGGTAAACGTGTTTCTTTTGCGTGGAAAGGACCGCCCCTTTTACTACCACCCCATTTCAAATGTTATCGTCTGATTCGTGCGTGTTATTTTCAGCCTTAGATTAACATACATGAATCGGGGAACTCAAAGGCCGACTAAATCGTAAATCACTTTTAAAATAAAAGAGGTATATTTATATTAAAAACGAAACCGTCAATAAAAATTAAACTGTCTTGTTGTTTTTCGTAAAAGTTATCAACAAATTTTTTTATTATTAATAAACTTTATTTACTATAAATTAGAATACTTTATAATAACTTAAAAGTAACTGTATTACATATAGAATTTCTCATAAAATCGCAATAAACCCAATAGAACAAAAAAAAAAAGCTTTAAAGAATTCCGGGTGGTTTTCCTCTGAAATGTATCATAATATTCCGAACAAATAAAGTAAATAGGAAAGTCAAAATTAGAAAAGTTATTCGAAGAATTCAAAGTAAATATAATTATTATGGATAAATTAGTTACGGCAAAGTTATCTGGGAAGAGAGGTTATTCGTGACAATTTTAGAGAAGTGTGTGTATCCACTCTTTTTTAATGAATGATAACAATCTTACAAAGAAAAATTATAATCATTCAAATACTCTCATACGTAATTTATTTATTTACTAGAAAGGGCTAAAGCCGGATATAAACTTTAAATCTATTAATAAATTGAATTTAACTTCCTAAGTTAAGGTAATAAGTTTACAGAGTTAAGCTTATATATGTATTTAGAAATGATAAAGAGAGATTAAACATAATGAGCTTAGAGTATGGCTCGTTGGATAAATTTACCCACGTTCAACCTTTCTTAACTTATAAAAAAAAATAAAAAACTATTGAGCTCAGGTTCATAAGGAAATTCTACTTAGGGTCCATTAAGAAAAGAGATGGATTTTGACCATTAATCATTGTCATGATTCGATAACTAAGATCAATGGCCATATTTTATAGATATCCCTCTCCCTCTCTCATTTGTACAATAGAGAAAATTTGGTATGAACGTTATTATTCCGCTAGATTCTCATGGTGAAAGATTAAATACTTGAACATTATAAGAATACTTTCATATCCTTTATCGATAGTGGAGTTTGATATTTTTAAGCTTCTCTACTTATTACTGTAAGTGTTAGACTTTTGTTGAGATCGTTTACCATCCTTTGTATACTTTTCTTATGATTATCATGTACGTGTAATTCAAATTACTTCTTTAATTATATGTAATGTATCTATCATATAGTCAACACGTGATTCTTATATTCAAACCCTCTCTGAGATGTGATGTACGATTCTTATTAGAGGACTCTTAAAGTAGCTCTTTTATCTTCTAAATGAGCGTGTACAAAAAATGTGATGTAAACCTCTTCATAAAAGTATCATGCTGTGTCACGATCCTTGTGCAATGCTGTCATATTCTCCTCATTAGCTGTCTTGATAGCCAAATACTGTCCATATATCTACCATACTATTTCATAGGCATACTGTATTATTAGGAAAATGATAATAGATATTTTTGGAACGCCTATTAATAGCCTAAAACCAAGGAAACATTTCTATTATATATATATATATATATTTTTAAATTAAAGTATATAATTAATTTTTTAAAACAATTGTAACTCATTTTCAAGCCAATTACTAGTGTCTGTGTACAATAATATGAAAAAGATTGAATATGAGTGCTCTCTTTTCCACTCATTTGCCAAGATATAGCCATACAACACGACCTAGGATTTCTAGTTTTCTACTTACCCAATTTTAGTGGGGAGGGAAAAAAAATTAAAAAAAGAAAAGGCCTGGAGTGGAAACTATATTTCTCAACCATACAATAAAAATGGATAGATATTCATACTGGGTAGTGTGATGTCCACCGTAAGTCAAAAAAGGGAAAAAAAAAATTTACTATAATTTTCATTACCCAAAAAAGTTTACCTCAAAAAGTTATTGAAAGGGGCTGGCAGATCATCCATGTTTTCTATCATCAACAATTTCGATCTTCCTATTTTATTATTAGGAAACGTGCCGATCTCCATCCTTCAAGAAATGAGTTAATATGCATGCTACCATTTCTCATAAGATGATTCTACTATAGCTTAAATTAATTACTGTTCATAGCACACCCAATGAAAGAGAGCCCGACCACACGCTGTACGAGCATCCCATCCAACTCCTCCACATAAAAGGGTGCTCGGTGGTGGAGCCGAGCTCCTTATAAGGAGTTTACATGCCCAAAGCTATACAATGCCTCTAATGCATTAAATATTAAGAAATGGGCATATATTTTTAGATTGTATGGCACCCCAAATCCTTAATTGTGAAGTGATGGGTGTAATGACCAAAACAACTACATCTCGATATTGTTAGGATATCTTATCAATCCTATACCCTAAAACTTAAGACACAATATCATAGGTTGTAGGCTATATGCCATTCCGTGTTTTAAGCTCTATCCATAAGTATTCCAATCTCTCCTCTTATGAAGATAAGCTCCCAAAATGGGACACCTAAAAACTCTATTGAAATTCCTCCTCCTTCTTATCCCCATTTAATATTGACTTAAGTACTTAAGTGGTCCCAACGAATAACTTCTCAACGTTTTTCTCACTCCATCGTTTTTATAAGGTGCTTGAGGTCATTATAAGCACATCTAATATCTATTTGAGGTATCTTTAGACTTAAGTCTCTATTAGCAGAATTCGAGATCAATAATCATTATTGGTCTAAAGATTATTGCATATAAAAGTGATAAAGCTAAGGAAATAAATGATGGAATAATTATATAAATATGCACCATTATCATGATAAAGATGAGTCCACTATTATTACTCTATAAGAAATTTTGTTTCATAAAATTGTTATACAATAGCGATTGATATTAATTATTCCCAGTTCAAGAGTATTCTTACCTATTTATGAATTCTAACTTAAATATTCAACAAAGCAAAAGAAAAAAAAATGAAATAGGAAATAAATATCACAAAAGATGAAATTGTTAAAAACCATCATCTAGAGTTTAGTCATTAATTAAACCCGATTTCAATGGAGTGTATCTACTAAAATAGTGATTGTATTAGGCTGGTGAGTTACACTCAATGTTGGTTTACCAATCTTTTCCTCTATGTAACTCCATTTGATTAATAACATTCAAATGCACCTAATCCTAATTTGTGTTGTGCTTTATAAATATCAAACAAATCTTGAATAAAGAAGATAAAAAATTCAATCCATACTTAATAAAATTCCACCTTGACTTGGAATTTTATGAGTTAATTAAAAGACATCCTAAACTCGTGTTCAGACAGTTAGGTTATATTATTCAAATTTTAATCTTAATATACCTATATCTACAATAGCGGCAATGTGCACGTGATTTGGTAATACGCCAATTTGTCTACTGTTATTAGATAAAATGATTTCTTTTGTGAAACCTAAACAATTCAATTGGGAGAGTATTCAAAGGAGTTTGATGAATGGAGCTAGGCAAAATTTGGGTATGATCTCAAAGTTCTATGTTCATAAGCTTTTATGAAAATTGATCATGTTGATAATAGATGATTTAAGAGAAGTATTACAACTAGATGTTAGTCATAAGATTAGAACCTTAGATCCTATGCTATGTTGCAATATTATTTACACAGTAGATGCAATGGTCTTAGGGAACCCCTTGAAAGTAATAATAGTACATTGATACCTTAGGAGGATACTACTTTCTCTCTCTCTCTCTCTCTAAGTATGGAGGAGTTATCAATATAGGTTGTTTTAAGTAGTTACACAGTTTAATGTGTATTAAGTCATTTTCCAATGGATGATCAAGATGGTTACTAATATGAGTAAGCAAATACTAGTGACATATGGACACTTAATCACTTACATTTGGAGAATGAAAGGATTTCCAACACTAGATGATAAAAGTGTAGCCACCCACCTTAACCTTGATTAATGAGGTTGCTCTTAAGTTGTCAAGATAATCTCGAAAGGGGACAAGGTAGGGTTAGCTGCAAGGAAGGTAATGTACTGACCAAGCACTTGAGACTAATAAAAGTAAGAGCTTGGACTGGGAAAAGTGCAAGCACTATTCAAAGGCACAAAATAGTATAATTATCGAAGTAACATAGATATCAAACGCTTAACCTTGTGGATACATTGACATTTAAGACATTGCCAAGGTTGTATGCATCAAATTATTGGGTGAGTCAAATTCCAATGCCACCATACATATCTATTGCTTAAACAAGTACTACTGTAGACATTTGAGTGATTCGTCTTCAAAAACATCCATATCTTAGCTTTACAAGATTACAACAATTACCATTAACTTGAATAAATGACCTTGAAACAAGATTTAAAAAATTAAGGGTTCGATATGAAGAGTCTAGCATAGTAAAGTATACCTTCCCCTTAACTCCTTAACATCACTATTGTAAACCCCATAATTTTAGCTTTTTGGGTGTTGAATCGATTCGAGTATTATAGGTAATTATTTTAAGTCAATAGAATCGATAAATTTAAAACTAATTAAAATTTTAAATTCAAAACTTAAAACAAATATAAAATAACCTTCAAAATTTTATCGAAACCTTAAACTCTACGTACGCATAAATATTGGGGATTGAACTCGAATTTGATAAAAAACCCTAAAGTAATATTTGGTTATGCAATTTTCGTAGTACTAAATTGAATAAAAAATTTTGTCTCATGTTTAGTTTGTAAATTTGCTTAATGATTGGATAAAAATTAGGTTGATGGATTAAACAAAATGCCTAAATTTTGTCATATTTATATTACGGTACAAAAATGAAATTTACTAAATAAAATAAAAAATATTTTACATTCCAAAAAATTTCTCTTCATATTATAATATTAAGTTAACGAATATTATTTTTATCAAATATTACAAAAAAAATTTATTTTATAATATAAATAATTAATTTTTTAATATAAATTTTATATCCAATACTGTACAAACTAAATATGATACAATAAGCTTATATTATCTAGTCTTCCTTATACTTATCATATCTAGTTCTCTTTATCTAGTTTAGTCCCTACAAACAAACGCTACCTAAAATCATAAAACCTAGAATTATAAAATGAATATATTTGCCTCAATAGTAATAATTCCCCAATAGTAATAAAATCCTAATCAAATATGATTATTGACTAACACACGTAATTGTATAAAATTGTTAACAAATGAATAGAGATAACTCCTAAATATTATAAATATAAAGAGTAATAATTTAATTAACAAAATTTATAAAATTACTAATATTATTTTATAATTATTAATAATTCTATAACTTTACATTTAGAAAAGTTAACTTCATAATTCTTAATTTTCCCTTTTCCTTTTTTTTTTTCCTTCTTCCTTTTTCCTTTTTCTTCATTTTCTTTTTTTTTTTTTTCCTTTCCTTCCTCCGTATTGCTTCTTCTAGAACTAGTTTGGTTGCCACTTGTGTTCCTTTATTTCTTACATGCAACAATTTACTTGGCTTGAGATTAAGAAGATGAAGGTGAATCCCATCAAGCTTATCATCGTATCTTATCTCTCTTCATTTTTTTTTTTTTACTTTTTACTTTTTCTTTTTGCTTCTTAGCTGTCTGCATTGTGTGTCCTTGTAATATATGTTATCTTTTGTCATTACAATGAAATAAAAAAACAGAACAACTTACATGAATTTCCCACCTCCAAAACCGTAAACTTCCTTCCTCCATTCCTATTTACTTCTTTGGTTTCTTTTTTATTTTTCACAAGTTGAAGAAGGACAAAAGCTCTTGGTTCAACTACTTTATAAGACATAAAAGAAGCGGTTAAGCAATATTTTTAATGTATTTATTTTTATTACTTTATATGTACCTTTGTTATATATATATATATATATATATTTTATGGAATTACATGTATTTAAGGAATATGTAATATAGTTTATTTTGTAATTTCTTTTCCTTGCATTAAAGTTATTTTTACATATAATTAAAGTTATATATATAGTGTTCATTTTATTTTTTCTTGTACATGTACCTATGTATGCGTTCATGTACACACACACACACACAACTATACACACATATATATATATGTAGATCAAAAAAATATAGAGAGAGTATATATTTGAAAATATATGTAGATATACGTGTATAGTATGTATGTTTATTTATTTTCATTATCTTTATATATTATATATATATATACACATATATGCGTCCAAACATATATATAGTATAGAGTGTATTTAAGTTTATATTATGAATTTACATACGTATATATGTATAAATAAGATAAGAAGACCTAAGTATAAAGGTATATGTATAAGTATAAGTATAAAAATATGTATATTAGTAATGTAGTATAGTATAGTATAAATACATGTATATATCTAAATAGTATATATACTATATACTAAATACTAAAATACTTATCATAACCTTAAAGGGAGCCTAATATGATTGTCTAAATTTTTTATATTATGTGTGCATACATAAAACGAAAACCGTCTTATAAGTCGAACATTACAAAACTCTAATTAGTTGGTTTCTAGAGTTTCAAATTTTTAATTTATAAACTTATTGTGTTATATAAACAATTACAAACATCCAATATTTTACAGTTTCTCAAAACCTTAAAAAATCGGTATCTCTTACCAAATGATAAGATTAGGTAGTAAAGATCTAAATCTTAAACTTATAAAAGTTATATAATATAAATATAGTGTTAATAATTATATGTAATAATTCAAACTATTTACATAGTCTACCTTTAAATTCTAACTTCTATACATCTTAACACTGATACTCAACACTGAGCTCTTAACCCATGCCTGATTATCTAGCAATTTGCAAGTTAAGACTATTTGGGAGTAAGCTATATAGGCTTAGTGAGATCTTCTCTCAACTAAACAACAAATAAGTTATTCAATAATTAGATTCAAACATATGAATGCATGTTTGTATAGAATGCTAATCAAATATATACAGGTGATCAAGTACCGTATGTAACTTAGATTTAATGCTCTCCAAAATTAAGGTTAGAGTATATACGATACCAATCAAATCCGAGTATTATACTTGAACTTATATTACAATAAAACTTCGCGATTTGTATTAAAAAACACAATAGTATATTTATTTTTAATTTTAGTCAAAACTTAGTTTTAAGTATGATTATGAATAAGTTCTTGCAGCCTATACTTTCTCTTAAATAGAGGCTTCTAGACTTAACCTTTAGCTAAGCGATTAGCGTCTCTAACGCTTAGTGTTCCCACGAGTCAAGATAAGATTATATCGAATGTATGCATCGTACTAAAACACTATAATTAACATTAATTAACCCCCATATGACATCTTGTTACCTTTATGTGATGTGATAGTCGGAATTAATTATGCATATTTTGATTTAGTTATTTCAAGTTTGATAATGTTAGATCCATTTATTGTGTAATCAAACAAAGTTGCAAACAAGATAATTCCTATCGAGTTTACTACACAGCAAATAATACATTATTATACTTTAAAGTAATTTCACAATTAGCAAGTAGTATTATACATTCACATTACCTGGCCTCCATACAATATTCAATTGTTAATAATAATTAGTATTCACTATTTATATATACAAGTATGTATGGAATCATTAGGAATACTCATTTAGTTATAGTCGATGTCAGGGATCATAGTAATCTACTGATAGATTAGTATTAATCTCGTGATTACTTAACATTAAAGGAATAAGAGAATAATAAGTGTTAAGGTTAAATGACTAAACTATTTGTATATTTGATACTAACTACTTAATTTAGTTATATATTCTTATGAAATACTTCGTTTGAGTTTTTTCGTTAATTGTATAATGAATTTACGGTTCATTTTGATCGTTTTCGAATGTATTCACTCGTAGTCGGGTCCGTTTTGGAGGTTTTAACCTGCATTTTCTATTATGTCATAAAAATATTACGAAATTTATTATTTTGAATTAAATAATTATACAATATTATTTTAAACTTTTCTTTGTATAATTATGATTTAATAAATATTTAAATCTTATATTTTGAAAATTTCTTATTTTTAAATCTATTTTACCATAATTACCTATTTTTGCTAATTTTTAGGTTTAGGACTTATTTAATTCATTTTTTGTACTTTATTAATTTCCTAATTAATTAATTAATTTTTTTTAAAATTAAAAATTTAATTAAATTTAACTAAGTGATAACATGGTATCATAAAGGTATGCCACATGTCGCTTTTAAATTTTTGTACTTTTTTTTCATATTTTCTTATTTTTGGTATTTTTATGTCAAATATATATATTAATATTTATTATTATATTTTACTAAATTTTCTAAGTTAGTTATTTCTTATAATTTTTTTAAAGTTATGGTATATATACATATATATATATATATACTCATTTACTAAATTACTTTATTTATTAAATTAATATTATAATATATTATGTATGTACTATTCAAATATACCCCTATTTCTACATATATCATACTATTCGCATACGTATTTTTATACATATAATATACTTATATACTATAATAACATAACCTTAAATATATTATATATACTATATGTA
>JAMXBB010000008.1:47494239-47706748 GCA_024138015.1 Lumnitzera littorea | reverse complement strand
TAATATTTAATTATTTTATAGGTTTATATTTATAATTTTAGAGTTTCGATCAAATTCGGGTTCAATTTTGGTTAATAGTGTGTAAGTTAGTTTTAGGGTTTTAGTATGTGATGTAGGGTTTTAATCAATTTCTAAGGTTTTTACTACTTATAATATATTTAAATTTATGATTTATTAAATTTTTATCATGCTCGGCTTTAATGACTTTTTAAGTCTTCTACAGTATTAGGGTTCACTTCTACTCTTAAATAGCTAAATTTGCAGGCTTTACAATATGTCCCTCCTTTGATTTATCACACCAACTTTAACCATCCATCATGACTCACCCCATAGATGTGACATGAGCAAAATCTTTCTAAAATAAATTAAAATCTATTAAAGACTCACAAAAATTAGGACAAAGCTAATAAATAATAAGAAATAATAAGTTAAAGAGATTTTAAATTAAGTGCTATAATTTATTATAAGACTATTATGAAGAATTAAGAATTTTATCTTAAGAAAACTAAGATGAGTAACTATGTTGCCATTTGTTGGATGTGTATGCTAGATTTAGCAAATAAATTGACCAATAATGAATCAGAAATTAAGTGTTTGTATGTGCTTGAACTAAAATATATTTTCTTTTTCTAACTTTAACTTATATGACCCATCTTGTATCTAAAAGCTTAGTAATCACTAAGATTTACCAAAGGGGAAATGAGTCCTTCACAACAACAAAGAAGCAGTAATAACAATCGTTCCTATTGAGCCATGCATGAATCTTTTTTCTATAGAAAGAAAATGGTGGAGAACATGCTTCAATAGAATGTTTAACTGATATATTCTAGATTGACCAAATTTGTATAGAGGTTGATCTTGGATTGGAATTGAAATGGATGTAAAGTAGCTCCATGAAGTAGTTTCTAGCAGATATGATTCACTAAAGAAATCTAACATGACTCAATCTTCACCCGATATAACACACAAGTAGGGAACGAGGTCCATTCACCACAACCCTTATCTATGTTGAATTGATACAAGTGAAAGAGTTTCTTAGAGTTTAACCTCTTAGGTGAACAAAAGAGGAATATTCGATATCTTAAGATGAATGATGTGGCTTATAAGTAAGGCAAGAAGGGTACAATTACAAAAGTAGAAATATCCTAAAACTATCATCGAATAAAATATCTAGTTGTTTCGTACTTTGTGAAGAATCTATACAAATAAGTAATAGGGATTTTAGTAGAGTTAATGTAGGTCAGGATCCGGGCAAATAAGTTGATTAGCATTAGGGTATCTTGGAACAGGACGAAGGTAAATATTAAAATGCTTGTTGAACTGCCAAAGTGGTTGGTAGAAGGCTCCTAGTAAGGCGTCGTGGCTTAAGCAAAAAGTAGGGGGTCCTCATTGGTTAAGCCTTCTAAAGTCGTTATTAAGTTGGTAATAAGGTTGGTGCTATATATTAGAAGAGGTTTGATAGTTTAGACCATTGCATAGATGTCTAAGTAAGTAGAAGGTTGATCTAGATGGAGGCCATACACATGGACTTGTCTTTAGCCAATTGTTGGGTTAAAATCATCTTGGCTAACCCATAGAGGCCTTAAGATTTAGTTCAGGTTAGGGGTCCGGCATAGCTTGGTCGAAAGGGGTCGAAGTCCCATCAACCAACATTTGCAAAATTGACTCTTAAGATTTACTCTACTTTCTCAAACCTAACTTTAGGAACCTAGTCCACTTTTTTAAAACCAACCCTTGATACTTGCTTTTGCTCTTACTCTTTCTAAATTAACTCTTAGAAGCCATTCTACTTTTGCAAAACCAATCATGGGATCATTATGGACCTACTTTTTCAAAAATTACTTATGCTAATCCAATGGATTCCACTTTTTCAAAATTGGCTCTTGGAGTTTTATCTACTATTCCTAAAACTGAATATCAAGAATGTATGCATAGGTTCACTTCTTTAAATTGACTTTTGAGAGCACATACATGAACTCACTTTTCTAGAACCACCTCTTAGGAGCATGTAAGGGTTCACTTTTTTCAACAATGACTCAAGAGGCCTTATTCCATATTTATTTTGCAAAAGACATGTATTGATTAGAATATCAATTTAATTGATTATACTCATTGGTATATGTTATTGCATACAGAATTAATAACTTATGTGTAGTGCAACACTTATATGCATGTAAATGTAGCTTATGTATCTTAATGTCCTTTATGTTTACTCCATTTGGATTATTTTCTTTTTTTAGATAAATTATAAAAGAACATGGAGAATTGGAGAGCATAGGACTAAGGCTTGAGTACTCTTATGTGGGCACATGGCAGATTGACCATACCATTTAACTTCAGGGCTTCACAATTTAATTAGTTTCTAGATGAGCTAATAAAGCTCATGAATTACTTATAAGAGACTTGGTTAATATATAAGTTTCAGCTAATAGTAGATGCACCAATCCTAGTAATTTTTATTCTAAACCTAGCAAACTTATAAATTGTCTCCAATTAGATATATATGAATCATGTCATTTATCCAAAGCAATTAGCTTTTGCAATCCATTTACTTCATTGAATAGATGGGAAATGAAAATTTTTCTTTCCAACTCCATAAAATGACTTATTGCACTATTTGGTTAGAATAAATAGCTTTAGCATAGTGATAAATTCTACTAGATATTAAATAGTTATAACAAAGGAAAACTTTATGAATAGCTATTCATTAGTTGTGTTTCCTAACTATCCTCCTCCTCCTTCTTTCCCCTCTCTTATTCTTTGCTTCAACCCATATTGATGCTTCACACTAAGCATAACCATCAGAAACATTCTCAAGCACTAACGCTCATGCGGCCAACTTAGCTACCATACCCATACGTACACCTATGCACCAAAGTCGTGTCGGTGAACCACAAGTGTTCTTTTTTGTGTCCTTGTTCAAGTCATGTAAGTACTAGAGGAATGGTTTTTTATTGCTTAGCATACAACTCCTCGTTCAAAATTCATGATTCACTTTTTAAAGATTTGATTTATTAAAACTAACCATGAATGCTTTGACTTAAATTTAAATAATGTTGAAATTATAACTCTAAAATGGTTGGTGCCTAGTGCATGGTGGTGGGTGGTGGCTAATGCACGGGTATTTTTGCCATTTTAATTTTATTCTTTGTATCTTCCATATGTATATTTGGTTGATTGAACAAAGTAATAGCATATTACTTATTTATTCCACTCCTATTAAATTGTAATTTAATTAATCTTTTATTTTTATTTAGTTGACCAATTAATATAGGTTACACATATTTATACATCCATACACATGAATTAGTACATTATGAATGAAGTCATAATGGTAAAATAGAGTCGTAATTGTGGTTATGTATAAAAATATGCTACCACTATAAAGTTAAAGAAAACCATTTTTTAATGTTAACAGATCCTAGATATTCAACAAGAAGAGTAAAATCATAACTAGTCAAAGAAGTGAATGCAGTAGCAACCCTTAGTGGTAAAGCATCAAGGTTGAAATTACAAGTCAATTATATAAAATTACTTGCAAAAACTCTAATTATGGCTCATGACAATCAAAACAATTTTTTTTTTGTTTCTTCTTTCTTGACATCAAAGATGCTTCTCGAAGCTTAAATTGCTGCATTACAAATAAATTATCATTGTATGTAAACCTAAAAAACTATAAAACGTATTCATTCATGTGGTGATCTAGCTCCACCATTTTTTTTGTTCCCAAAACAACTAGGAATAGAAAGAATTGAACTTGATCCATTTTGTTAAAAGACTAATGTTCATGTTATTTGACTATAAAGGTCTTTATATCTAGCTTCATCATATGAAAATGTTGAAATATATATCAAGTAAAATGATTTTATTACATGCATGATAATATATGAGTTATCGTATATCATAAATGCCATGTTTATATGATATTATTATGTGTGCCATTATTCCAAGAATAGACCTATCGGGGTATTATCCACATAAACGTAGAAGACATTATAGCAAAGGATCATATAATTTTCATATGTTTGGAATCCTTGTGTCTAACAAGTTCCTAAAGAATATTTATGGGGCCCTTGCTTTTTGTTTTTTTAATATATAGGAGACAATTATTTAGTATACAAAGGTACGTCGTAACGTTATAGGGGTAAGCACTATTATATGGCAACAATTCTTTTTATACATTGTTTCTTTTGTTATTCATATTATTAAGAGGAAACCAATCTCTCTTTGACTAGAGCATGCAGTAGACAATTCTATTGATTTTATTCTTGAGGACAACCTTTAAATTATGATATCTTATACATATCGAGTTTATTGATCGGTTATGAATTATATAATATGTGATGAGCATCCGATACAATTTTATTGATTTTATTCTTGATGACAACCTTTAAATCATGAAATCTTATACGTATCGAGCATTTATAGATTAATTATGAATTATATAACAAGTGATAAGCATCCAATATATCGTAAAATATCAGCGACAAATATTAACACATATTTAACATATATATCGTATAGTTTACGATCACGTTCTTATAGACGCGGTCGACCAAAATAGACGGGTAATTAACTTTCAACGTGAGAAACGGTATTTGGATGGGTATGAATGGTTTACAAGCTTTGGGTCTTTGCTTTGACTTGTGGGTAAACGTAGATGAGCCTGGGAACCTCACACTTAGCATAGCCTTAACTCAGGTTGCCCTCATAAATTTTCTCACGTTTTCGTGGTTAGATGCTGTCCGTGCTCTTTAAATTTCCAA
Source organism: Lumnitzera littorea (assembly GCA_024138015.1). Taxonomy (NCBI): domain Eukaryota; kingdom Viridiplantae; phylum Streptophyta; class Magnoliopsida; order Myrtales; family Combretaceae; genus Lumnitzera; species Lumnitzera littorea. The sequence goes on along the minus strand of JAMXBB010000008.1, from coordinate 47,701,982 downwards.
CCAGCATGCGACGAGGAATGTGTGAAATTGGTCTTCATGGGGTTATAAATGCCAACTTGTCGATAAAAATTTCTAAATTTAGATTATAAGCAGCCACAAAGTTATAGTATTGCGGTGAATAGTGTTGATCCGAAAATAGTTAATTGTCATATGTGGGACATCAAGGAATATTAACTAAACAGCAACTTTACCCTATCCCATGAATCATGATGTTAATGGATATTCATGAAGAAAAAAATTTATTAGGTATCATGAGTCTTATGTTTTGTATACGAAATATTTTTTGAATCAACTACTACTCATAATTTACACATATTATATATGTCAATATTTAATTAGTATTTATATACCATATATACATATTGTGAATTACTTACTGAACGGTTTCTTTATTTATCAAACACTCATGATAAGGATTTCCCTCAGTGTAGACCCTTTAATGGGTTGGTTTTGAATATGAACTTGCTTGACTTGGTTCAAGACGGGCTTAAATCGGTGTCACGCTCCGAAGCGACAGAGTCGTAACAGCCCCGCCGTGTAAATCACTCTAAGATAGAAGTTGACCTCACAATCGCTATCTTAGACCTGATCTACACAAGGCGTCCGTGACTAACCCGCTTTGAAGTAAACAGTTTGTAATTTAAATAATTCATTTATCTAAGAAAGTGAGAAAAGTTATATATAATCACTATAATTCAGTTATTACATTAATCAGAAATGAAAAGTAAAATATGTGTTGATTCTTCAATGCTTTTCCTCACTCCCTAGGATCCAGCAGTTGCTAGCTTCAGAGTAGTTGTTGCCGCTTCTTAGCCAGCACCTGCACGACGTCTATAGGGATGTGAGCAACCACAGCTCAATAAGTTAGGACGGAGGACTTAAAACTATACCATACACACAATAAAGTTTTCAATCACTTATTAGGTGCAATGCATGTGCAAGCAAATGCCATCGCACGACGTTGTCCGGCCCATCGTGAGATTAGAGAAATTGTGCCCGCTCTAATCCAGGTTGAGGAGTTGCCGTTAATGCAACAGCTCACGACCAAATCCGGGTTTGTGTAATGGAGACCTTGCTCCTCCCGCGACTACCTTCGAACGACTGTCTTCACCCCCGCCGCGACCTCCTCTCCTGTCACTTAGTTCGACTGAGGATGAAGAAGGGACCATTTTGCAATCCTGTGCTATCCCTTCCGAAGGAGTCGGTATTTGGCCGGAGAGTCCTAAATTCCCTTAACGGGTTGCTATGCATGTCCGACTATGATTATTGGTTGGATATTTGATTAAGTTTAGTTTAGGGTGATCAATCCTTTCATACAAATCATACAGTATATGCCAGAACAACAAACAGAATCATAGCATCACCTATAATCAAGCACATACACACATTCAACTATCTAACAAGCACAACCAAGCATAATCTTAAGCCTCCAAAATACAGCATTGTATTAATCTCAACTTATTTCGACTCCTCGCTCACTCACTCGAGGTCCGATTTGCTCAGGCCATCGCCGATCATCCCTATAACACAAACGTGGTTTCAGCTTTTCATATAACTATTATAGGTTCGTTTTATCCTATAATGCTTATTGTTAGGTTTTGTTTAAGGTTTAATATGCCTAATTATCTAGTTATTAAGTCTTTTACAGTTATTCGAAGTGGGGTTAGGTTCAGGTTCGGTTTTCGCATCGATTTCTAAATTAGGTTTTTAGTTCGATTTCTAAATAATGTTTTAGATTCCAACCCTAGAAATCCATTTCAATCCATAATGTGAAATTAATCACATTACTTCCCGATCTCCTAAATACCATCATTACCCTTAGTCAGTGTTTATTTTACTCGGTACACTTAAATCCATATTAGTGTACCGAATTCACTCCTAATGTGATAAATTTTTATATTTTTCATATAATTCCATAAATTCAAGTTTCCTATCAGATTTATTGTGCATTTTTATTATTCTCAAAATATCAATTTTTATTATAATATTTTCTATTTATTATATTTCTAAAAATCACATATTATATATTGTTACTTTTTATGTACTTAATGCACTTCTAATATTTCTATCACTCTAATTACCATCTCTAACATCAATTATATGTCTAAATTCATCCTAAATCAGATTTTACTCCTAATTACCCTAATTTACAAAATTATCTTAAAATTTAATATTTTTCCATATTACTTATTTACTACATAATTAACCTAATAATTACATCTAACACTCTAATTGCTACAAGTATCATACTCCATCAGATTTTAATATCCTAAAACATCTACTTATTCACTAAGTCAGTAATTAATCTCCTAATCACCTAATTAACTTCAAATTACCCATTTTATGCCTCATTTTAGGGTCTAAAAATTATCTAAAAATTTCGAAAATTAATTTTTGAAACGGGCTTCATAGCACTGTTCTATATCATCTAAGTAATTTACAGAAAAATTTTGGGCTCGAAACTACACTCCTAAGGTAATTTATTTCTAAACCGAAATGTGCTCGGTTTTGCACGATTTTTTAGGGGCCATATATTACCGGACATAATTTCATCAAAATAATATTTTTTCTACAAACTACATACAAAAATATCTCAGAATAACAAAATTCATAATTTTCTAATCATATTTACTATTTTTATAAAATTACACAAGAATAGGGTTGGAAATCGGACTCACTAATTTGGGTGGCTCCGGCCATCGCGGGCCGCCGTGGCCTTGTCGGCCGGCCTGGGCGCTGCCACCACCGTATGGTGGTGGTGGCCGTCTACTCCCAGCTCCTCGTCTGGTGTGGGTTCCCTTTGAAAGCTCTAATTGTACAGTTTTTCTAATTTTTTTTCTAAACCGAATTTTTCTCTCAATTTTCGTCTCTCTCTATTTTTCTCACTTTCCAAACTGCCCAAATGAGCTCTGTGATTTTTCCTACTATTTATAGGGCTTTGTGGGATTTATTGTGCATTAAATGGGATAAGATAATTGCCTTATCCCTTATTTTTTGGTTTTTGTGTTGTCTTAATTTAATTGGTCGAATTTTTTCTTATTTTTCCTAGCTGCCACGACCCAATTTTGGATGATTCATGATTTTTCCTGATTTTTCTTGATTTTTCCTTAATTAATTATGAATTTTCTTTAAGCATTTAGTATTATTTTAGCACATTTCGTGTATTTTAAGTAATTACGCGTATTTATACTTACATGTATATTCATATATAGTACAAATAAATATTCTTAAATATTATTTAGGTCATTTTATTATTTTTAGTATACATATAATCTATCTCTAGTAATTTATTAGTTATTAAATTACACTTTTTGCCTTTTCGGTAATTAGCAATTATTATGCTTAAAATTTGAAAATTTTATAATTTCCTATTTTATTACTTATTTTCTTAAATTTAAGTTTACGGGGTCATTTTTACTAATATTCTTCTCAATAGTTTATAATTTAGGTTTGATCGGATCTTTTAACCAATCGTCCTAAACCTTGGGTTCTAAGTTCAATCCTACGGTTACTTGGCTTAACTTTGGGACTTACAATCGACATTTGAATCGCTAGACTTTAAGGACCTAGACAATTTGATCATATAGGCTAGTTGAATTGGTAGGTTGACTCACTATTGAACTAGCTGGTTCGGCTCTTTTTTCTTTTTTTACTAAATGTGAAAATTTTTCGTTTCTCTCTAAAAAAAAATTATAAGAAAAAGAGAGAGAGGATTTTATTTCTTTATAACGATTTACAATCAATAATTGCATCATGTTTTATTTTCTTACTGTAGTTCATAATTTCTTGATTAAGGAAAATTATTTATTTATTACAACTTCTCTCACTTTGTTTGACATCACTCATTATTTTAATATTATACTAATATTAGCTTTATGTGGGATAAACCTATTATTTCAAAATGAAGTAAAATTTTAATCCGAAATATTAGTTAATTGTTTAAGCGACATTAAAACTTATTATTTTGAAGAAAACTAACTTGGAAATTAATAAAAAATTGAAAATTATTAAAATTAGAAATTATTAATATAAATAGTAAAATTAAAAAAAGAAGAAGCTAATTTAAGGGTCAACGAATTGGCTTGAAACCACGACTCGCAGGGCCAATCATGGTTTGGCCTTTAGCTAACCCATAAACTGACAATTCTGTACCAATTCAACTCGATGATTGGGTCTACCTCAATGGAGTGAATGATTTATTATAATATTTCGTTGTGATATAATATAGGTATTCAATTAATTGTCTCCAATTGTTTCCTTATCCACAGTTAGCAATAATGCTATAGATGTAGAAATGCGAAAGGGGTCGCTAAGTTCACTTGATAAAAGACGAGTTCTATGGTTTGGAATGGCACTTCAAGTAAAATGAGATAGAGAGAGATTGAGAGGAGGATGGGCTATTTGAACCCTTCTATAAATACTTAATCATGGTTCTAATTTTAGAGTTAACATTTTGCATCAAAATTTACCATGTTTCATTAGTACAAATCAATATAAACTTTTATATTGAACCTAGTGTCGATTTCCTCATTCATACAAACATAATAAATACAAAACTGTAGCAAGGTTGAGCCTCTAAGGGAGTTTAGCTATGGCATGACCTCATTAAGTAAGACCATGAGTATGTCCTTTCATTGTATCTAAATTTGTGTTTAGCCACTTTTATTTATATGCTAGATTTGCTCCATAGATAGGCTTAAAACTTATACCAAAATCTAGCATATTATAACTCTCATAAATGGAATTTTTATTTGATATCGTATCAAACAAGGATTTAAGATGTGATATGATAGATGCAAAATTGTAGTGAGAAAGGTTCTAAATAAGTTGATTATAGAATACTTATGCAAAAAGCTTAATGGGGTATCTCTCATATGTATTATGAAATCCCTAATTCATCTACCTTTATTAATAATGAGCAATCACTTATTTTAGAATTTTTCACTTGATAGAGTCAAGAAACATATTCTAATTTGTTATCTTGGTAGATTGATTCAAACTTGATAGCATTGGTTATAGGGTTAAAATAACAATTTTTTGATCGACATAAGTTGAATGAATATAAAACTGTAATAGTCGAGTGTTGGAAAAAAAAGTTAGTTATAATATAAGCCGCTAGATGCGGGATATCTTTTTGAGTCTTTTGTAAACTTGTTTAGTATTCCACTTTTAGCAATAATCCAAGATCGTATATTTCAAATTTTATTCATATACAGTATGAGTTAGGGATCTATTCTAACTTAATGTCCCTAGATCAAACATAGACACAAAGAGATACAAATAACTGTAGCGAACCGTATGGATGGTGGTATGGTATAGCCCTAGCCCCATACGCATGTGATAAGGTGTTACTCGTGTGTGTGTGTTGTAGATCTTGTGTTCAATGTTTCTATTTATATGAATACTTGTCTTGTCTATGTCAATAAAAAGGAGAAATTGACAAAAACTAGAAAGAAAAAAAAAAAAAAACAAATAAGAATTCTCGGTTAACCCTATCGTGAACTAGGGTTACATTTAAACCCTAACTAGGCTCCTGAGTACGGTTTGGAATGTGAGAGAGAGAAACAACAAAAAGAAGGCAAACCCATCTCTCCCTCCCTCTCTCTCTAACCCTTCCGAGTCTCCTCTCCACACCTCGCCTCTCCTGTTCGTTGTACGACAGAAAGAGAAAATCCAGGCTTATTTCTTACAGCAAAATAAGCAGATGCTCAATTTGTGTGTGTGTGTCCGTTCAACTTAAACGAAGAGTAGTTCAGCCTTCATTTTCCTCACTTTTCCTTAAGTGCCCCCTCCCCAGAAAAAAAAAAAAAAAGAAAAGAAAAAACCATAAATTTACCGTCTTTTACTTTTAACTATATCCTGCTGTTTCTCGCGATTCCATTTGACTCGCCGTATCCCAAATTCTCTGGTTTGTACTTCTTCTTCTTCTTCTTTTTTTTTTTTCTATATATATATATTGTTGTAAAATTAATTTTCTTTTTTTATTGTATGTGAAGTTATGGATAGAGAATCAAGATCTGAACTCATTGCTTTAGTGAAGTATAAGATGAAACCATGTTGAATTAGTTTGTCCCTTTTGTGTTAAGTGCATTAAAGTTTGTACCTTCTTAGAAGGAAGCTTTGATCTGAGTGAATAAAGTAATAGGAAATTTTAGTAGTGGGTATAGTTGTTTAAGATGAAGATAGAGCCCAGTAGTGGTCTCGAGGTGGGGTTATGGAATGATGAGGAGAAGTCTATAGTAGCCGCGGTTTTGGGCACTCGGGCCTTTGATTACTTGGTGTCGAGCTCGGTAGCTAATGAAAACCTCTTAATGGCAATAGGAAGTGATGAGAATTTGCAGAACAAGCTCTCGGATCTAGTTGACCGCCCTAACGCGTCTAATTTTAGCTGGAACTATGCCATCTTTTGGCAAATTTCGCGGTCCAAGTCGGGGGACTGGGTTTTGGGTTGGGGAGATGGGTGTTGTAGGGATCCCAAGGAAGGAGAAGAATCCGAGGCTTTGCGGATCCTCAATTTGAGACTTGAGGATGATACCCAGCAGAAGATGAGGAAGAGTGTGTTGCAAAAGCTGCATAAGGTTTTTGGGGGATCGGATGAGGATAATTACGCACTTGGACTGGACCGTGTTACTGACATCGAGATGTTCTTTTTGGCATCCATGTACTTCTTGTTCCCTCGAGGGCAAGGGGGTCCGGGCAAAATTTTTGCTTCTGGTAACCATGTGTGGCTAACAGATGCATTAAGATCAGCTTCTGATTATTGTGTCAGGTCATTTCTTTCCCAGTCTGCAGGGATCCAGACAATTGTATTGGTTCCCACTGATATTGGGGTTGTGGAACTGGGTTCGGTGAGATCTGTACCGGAGAACTTAGAGACCTTGCGGTCGGTTAGGTTGTCTTTTTCAGCAAATTCTTCATCTGCGATGGTTAAGTCAGTAGCAGCTGTGCCATTGGTGAATGAAAAGAAGGATAAAAGTGTCACATTGAGCAATTTAGGAGTGGCAGAGAAGGGGATACCTAAGATTTTCGGTCAAAATTTGAATACGGGCCATGGCCATAGGGAGAAATTAGCCGTTAGAAAAATGGACCAGAGGCCAGCATGGGAAGCTTGTTCCAATGGAAGAACTAGGTATCCAAGTCCTAGAAATGGTATTCACAGCTCGTGCTGGACACATGTGCAGGGTGTAAAGAGGGGGAACCAGGCAGAGATATTTGGTCCACAAACCTCAACAAACAATTTGCAAGACCTTGCTAATGGGGTTGGCGATGATTTCCGGGCCAACAATTACCAGCCACAGAAGCAGGTGCACATGCAAATTGATTTTTCAGGAGCCACTTCGAGGCCTTTGGGGATAGGTCAGCCATTTAGTGCAGAGTCGGAGCATTCGGATATCGAAGCTTCTTTCAAGGAAGAGCAGGCAGGTGTAGCTGATGAGAGGAGACCAAGAAAACGGGGCAGGAAGCCTGCAAATGGAAGAGAAGAGCCTCTCAATCATGTTGAGGCAGAAAGGCAGCGGCGTGAGAAGCTGAACCAGAGATTTTATGCGTTGCGTGCTGTTGTGCCTAATATTTCAAAGATGGATAAAGCGTCATTGTTAGGTGATGCAATTGCATATATTAACGAGCTGCAAACAAAGCTCAAAATCTTGGAAACAGAGAAGGAACGGCATGGAAGCACTTCCACAATTTATGATGCCGTTCCACATGCTGAAGATTCAAGGTACGCTCCAGATATCGATATTCAAGCTGGTCACAATGAGGTGGTTGTGAAAGTGAGATGTCCCTTGGGTTCTCATCCTGTGTCCAGGGTCATCAGAGCTTTCAAAGAGGCACGGATCACTGTAGTGGAGTCTAAACTTTCCACAGCAAATGAATCTGTTTATCATTCATTTGTTGTCAAGTCACAAGGATCTGAACAACTAACGAAGGAGAAGCTGACAGCTGCATTGTCTTGTGATTTCAACTCATTACAGCCACCACTGTCATCATCGTCTGGCCAGTAGGGAGATTGACATTGCACAATTAACATAGTCCATAGGCATAAAATGTAGTGGAGAAACTTTGTATGGAGGCTTCTTCCGAGGTTTTAATACAAAGAAGAGCTTCGTCCTCAAGAGGAACAACAGTACCAGCTAGAAGGAGAACATATAACCATCTTGTATTGACCTAGTAGGGCAGCAAATTTATGATGATTGTTTATAGTATACATATCCTGTCATAAGGAAGTATTCTTGCAAGGTAAATTAAATCTGTAAGTTCATACCATTATTGGTTGTTGAGGACGATCGTATAGTTTGTTTGTTTTGTTTCCATACTTGTCTTTTACCCTCCTTTCATTTTCCGCTCATGCAAGTTTTGTGCATCATTAGATGTCATTTTGTAAACCTTTTTTGAAATCAGTGGATTAAAGAGTGTTGGCCATAGCAATATATTCAGCGATGAGTAATTGCCATTATCATAGACCTCGGCATCCACACATGCAAATCCCTATGAGAAGAAATTCTAGTCCATTTTTATTCTTGTCTATTTTTGTGTAGGAAATATGACTTTCTGCCATAGTCACCTTTGTAATTTACCTTGATCAAGCCTTTACTTAACTTTTTATTGGCCATATGCATGCAAGTGACTATTAATTGGATTTGGAGTTCTATATTGGCACGATGATGTGGTGAGTTAAACCAATAAAAATTCTATATGTACCTTATTGAATTGAATTTACTTCTCTCATTTGTTCGCTTTTTCTGTAAAGCTAATGTTGCAGTGAGTTCTTGTCTGCTAAAAACAAAGTTACTGATATATACCTTGCTTGTGTGGTACGAGGTGATTTCCATTTGAGGAGGAAAATCTTAAAAGTAATGTTGTGGTATATTCGTCTCTCTCAATGCTTCATTACGCTAATGTCACTTGCTTTGTCCTAGGAATAAAACTCTTTTGGGCTTTTGGCTTTTGGCTTTAGGCATGTTCATGCATATGATAATATCCTTAATTTGCCAGCCAAAGGAAGCAACCTCGACCTGCATTGGAATTTTGTGATTCGATGATATGGTACACTCGACCCAATCTCATGTTGCATGCAACTAAACTAATCGAAAAGGAATCCATTAAAAAAAAAAAAAAAAGAAAGAAAGAAAGAAAAAGGTCACCATATGTTTCTTTGTTTGTTGAGCTTCTTTATGTCCTCCAATTTTGGGGGAGAAGGAGAGGAGATATATCTAGTCCATTCTGCTAAAAAAAAAACCCTATTTAAATCATTATCAGTACCTTGTACTAACTTCTGGGTATTTGGGGTAAGTTAATTAGGTACATGAAAATATGCCATTGGATGGTTCAAATGATGTAAGAGAGGAGTTGGCAGGAATCTGTTACGCCTCTTTTTTCTGTGAAGTTGATACCGAAAGGGAAGGCCTACCTACGAGACAACGGACAAAATAAACGAAATGCATGTGTGTTTTATGTTTTTATGTATTAGTGGGAGACATGGACAAGAAAAGGTACAGTACTCCGTTAAGATTCTTAAAAAGTCATCTTGTATTGACAACCACCCAATCCCAGATCAAGTTGTGAAGCTGCATGTGAAAAGCAAGCAGAAATAGAATAGAATAAGAATAGATACTGTTTTTTTTTTTTTTTAATCTTTCTGTTAAATCTAATCTTAGCCCACTCAAAATAAGACCACTAATGTCAAAGAAAAGTCTATACGCGGTACGTATGGCTGAAGAAGTAGGTGTCTAGATATCTGGGAGTATCCATTAAAAAGATTTCCATTAATAATAGTCAAATATTTTGTTATCTCCCATGTCATCCACCAGACAGTGGAATTTTGTGATTCAGTCTTTCAATTGTTGAATTTCACCCTATGGCCACTAGGTAAGCCATAATAATCCATTCGAATTAGTTGAAATATTGGGATAGATTGTAGATATACTCTCGCATATTTATTTCATGTGTATTTGATGCTTTTTCTTTCGAACATAAAATATTTAGACTCTTCAATCTCTAATAATATGCTTTTTTTTTTTTTTTAATTTTTTATAACACCTCTACGGGCTGTTTTATTTTTGAAAAAAGTAATTAGAAGCTATATATTTATACTATTTATTCAAAGGACTTAGAATTTATCCAGCATGTGTTAAAGGATCTAGATTTGTAAAGTAATCTTGTTTTAGGTCTTCGTTTATCTATGGTTACTATTATCTAACACAGCATGCGTCGACGATAAATCAAGATGGAATGGCTAACTCGACGGACAAGAAATATAGGTCCTTTTTGTAAGTAGTACAAATCTAAGCCATTAGATGCTTGACAAATGTAGATTCTTCCTTTTTTTTTTTTTTTTTCTTTTTCATTGCATAAATAATACAAATGTAGGTCTTTATTTTATTATTAGACTTTCTTTGGCAAATTTGAGATCAATCGCAGCTAGCTATATCTTACAAATTAAGGGAATAGTGCGCTATCCATTTTTACTTCTTTAATATATAAATATATAATATTTTCCTGCATAAACAACTACTCTCATATTCTGAAAAATGACTACACACTTATATGCTTTGTAATTTACCTATAATCCATATGTTTCCTTCCCATTCTCTCCCAACTTTAATAACAACATTGGAACATATACTAAAATGGAAACACAAATCTCCACTCTGGGTTAAGAATGGTATTCCTCATTGGACATATGGTTTTTTGTTTTTACCCAAAAGCTGTAAGCAACTTGATTGGTTTAAATGGGATTGGACTCATCAACCGAGTTTGAGAATTTGAAATCACGATTTGGGTAAAAATTGGGTTTTCTACCAAGGGGGTAAAAGAAATTAGGGTTTGGAAGCTTATGGCAAGCAAAGAAGAGAGAAAACAAAAAGCATTTGGGTTGTGTTCATGATGTACGAGTCATCAAATGATGATGATGATGAAATGCACAGCGTGATTCCCAGTGAAAGACTCGAGTAATACTTTGCTAGTTACATTTTGCCTCCTTTATATGGTTTAGATTGTAGGTTTTTGTTACTCAGGGCATAGACTTGGATATGTCTTAAGTTCAATTCATCATAAATCGAAAACTTTGGAAATAATGATGTTAGGAATTTAAATGGAAAATGGTTTCATTTTAGAGTGTTCATCATCAGTTATAATTCATGATTGTTAACTATTTTGTTCACTGATTGGTTAGTTGTCTTCTTCTGATAGATAATGACAATTAAAATAATTTAATTTAGTGATTGCTTTGTACGATACATAAAAAAAAAATAAAATAAAAGATGAAATTGCTTTGTTAAATGATTATGCTGATTCCTTTATCCCTTGGTCAATGAATTTATTTCATATAGTAATTTATATGTGCCATTCAAGTAAGTCCAGCCAAAGGAGGGAAAAAAAAAAAAAATAAAGCCAGAAGGAAATTTCATAAGTAATTTATTTCATATTGATTGTGATTTTCTACGTATTATAGCGAAGGATTTTTGTTAATTCAATCTTCTCAACTGAAGTATGTAACCGTTGACCAATAAAGATCCAAAAAGGAAAAGGAAAAAAAAAAAAAGGAATTAGAAATAATGGGATAAAATATCATTAAGAACATGTAGTGAAACTTTCTATTGGTTTTTGTTTTGTTTTTTTTTTTTTTTTTTGTTTTTAGTTTATATATCTTTTGCTGGTGGAAAACCAAACTAACATTAAACTAAGCAAACAACCAGGAGTACAAGACTCCAAGAGTTCCTCAACACAAAAACATCCCCCCAACCACATAACAACACTCTTAATCATGACTCCAATGAGACAATTGGATCCTAGATCCAAAAAGTTCTTTTATTTGACTCGGACGAAGACTTAAACAACTACAAGAAGGATAATTCTTAAAAACTTCATTAGTCACATTTGCACTGCACATTTTACCAAAGCATGAGCTACACCACACCATTTGCTTCCCTGCACTTCCACAGAATCTTCACATCAGGCCTCCTCCAGCCCAAAATTCTCGTTGATGAACAATGTTGGGAAGTAATTGCAAATTCTTATCATCATTCGTCACCCATTGGATCGCTTCACTTGAATTCTGCTCAATAATAACATTTTCTAGACCAAGATCTCCTGTTAACTTTAAACACCATTAAATGGTCCAAATTTCTATTTCAAGTGGCGATGAAGTGTAAACAGATTTCATAAATCCACACACACATTCCCCTTTATTGTTTCTCAGTACACCTCTTACTCCTGCTCTTGCATTTCCTTCTTTAAAAAGCTCCATCACAATTCCACTTTAACTAGTTATCTTTTGGCGTCCTCCATGTTAATTCCTTGATTTTTTTCATTCATTTTCAATTTAATCCACCTCTACAAGGTTTTTATTTTTTATTTTTTAAAGAAATGTCATATAACATAAGTAAGCCATGCTGCAATTGTACATTTTTGTTATGAATTTTTAAGACAATTTCTGTATAGTTTTCTTTTTCTTTCTTAAAATTAAGTTGAATCCTTAATTTGATTAAATAATATTTCTGTCTTCTATACCATGCCCCTATATTTAATTTTTGCATATATATCATGAGTGTGCATTTGCTAGTATTTCTTTAAATGATTAGGTTAATGAGTAATTAGTTCTAGAACACATCCAAGTAAAATATACATGTTCACGGTGGTAATATAGAGCCTATTGCTAAGATTGAAACTCATTAAGTGAATAAGAAATATATGTTACTTGAAAATAGATGCTTTTTAGCAAATGTAGTTACAGCTAGTTATACATAAAATTCTAAGTGTATTTTGTATCTATTTATCAATATATGGGATTTTGGAGTTTATATATAATATATATATATATATTAAAAGTAGCACATAGATTAAATAAAAAGACTAACTAAGTGCTTACAGAATTCAGTTGCTTATACATTGATCATTTCCATTGTAGATCCTTGTTAATTTTAGCAAGCTATGAATAGTTAAGGGGAAAAAAAAATAAGATTCGATGGAGCTTCCAAATGGAAGTGGCCAATAGGATTTAGATCAGTGTATAAAAAATATGTAATGTTTTAATAATTAAACTTGCATCTTCAGATATAAAATCAAACTGAAATCCAACACATGCCATATATTTTTCAGGAAAAAGAGTCTAAAGAAACCTCATTAAGTTGAGTTTAAGTGGAGAATTGTAAGTTCTCGCCTCGTCAAAATTTATAACTTCAAATTCAATCAAGAATCTAATGAATGAATATATATACTTAAAAAGTAGTTCTCATCCCAAATTCATTCAACCTTTTTCTTTTGTTTTTTTTTTGGTTATAAAATAGGCTAGTAAACTAATAATTAAGGTTTAGGAAAAAAAAAAAAACTAATAATAAGTATCTATTACCTCATTTAGCTAGTAAATAAGTTCCATGCTAAAAGTAAAATACAGAAATTCTTATTTAGTATTCTACTAATACCTTGGGGGTATAATATTTACAAAATTTCTTCTGTTTGATGTTTCCAAAACTTTCATTAACAAAACATTCGCTAGGAGTTAGATTCCTTTTATATGTCTTTTCCAAATTCTGTCAAGTATTAAGAAAGATATTTCTATAATTATTAAACAAAGAAAATTTGTTGCGTCTGCTGATGTCTCTCTACACCATAATGTTTCAAAGCCTATGACTATTCTACCTACTGAGGCAATTACGTGCGAATAGATTACTCTTTTATTTTCCATCACTACCACTGCCAGGTACTAACCCGGTCCGTGAATAAATCTCCCATGTTCAGAGCAATGATCCCATGCAGGTGTCTGCAACTTGATTCAAAATTCACATTTTTGTTCCTCTGCCACTGGGTGCCCACTACCCACCTTTTTACCGTAGTACTTCCCCGCTCTTTCTCCCTTATTTTACTCCTTTTTCATGAAGTTATCGACACCTTTTTGTATTGAATTCTATCATTGTACAAACGTGTCATGTGAGTTTCAACATGAAGTTGAGTTAAAAGTGCATGAATTTAACCTAGAGTTCAATACATAATAGTACTTAATGAGCTTGATTTTAACTCAATTAAATTTGTTCAAATTTGATCATATTTTTTTTAAAATTATATATTATTTTATTTTCAATTTAATATAATACTTGAATTTGGATTAGTATTTAAAGTTAAATCGAATTTAGATGAGCTTGATTGTTATTAAATTGATTTGAACTTGAACAACTTACAAATAATTTTAATTTACTTATACGTCTAATTTAATCTTATCCACCCGTTACAATCTCTCCATATTGGGACTTTTCGCTTTCACTTCGTGAATTACTTTTAAAATCTCATATCCAGCTCAACGTTTTAGACCAGGTTCCTCTTCAATTATGTATGTTCTAATCACATGTTATTGTATATGGAAGAGAAAAGTGGAAAAAGAAAAGGAAGAAATTTAATAGATAAAGAAAAAAAATTGTATATAGAAAAGTGTAATTGATATAGACATCCATATCAAGACCACCGAAGAACCAAAAAAATTTAATCATAAAATTCTCAATTAAGCTCTGTATCTATTTGTGTGTTTGTAGATTTCACCCATTTATATAATGGATTGATCAGATCCAACGGACCATTAACTTCCACTTTTCAGATGAGAAATCGCATTAGAGATACCGTTAATTGTAATCTTATGCTTTTTATATTTCCCTCCAAGACGGTGATTAGGACGAGCATGTTAATGAATGACTTTCATAAGCCGATCACATGGGCTGAGATATCCCTTTATCGTACTGCTTTTTTCCCCCAATTATCGGGCATTACTTGTTTTCCAAGGAAGGGCTAGGTTGCATAGACAAAGGGAAGCTTGCCTCTTGCCTTCTTCCAAGAAAATCTCGAACCAGATCATTTGTACTCATTTCAAGAAATGCTAGATTTGAATTTCATTCATATAATATAATAAGATTTTATTATAATATAATCTATTATGGGTAATCTCTATTTACTTTCATTTAATTTTTCTCAATTTACTTTCTTATAATATTATCACATATTATTAATTGTTGAGATTTTGAGAAAAAAAAAAAAATATTATTGATGACATCATATAAGAATTTCAAAAATATAAATAATTTTAACCATTAATTTACAAATCGAGAGAAATTAGGAAAAAATAAATTAAGATGATCTAAATCAATTTCATGTAAATCCTAACATTAGTGTTTGGACTTGTTTATATTCTACACCACTTCCATTTCTTC
This sequence comes from Lumnitzera littorea, assembly GCA_024138015.1. Classification (NCBI taxonomy): domain Eukaryota; kingdom Viridiplantae; phylum Streptophyta; class Magnoliopsida; order Myrtales; family Combretaceae; genus Lumnitzera; species Lumnitzera littorea. The sequence goes on along the minus strand of JAMXBB010000008.1, from coordinate 47,686,791 downwards.
TTGAATATTTTATATGGAATGATAGGCAGTGTTATTAGGTCAAGTGGAACAATGCATAATTTTAATTAGAGAAATGTATATTCCCTTAAACCCTTCTACTTGGAATTCAGATATATAAATATATATATTTAATGTATTATATATACATAAAACCACAAAAAATTTAGCTTATAATCATTCATTTGAGTTGGTGAAAATAAATATTTATATAATCGCTTGTTATATGTGAGATTCCATGATTAAGTGCTTCGTATGAATTGTGAGAGGTTATGATAATAATTTATAAGTTTATGATTGTAGACATTAAAATAAATCCATTAGTATTTATGAATGTGGCTATTCATTACTTTTGGCTTGAAACATTATAAATAATATCAAAATGAATTTTTTACTAATAGGTAGATGATTTGAGTCTGACTATAATTTAAAGAAGAGGTTTAAGGAAGGTGGAGAGTATTACTAAGATGTGACTCGTATGCTTCCAAGATAACTTATAGATAGTAAATAGTTCGAATCGTACACCGAAAAGACGGGGAAGATCTAAGTTTGATTGATAAGGATGTCGCATGTTTAAGGAGGGAAAATTATGAGACCTTATAAATAAGTATCCTTATAGTATTAGTTTATAAAGTTATTACTGTAAATATTTTATTAATACAAACTTAAAACTTTTTGCTTAGAATGTTACATTATATTATATATATCTAATAATTCATTATATATAACCTTTGGTCTCACTCTCACCTTGACATTGATCAATTAATTAGCATAAAGTCATCCGTGATGTTTTGCTATATGGTATATGCCAAAACCTATCTTCAACACGAGGCAACATCAACTTACTTTATACGGTTCTTATCAAGTATCTTTTGATACATTCGCTAGAAATATCTACGTTCACTTTAGTTGATATGAGAAACATATCTTTAAATCGTGAAAATTAATTACACGGAGAAAGAAGTTAGTATATGATGAATAAATACCTGTATTAAATATGCACAAATGGTAGTGATAGTGGATAATTTTTGATAAAATTACTGTACATATTTTAAAAATTCTACCATGTAAAAAATTATTATTGAAATTTATCCACCAACCAATCTTTTCTCAATTTGAATGCTACCGATTGAGATAGAGAAAGCTGTGTCGGTAAGATGAAACTGTCGCGAGCGTTGACACTGCTCCTACTTAAAACACATGAAGATGCTGGCAAAAAGGAAAAAGCCTTAACACATGAAGGCATGTTTCAACAGATTAGACTAGAGAAAAAGGTTGTAATCTTCCAGCAGGACCAGGAATAATCTAGCATTTTACGACATAAACTTTGAGAATTAGGTGGGACCATCCCTGGAAAATCGAAACGAAAATGGGTAAAAACATGGTCCTAAAACATGAGTGAAAAAAGCACTAGGAACTAGAAAGGGACCCATACGCGAGGTGAACGCGTTTTTGCCTTTTGAGAATGAAAATGACAGTGTTTAATTATCACATTTTTAATGAAACCGAATCATCTTGTAAAATTGCCCAGCGCTCCCTTTCTTCCTTGATGCCGACATTTTGGACTAGTTACTAATCACTCTCATCCTCTTCTCTACACATTGTAATCTGTACATTGCACACCCATCTCGTTAGAGTCCCTTCCGATTCCAATTAATATTATTTTACACCATCCTCAAATCCTTAGTAGTCCGCATATTAATATATTAAGCAATTTTATTATTAAAAATACTTACAACTTTACACTTAAATTATTTTATAAAATTCCTTTAATATTTTTTAAAAAGTTTTTATGGGTCCGTATATATAATCAAAACTAAGAGGAAAAAAAAAAAAGAAAAAGAAAAAAACCTACTTTTAAAAGTTGTGACGCAAAGCAACTGGTCAGGAAACTTCTTAAAATGGAGAAGTAACACACAAACGCTATTGAGGCCTTGGAAGGCGCGCATAACAATGGACATTGAGGATGTTCTTAGAACGCCGTTAAAGAGTTTTAAAAAAAAAAAAATTGATACCTTTGATATTTTTTAATATTAATTTAAAAAAATAACTTTTCTCAAGTCTCTCTACTAATATTAATACTTTCATCTCAATAAATGAATTTATTGAGATTCATGAAAAATGATTTATTAATAATATTACATTATGTGTACCATTGCTAATTAAAAAGCCTACCGTCGGCATGGTTGGCAATGGCAAGTGCCACAAGTCTCACGCCAATTGATTGTAAACATTGCTAATCGGAAAAGGGCTCAAATTAGAAAAATAAATAGTACAGGCAGATATGGAGAAGAATTCACCAAGTTCAAGATCCGTATATGAAAAATCCTTTTTAATCGTGAAAAAGTTTATAATAATATTAATATATTAGGTAAATAGATGAATTCTTGTACATAATATGAATTAATAAACATTAAATGCAACGGTAGGTCCCCGGCAAATAGAATTTCAGTCATTGCAAAGCAAGTTGAACCCGTTAAAAGATGCAAAATTTGACCAACACAGGAAAATTTTTGCTATCAACTTCTTATGAGTTGCATTTTCCTAGCAATTTCTGCCTAAGCAGGATTCAGGAAGGAAGGAAGGGAAGGGCCTTGATTTACAAATTGTGGCTGCTGGGTTTATGTCTCCATCTTAATCGGTCCGTGGACTATTCCCAACAAATCTTTCCTCAAGGTGGCCCTGGACGCAAATCCAGACATACATTCCACCACTGATCATAGCAGTGGCAGGCTGAGAGGGGAGCTAAAGCCGTCAGTGGCATTTGTCTCCCAAGATTCGGATTTTCTCGAAAAATTTTCCCTTAAAATTTTGTAATGGAATGTATTAAATATGTATTAATCCATTATCTTCATGGATTTACTCTCCCTAGTCTAGTGGCTATTGGATTGTCCCTCCTTGGATATAATCCTGGATCCGCTCTTTGCATCCCAGTATTATAGACTGCAGCAAGGCTCTATGCTGACTGACATCAATAAAGATAATGTCTCCACCATCGACACACAATGTTAAGCACTCAAGGAACCCCCGGTAGAAAGTGAAGCTCTCTAAGAAGAGTTTATCATCAATTAAGCAGGAAATTCACTTTTAAGTATGACGATACACAAACGGTTGAGATGGTTACAGATTAACTGTATATGAGACATAACTCTACAAGAAGTCATCTGTTCAAATCTCTGTTGGCACATTCTGGTTTTCCTCACCTTTTTTAGGCTTAACTTGCTGGTCTAATTTCCTAGTACGGCAATTCCGAGAAATGTGCCCTCTCTTCCCACAAGCAAAGCAAGTTATTGGCTGTCCATCCGACTGAGCTTCTCGTTTCTTAAAAGGATTCCCAGGCTGTCTTGGATCATTCACTCTAGGCCCATATTTCTCTGGAGAATGAAGATCCTGAACATCAAGCTGTTCCTTGCACCTGTACTGTCTTTGCGTCTCTTCCTCCATCGTTATATGATACATGAACTTTCTAAAAGAAAGTGGTTCAATATGCAACAACTTCATGCAGAACTCCTTCCATGAAGGGGGCAGTTTAGATACGATAACATTGACATGAAATTTCTCGTTGAGTGGGATTCCAGCATTGACAATTGCATCAGCAATGTTGTTCAATTCTTGGACTTGATCAGAGATCGATCTTTCATCTGTCATCTGGAATTCAATGTACTTTTTTACCTGAGATCTCTTAGTCCCAAACTCCTCATCGAGGTAAACTACCCTCAGCTGTTCCCAAAGTTCCTTTGCAGTAGTAGACTTATTTGAGTACTTGTAGAACAGATGGTCTGATAGAGAAGTCAAAATGTGGCGACGGCATATGTAATCATCCGTCTCCCACTTTAGTTCTGCAGCATTGGCTCCACTAGATGATTCTGGTTGCAGTTTAGTGATTGGACATGGATCAATCAAGACATAGGCAAGGTTCAACTGCTTTAGGAAAAGCTCCATTTGCTGTGCCCAGATATGATAATTCTTTCCATTGAATCGATTTATCTCAATGGGAAGAAGTTCATAACCTAAACTCGCCACAGGTTTTGATGCATCTTCACTTCGTTCATCAACATGTTCTGACCTACAGCACTCAAAAACTAGATTCAGTACTACTTTCCTAGCAAAGAAAGCATTTGCATAATTCATACAATCGAAAAAAAAAAAAAAAACAGAAAAATTCATACAATCAGAAAAGAGATATCCAGCTATCATTCAATCCCAAAACGGTCAAAGACAGAATTTATGCTCTAGAAAACATCTCGATACGATAGCATGATTCTCTCACCTCAACTTTGTTTCCATCTTTCTAATAGCTTCTTCTACAGCAGGGACAATATTCCTGAAGACCGACCACTCATCGGCTGTCAGGCTAATTCCTAGAATGGAAAAAGAGGCACAATATCTACCATTAAAATTAAGAGGCCATGAAGCAATCCTCATCATCAACCAAAAGCATTGACATAGGTTATATTGACTGTTAGCAAAAATCTTGTCGATAAGTATCCATAGGCAAATAAACAATTATTTAGCACCAAATTTGATAAGGAAAAAAGTGAAGCCATCTCCAAGGTTTGTTTTCTTCCTGTTAAGCACCATAGAAATGAAACTTCAAATCGTGAAAATTAGCCTTTGAAAATGTAAAACTAGATTTGACCAATTGTCAGCAAGATATCTGAACATCAAGCTGATTAACTGAGAAGCTTTAATAAAGAATGTAAATAACCTACTACTCTAGAGAAAGATAATCTTAAACAGGAAGTTCATATGGATGACAACGGAAAATGGTACACAATCTAAAGCCAGGAGATCAATCAAAGTTTTGAAAAGTTTTGTATGCTTTAGATCATGGAGAAATTAAAGTGATATTAATGCATGCTGATTAGAGAACAATAGCTTTAATGTAGAATACTTCAAGACTGTGAAGCAAGGAAAAGAAAGAAAAAAGGTAAGACTTTAACGTTAGGGATGGTCATAAGATAAATTCTTCAATCAGGGACTAGAAAACTGTCTCCTTCCCTTGAAGGATAATTTCCTATTGTCAATGCAACAAGAAGTTTGCCAGGCAAGGATAGAACTACAGCAATGCTCTGCTCACCCACTAATTTGAAAGTTTTTTTATTACCAACTTAGTCCAAAAATTGTTTGCTCGATCTTCACACATATCAAGCAATTGTTGTCAAGAGCATGATAAAAAATGTTTCTTCTTGAGGATAATTTAGGTTATAGATCTAAAATTTTTACCAATTACTTGCAAATTACTAAAATCTTTTGCAGCCTTATATAATGAGTGAAGCTAGTTATGTTTTAGTATTGTTGAAGGCTATCATTTAGCTTCGCAACCAATTGATCTAAAAGTTTTGGTTTTGCATATATGACATAGGTTTTTAGATTTATTACTTAATAATTCACACCACTCATAGGCTGAAATTTCAACTAATGCTCATCAAATGGATGACCAAACTAATGATCATCCAAATGGCAATGCAAGGAATTGGACTTTCAACTTACCACTCTAATACCATTTTGAACTTACCATAACTAGCTATAGTAAAAAGTTAAGCCTTTAGATATGTTGTGGGTATTTAGACTGATTAATTAACTAGGATGTTGTTTTTTGTTCTAAAATCCAGATTTTAACTTGATATTGTTGTGCAACTTCATAGATGAAATCTACTCTAGCATATATTTACTCTTCTAAGATCTCACCTTTCAGAAAATAGTTAGCATCAATCTGATAGCTTGTCAGAAGGCATTGAATCATACAAGCTGGCAAAAGTAAAGAAATGGTGAGAGAGAAAGGGGCCACATGGGGAGGGAGGGGGGAGAGAGAGAGAGAGAGGGAGTGAGAAGTTGGAAAGCATGAAGTTGAGAGAAATAGGCAGCAATGTGAGGTGAATTAGTCATAGGGTTAAGTTGTGCTTCCCTTAGATGCCAGTTGACTGCTGATTGTTAAGAAAAATCCATATCCACCCCACAGCCTGAATCCCTAATTAAGCATCCTTAAATTTTCCCTAATCAGTGTGAAAGCCCGCAAATTTGGTTTTCCTATTGCCCCATTTCCATCTTTACCTAACATGCTCATTGTTAGAGGAAGATCTTTGGAATGAACTCTCCAGATCAATGAGAGGGCATTGATGTTCTCACACGAAGGACAGCTTCAGTTTTAAAGGCATTGTAGCCAACATTTTGAACTAGATGATGTCTTAACAGGAAGTTTCATGCTTTACCTCATCTTTAGCATGGAGAATTGATCCAACTTCTGGAAAAAACCTTCTAACTAATGCGAGCAATAATTCTCCCAGACAGAATAGTATCAGGAGACGATAAGTCCAAATTGTGGAAGATGAACATTTAATCCTTACCTACTTGGTTAAACTATGCTTGCAAAGCTATCCAAGAAAAAGAAACAGGCAAAATTAGCTATCAAACCACATGCAGATATTATGCACTTCTTGTAAATCACTTTTTATATGTTGGACTGCAAGGGTGGAAAGGTGGTATTGTTAGGAGCACAATCACATGGTTCATAAATGCTGCTTCTTTGTGAATTTCTATGTGGAATATAGTTACAGACCAAATACTTGTTTCAATTAGAAACAATCTGCAAGTAGGTTTAAGTGGAAATCTTGTGTCTACTGGAGCCCTTGATTGGTAATGCAAATACTTGTTTCTAAGTTGATAAAATTATGCACTGCTATAGAAGGTTCTCTGAGACCAGCACACCACCACCATCCCTGCCACCACTCCCCACCATCACAACCAGAAAAACACCCACACCCCCCGCCCCCCACCCCCCCCCCCCCAAAAAAAAAAAAAACCCCAACTCCCCTCTCTCATATTGATGCGCCTGCTTGGAAAGTTACTTAACCTAGTTGGATTTAAAGCATTACAGAAGAATGCTTGATATAAGGAGAGGAACAAGTGGTGACATGTCTTTCCATATGTACTGTGCATTTAACAAATTGGTCAGCTGTATTAACAAGAGAAAGATTAATGAACACTGGTGTGGAATGAAACTTTTGACAACGACAATTTGCTTGTAGTGCAACTGATGAGTTTTCTAATTTTTAATTTTTGTTATACTAATGTAAAACGATTAAGTCCATAATTGATAGATGTCCTATAATAGATAAATCCCAGCATTTTGAGTTCAGAATGCTAAATTATGTCTATCATTAGAGGGAAACTATCAACATACAGTGTCTCTATTACCTGTCACAAGGCTTTGTAGGTAGGAGCACCATTTGTAAATCATCTGATTGCAAAAACCAGTAAACCAGCAAACAAGAAGCAGACTAGACCCAGATGTGCTATTTGTGACAGCGATTGAGTTCTGTCAACAGGAATGCTGAGAATCCTGTATAAACTAATCCTTTAGAATAAAATCAGCTCAGTGTTAGACACAACTTGTTATAGCTTATAACCTAAAGAAATACCTATGAGCTATTTAAGGGAATTTTACAGCCAATTAGAACAACTTATTGAGTCAGAATATTACCATTAAGCTTGATCCCCCTTGTTGCTATATTGGCATAGTATATAGTGAGTGGAGTGTGTTTCAATCATATACTCGATCATTGTAATAAGCAGGGGTTTCAGGTAAAGACAAAGTTATTGAACCGGCAGTAAATCATTAATAAGGAAAGGGGTAAGGATTAGAACAGAATTAGAAAAGTAGTTGTCTATGCCCATAGCACAATGATTCATTTAATCACCTTAACTGTCTGATTACTAATACCATTCGTGATTACTGCACATCCAACAGCATGGAAATAGAAAAAAAGCATGAAAAGGAAGAGCAACAACAACAAAACTCAAGCCCTATTCCCACTACGTGGGTCAGCTCAAGTAAAGAGATAAAGAATGATTATAGTAAAGAGATAAAGAATGATTATAATTAAAGGCCAAGTAATTAATATACATTAGTAGAAGCAGGTGAAGCACAGGTCCATTGCATTGCAGTATTCACCATACAACATCAAACAAAGAATAACAGGTAAAGGCAAATAGTCAAACAGATAGACGGGGGCATGTGTTTGAGATAGTAACCTCGTTGAGAAGGAATCTCCTTTTTATTTTCGATGTAATAGTCTGAGATTGATAATACACGTGAACCTCCACAATCTCGAACGACCATACATCTCCTCTCTGAAAGCTGCATTAATACAAGCATATCCTACTCTTATGAGCAAAACGTGAGATAATTATCAAGTGACAGAGTTGGTTTATTTCGTGGAATACATTTTTCAAACTTTTTTGATGTTTGCTACAATCAAAATTTTAGAATAGCTTAATATTACAGCAGTAATCTCAAAAGATTGCATTTGCTTTTCACAGCTGGTGATCATGGAAGACAATAGTTCGATTTTCTTATGTTCTGTTAGCATATCCTACTGATGTGAATCCGTCCTACTGGTGGTCTGCTATTGCTGTCACCTCCTACAACCAATTCCTGCTAAAAATCATTCATGAATGCTGATTTCTAGATTACTAACATAAAAGCTTTGATTATAGCAACTTCACGAAACAAGCATTCATCTAAAGTAAGTCAAATTGAACGGGCTATAGTTAGTGGAAAATCAAACAGACGACCTTACAAATGATGCGGCCGGCTGCTGCTGCTGCTGCTGCTTCTTCCTCCTTTAGCTGCTGTTCGAGTTCAGGGAGAAGTAGATAAGATTCCAAGACAGTCCTGACGAGTTTCTTGAGATGGGTATGAGAGAGATCGATGCCCGTCTTGGCAGAAGCTGCGACTCGGAGCTTGAACTCAGTCATGTCGTCCAAGTCTGCGTCTTTCAGTATTCCCCTCAAGCTTTCTTCGATTCTTTGCCGAGTTTCTGAGTCAACTTCCATTTCTTGTAAAAATTGAACTTCTTCACTGTATAATACAACAGAATTACATAGATTACATTATATATAGACAAATGAACGAATATAGTTGCGCGGGAGTTCGGAGTTGCCGCTTGAAAGAAGGACGAATGTAAGATCGAACACTAATAAAAAATGTGAAGGAAGGATAATAATAAAAAGGTTCCACCGAGATTTGAACTCGGGTTACTGGATTCAGAGTCCAATGTCCTAACCACTAGACCATGGAACCTACCTATGGGTTCAGGGCTCAATTTCCTTATAATTAGATCATAAAACCAATAATTAACAAAATTTAGCTTAACGACTCGCATTAGAGAATTTCCTCTGGAACAAGTTCTTTGCTCCTTGAAGTTGCAAAACATCCATTAGTTTTTCGTTAAAAATTGTCTTTCAGGTTCTTAGGCTTGCACCTGGTTTGTTAAAACTTATGTTGTCATATTTACTTCTCTTGATACATGGGGAGTTTGATCCTTATGATTTAAGGAAAACTTTTCTCAAGGAGCAGAAAATAACCTTCAGTAATCTATCGTGAAAATATTTATCAAACATTATCGTTAAAATGCTTTTCAATAGTGCTGCTAATAAAATGTCAACTTTCCCCCCATTTTCTTGTAAAATCAACTAAATATCTAACCACCCATCATCCTTTAAAGCCCCTCAATTGTTGCCTAATTTGTTTTACTGTAAATTGATCCATCAGTTCTTTATTTTGCCAATCCTTCACAGGGAGGATTCCATTTCATGAAAACTTTTCCAAGGTGTCAGATCTATTTTTTGATTACTGTGATCCTCAGAATCCATGAGCTTTTTGTCTACTCAATTGAGATAGGTCCATGTCTAGCCTTCTTCTATTAATAAGTAGATTGGTCCAATTATTCCAGTTAAATTAACGAGCAAAAGATAAGAATTTTCTTTAGTATGCTTATCTATGTTATCGTTCCATGTTTTATATAGATAGGAACAATCTTTTAGAGCATACCTAAGATCTTCTTCCGAGTCCTGGCGTCTTGGACAGTTAGAGGAAGCATATAGACTAAGGTTACATTTGGTTTTAACATTTTCTTATCTCATTAATATTTTTTGTGTTTACTTAGATTTTACGTTTAACAACAAAAAAGATGGAAAGAATACATACCCTTCTTTTAAAATTAATACTTCACTTATATTTAAAAAAATATCGATTAAAATAATCATCTTCATTGCATAAAAGATATATATTTTAAGTATATATTTTTTAAAAGTATGTAAATTTTTATTTTCCAATTTTAACACTTCAATAACCACTTTTATTTGTAATTATGAAATAAAAATAGATAAAATACGGATAAGATAATTTTTTAAATACCAAAATTGAAATAGATACAAATCATACATATAATAAATATAAATAAAATACAAATAAAAAAGAAATACAATTGAAATAGAACCTAAATTTTCTTTTTCTTTTGGGCCAAAATAATATATATCATTTAATATAAATGCCCCCAAAGGCATGAATTCCAATCAGCACATAATAAAGCTAGCAACTGGGATGAAAGTCTTACAACCCAATAACTAGAGTACATCCTGTGCTTCCTTTGAGTAGTAGCCCAATTTGCACACACATTGGCTTTATGCTTGGTATAAAAAAAGATAAAAAGAAAAAAAAAAAAAAGTCTTAAGAACAAAAATATCTTGAAAAATTTTACCAGACCTCTAAAAAGAAGATACTCCATGTTCCAGTTGATCATGGCAAGTTTTCGAATCAGCTTGCATAGGCCTCTACTATTTCGACTGAGTCCTCTTCAACCTTCAAAGATTTTCGCTTCAAGAAGAAATCCTCTTGAATTATGACGAACAAGACCAACACCCGCTTCCCTTGACGAGGGGTTGAAGGCCCCCGTCACAATTAATTTTCACAACATCTTCACGAGGAGGAATTCATAGTTGAATTCATGACCTTTCCGAATTTGAAGCTCCATCTAGAGATTGCTTCGTTTGATTGCACTTCTGACGTTACCTGTTGTTGTTGAAGATAAAAAATTAGATATCCTCATCCGCTATAACAATTCTCTTGAGATTGAGGAAACAACCTACTGTAGATTAGGGGATAAGTAACTGAAAACACAAGAGTTTCGGCGCAACCAGCTATGCCACAACGTTATTGCTATTTTCTGCAGAAATTGCTGCAAATAGCTCTTTGACATAGCCCTTCTTGTTATCAAAGTCTCTAACCCTCTATCTACTTTTGTTTTATCAGTTATTTCGATATTTATACTGAGCCATTGACAGTGGAAAAATAGATGTTCCGTTGTTTCATCTTGTTCACAGTTGAAACATAACGCATCAGCTCTAACTTTCCTGCAATACAGAGATATGTTACTGGCTAAAGAGTTTGTGCACACCCCCAACATATTAGTAACTTTTTTTATTCATCTAGTTATAATAACTTGATTTGATAGTATAATTTCCCTTTCTATCCTTAAGCCAAATCAAGACGATGAGATAGTCATACTGTGAATTGCTCTTTTCTCTTCCTCATTAACCACATGCTCAATCTCCATTAAGTTTCAAGAATTATGTTTGCGGGGCTGTGATATTTTTCACCTTTTAACTGTTTCAAATGCTCATTTAGAGGTCTATCATCAAGTCTATAATTATTTAAAGCATGAATCCAAGACTGTGACTTGACATCTATACTATTCCCACTTCCCAATTTGCCACATCAGGTCATTAGCAATAGCCTCTTTTAGTATTTGTATGCTTTGCCACAGGCGTCCTTTCCTCCCTTCTTAGAATTAAGAAAATCACTATTACGAAAGTACACACTTTTTAAAAATTTCACCCAAAATGCATTAGTCCTCCAAACCAATCTTCTTAGAATAAATTTATTAAATAACTCAATTCTTGGAAGCCTAGTCCCTTTTCAAATTTTGACTTATTCAAGACTTCTCAACTCTTAAAATAAATTTTCCTTCCTCTTTCTGAATCTCCCCACCATAAATCTAGAATCATAATAGTTACCTCCTTACAACACCTTTTTGGATAAGAACAAACACTCATAGATTAAGTTAATAAACTATATATACATGCTTGTCAAAGTAATATGATGATGCTTAATGACCAGATCAAGTCCCATCTCTCTCTTTTATCATACTCTAGATCTTATAAATATCTTGTATTGCTACTATTCCTTTCTTGGCTCTAGCACCAAAGGGGCTTTTCTTTTATCAGCTATGAGACGGCATGACTTTGGTTCCTTATATATCCATAAGAAATTTCAATGGAAATTCTTTTATAGCTCTGACTTATTTTTTCAAGGCCTTTAACCTAAAGTCCATTAAAAGCTTGTTAATTCGCCTTTGAAACGTTTACCTAACTGATTTTTTTATCCAATTATCTCACTAGAATTTTATGTCATTACCATTGGTCAAAATTAAATAGCTATTTAATTGATCAAATTTTAAGCCAACAACAATATCTGTTCACAAAGGTATGTGTTAGCTAAGGACAGTAATTGTTTCTCTTGGATTTTCTTTCCATACTTACTCTACATTGTTAAGATCATAAAACTTTGTACTGTTCAATTTTCAAGCAAGTTTAAATCCTAAAAGATTTATATTGATTTTCCAACCATGTCATACCCAAATCCCCTTTGTTTTTTTTTTTTTCTATAAAAGTATTTATTCCTCATTTTATTTGATGGATTTTCTTTGTATTAAACGAACCATTCCAAAAGATGTTATGGATTATTTAAACAACTTACAATCACCACCTTAGGGAGAGGTGATACGACTCACAAGTGTATGTAGTAGGACTTAAGCTACGAATGGGTATTTGAGTTTCCGAAGGAAATGGGGAAAGGGATGTAAAGGGGGTTCTAACAGTGAATGTGTATAGATATTACGTATCAAGATACAAACACAATCAGGGGTTGAGCTTGAAATAGTATTCGATATAACTTACGAACACTAAATGTCACTGGAGATTCAAATAAAGGTTAGATGGAACTTAATAACTTGCTCAAATGAGGGGTTTACCATAATCTTAAGACTAAGATCGATAAGAACACGAGAAAATATTAAATAGTTAATAAACACTTAATAATCTAAAAGAAGCAAGCTCTAAGAGCTCAAGAATATCTTTACTTAAAAGGAATGTTCAAGTGTAATCACTGTCTATATATTCTTTACTATTTGATCATCTCCCTTACCAATTACAAATGCTGTTATTTATAGCAAGTCCTAAAATCTTAGTAGCAAAACTATAAATAATGTACAAGACCTTAAGCCTTAAAGAATGGGCCCATAATTAAATTAAAGAAAATATTCACAAAAATACAAAATTGTGTGTTTCGCAAAAAGAGTTGGCATGCAATCATTTAGGTTGTCTTGGAAGGAGCAAATCTGAACTGAGCAAGGTTAGCAATTGAACGTCCGGGTTTAAGTAGGGACCCCTAAAGTCCTGTGGTGCTTGGCTGAGAAACCTAAAAGGTCAGCCCATAGTTGTAGAGTTCTATAGTTACTTAACACTAATCTCTCTATGCTGTGTCGAATGGATCTATGGCCTTGAAGCCTTGACTATGTGATCTCTTGGCTTCTCGGTAGATGATAGACTTGATTGCAAGTGGTTTCTTTTCTTCCTCTCGACCTTCTGGTTTTAACTTGGCTTTAGTAAGAGTTGATTGACCTCAGCTTAGAACGGGTCAGCTTTAGTTTTGGGCAAGTCAATGTTGGCTTGGAGATAGTGGTAGGCCGATTCTTATCAAAGAGGATAACCTTACACGTAATGTGTGGACATATATAAGCTTAATCTTTTATATCAATTGGTTGTAGTGCTATTTGTAACATGGTATTAGAATAAGAGGTCTTAAGTTCAAATATTTGCATTGTCATTTTGTGCCATGTTTTGTCTTTAGTCCTACTGAATTTGGTGTTCCACTTAATGGGCCTCAATTAAAGTTTTGGCCCATAAGTAAAGGGGAGTGTTAGGTAATAAATATTATGAGGAAATTACAAATAACTCCCTTAAATTTTAATTTAGATGCATATTGTATCCTTAAACTTTTAAAATATATTTTTTGACCTCTCAAACTTTGATACATTGATAATATAAAAAACATTTCCTTTTTTAGTTAAAAAAATTACATTATGGTCAAATTTTACAGGGTCTTAAAGCACATTTTGATAAGTTTAGTGGGTGTTTGTGCATTAAAATCAATGTTTTAGAGGGTCAGTTCATATTTAAATCAAAGTTTAAGGAGGTTATTTATATTTTCTCCAAATATTATAACATACACTAGATTTATAAGCTTAAGCTTTTATTAGCACTTGGTTGTGGCGCTCTTTGTGACACTGCTCGCCATACTCAAACGTCTAGTGCTCTGTCAACTAAATTTGTTCTAAATCTTTCCTATTAAAAACTTAATGTCATTACTTTAGGTTTTAATTCATTAGCATATAAAACCCAAGAATTTCCAAAGGAATTTAGCTTTCTAATAATTAAGACCTTGAAATTGTATTTCTAATCCCTTAGCTAGTATTTTCTAAAAAAAAAAATTTAAAGTTTGTGCTTAATTAACTATTAACCCTCTCCATATAGTTGTTGAGTTCTATATATGGATGTAGTAGATTGCATGTTTCCCTTTATAAGCATAACAATACTATCTATAAAGAATCAATATAAGAGTTCCCTAAGTCTTAATACGTTATCACACATAGCCCTTTATCTCTAAAAATGGATGGTCTCACCTTATCTTATTCTCCTTAAGGATTTAAAGTTGAAACGGGGAAAATCAACACTCTTACTACATAATTCATACAAACATAACATACATAGAATGCTACAGAGAAGGCACATGAGTAAATATTTTTGACGTTTCTTCAAACTTTTTCTGTAATGCTGATATAACATTCATATATGGGTGAATAATAATAGAAGTTTCTCCCCTAACTAATTATGTTGTTGGTGCATGCGCATTTGAGCCATGTCACCCTATTAATATCTATTTTATATATCTATTATACATATATTGTATTTTCTTTTGTGTTCGTTACTTATAAAATTATTACAAAATTTATTAAGTACGGGTCTTGGCTTAATTATCTAAGAGGCCCAACTTATGATCTTGGCTTAAGCCCACGTTACTAGTGTGAACAAATTTTTTCTTGACATTAACACTTATACCTAACAAGATGCAAGTCTTCAAGAATTCTCCATCCCCTTTCTCCTTCACATCTACCCTATTATACGCAATAAACCTTAATCCAACATTTTTCCCCATTTCATCATCTCCTTCTTGAAAATCCCTTATCCACAAGGGTTGTCCTGGAAACCACAACTACATATTAGAAAAGAACTTCCAAGTAACTTTAGATTCATCAAAATGTTTCCACTTAATTAAGACTATGGTGTTTACAACATGCCCCTTCTTAACCATCCTCTTACCCGATATGATCTTTGGTTCTAAAATCTTTCTCTTTTAGATTTGGTAGTGTGTTTGAGTATTTGGTTTTAGTCTCTCCCACATACTTTTTCAATTAAGAGATGTAGAACGTTAGGTAGATTGTGGCATTAATAGGAAGTTCCAAGCAGTAATGCACCTCTCTTACCTTGTCAATCACCTAATATAGACTAAAATACTTAGTAGCTAACTTCTGTTCCTTACTTTTTTGGAGGGTGAGTTGTTGATAAGGGTGAAGTTTCAACAACACAAGATCTCCAATTTGGAAGGTATGTTCATTTCTCTCTTTATTTGTGCTTTGCTTAAGTTAATTTTAGGCTCTTTATAAGTGAAACCACAATAACTTGAGTATGTGTTCCCTATCCCTTAATAATTTGTCTACTACTTCACTGCTTGCATCACATGGAATGTGGGGTAGGTGTAGATAGTTTGATATCAATACCTCAAAAGGAGTTTTCTTAATATTGGTGTGGTAATTCGTATTATACTACCATTTTGCCATCACCAAAAACTAACTTCACTTCTTTGGTTTTTCACGGGTTACACATCTTAAGTATGTTTCGAAACATCTATTGACTACTTCTGACTACTTGTTAGTTTGCAAGTAGTAGGCAGTAGATAGTTTGATGTCAACCTTAAAGAGTTCTTTCTAGTAAGTGCTAACAAACACTGAATCCTAATTGCCTACAATCTCTTCCAATAGCCCATGTAACTTATAAACACTTCTAGGAAAGCTTAAGCACTTGAGGAGCAATGCAAGGATGGCTTAAAGCTACAAAATCAGCATATTTGCTTAATCAGTCTACTACGACCATGATGACCTCCTTACCATGTGAAATCAGTAACCCATCTACAAAATCCATGCTTATTCACACCAACATTCCTTAGGTATTAGTAGTTGATGTGTCTTTAGGGTTGGGCATACGGAGGAGTACCATAACAAAGAGAATAAAAAAGAAATAAGAAAAAGCTAGCAAAGTCCAAGCAGCTACCAATTGAATATGACACACCAGTTTGAACTATAGGGTCACACACCAGTTTGCACTATAGGGTCACTCACCATTACTCCTTGCTAAGGGGAATATATAAGAGTTAAGGCTAAGGAGAACATTAGGATTGCTCACAAAGGAAACTTGTATTAATTCTGATAATTGATTGATCGTTTACGTATATTAAGTGAGGGTTTATATACCCATCCTACTAGGGTTACCTTACATATATGAAAAGATAAAAGGGTAATCTATAAATAGGATGCATAAAATATACTAAAAGGGGTAAAAGCAACAAAGAATATTCAGTATGGAAAAGGAAAAAATTATTCTGGAATATTGAACCAAAAGATATATGTCATATGGTGGTTGGATGTTCTAAAATATAGTACAAATCGGGTGAAATGAAGAAAAGAAGGTTTGCAGTCAGGGTTGACCTAATCTAAATTGGGTCAGAGCTTAGTCAATCAATCGCTATAGAGTACTCATCTTGGGCTGGGGTTAGCCGTTGGCGGTTGGCTTAAGGGATCGGCTTGAATAGTCCCTTGAGGATGTCTACTTAGGTGTTGTCTATGTCATGGCACAGTTGTTTGGTAAGTTTAGTGCATGTGACAGCTCAATAGTTAGGTCGACTATAAAGGGAAACATGGAGGTTAGCATAGGAATTTTTGTCTTGGATGAAGCTTTGAGTTAGTATTCTTTGAGTTAGTCCTTAGAGTCCTCCAATTTAGTTGCGTGTGATCGGTTCAGGGGGTTGATTCCTATCAATAATGGTTATAGCAACTTAGGGGTAACTACATGCTTAAATTTGTGCCTTTGACAAATATCACATTCCTAAACATATTGTCTACCTTTTTTTCCAGCCCTGACCCATAAAAGATTGAACTAATACTTTTGTAAGTAACTCGATATCCTGAGTGTTTGCCTAGCACCCATCATAATATAAAGCCAATATTTTTTTTTCCCTTAATTCTTCATTGAGTCTAGTAATAATTTTACCTTTCCTTCTTAAAGTGTTGAATTTCCAAGCCTATAATGCTTAGTGCTATCACCTTTCTTTAACTTTGCAATCAAATCTTTATATTGGTTTTGTAAATACCAATTATACTCAATTTCTTTCATCAATTCATGAGTTGCTATGGTTGTAACTATAGCCTTTAGCTTCGAATATTCAACATGAGACAAGGCGTTAGCGGCTATATTGGCACCACCACTCTTATATTAGATTTTATAATCCATCCGTAAGAATTAGGTAAGCCATTTCTACTAGCTTGGAGTGATAATTTGTTGCTCTAATAAATATTTAAGACTTTAGTAGTTAGTTTTAATTATAAAGTGTCTCCTTAACAAATAGTGTCTCCACTTCTCCATAGCAAAGGCAAAAGCTAGCATTTCCTTTTTGTATATAGACATGCATTGTTGTTTAAGACTAAGGGCTTTGTTGAGATAAGCTATCGGATGCCTATCTTGCATCAATATAGCCTCGATCGCATGTCTACTAGCATTAGCTTCTATTACATATACCTTGTTATGGTCAAGTAGTGTTAAAGTGGGTGTTCATATGAGTGCCTCCATAAGTTTTTCAAAGGTATTAGTAAATTCTTGTCCCCATAAAAATTGATCCTTCTTTAGGAGCAATGTTAGAGGTTTAGCTAAAGTGTCATACCCTTTAATGAATCTTCAGTAATAAACAGTGAGTGTAAGAAATCCTGTAACTATTTAAGTGTTGAAGGGATAGGCCATTTGGCTACAACCTCCACTTTCTTTAGGTCCGTAGACATATCTTCATGGTTGATAATGTGCCTAGGATATTCAATTTTTGTTGCCCCAAACACATATACTTGCTTTTCTTGAAGTACAACATCTCTCTTCAAATGCTTCTTAGCAATTCCTAATAGGCACTATCTACTAAGATATCACCAAAAAGTACAAGCATAAATTTGTGTAAATCAAGCTTAAAAATGTGGTTCATGAGTCCTTAAAATGTGGAAGGAACATTGGTTAAGCCAAATGGCATAACCAAAAGTTTGTATTTTATACACATACTAGGGAGCATTCGTATTTGGTGGTAAATTGGTCTTAAATTAAGCTTAGAAAAGTAATTTGCATTACTTAATTCATCAAACAAATCCTCCACCAAAGGAATCAGGTAACATTCCTTTATAGTAAGTTTATTCAACTCTCAATAGTCAATACACATGCACTAAGTGCTATCTTTCTTTTTCATCAACACCGTGGGTGAAGAAAACAGACCATTACTTAGTTGTATTAACCTACTCCTTAACAATTCTTTCACCATCTCTTCTAACATTATTTTTTGTGTAGCCAAGTGTCTTAAGGCCTTAAAATGATAGGAGTAGCCTACTTTATGAGGTAAATCCGATGGTCATGATTTCTTTTAGGCGGAAGTGAGTGGGGTTCTTGAAATAAATCTTCATATTCCTCAAGAAAATCTATGATGTAAGGAAATAAAAGTACTATCTTTTCCTTAAAATTTGCTTTCTCTTCACAATGAACTACCTAACATTGTACCTAAGGCAATTTTTATCCTAAGTGATCAGTTTGAATAGAGTCTCTTCTTCAATTTCCTTCCTTCTCTCTCTAATACCTACCAATTGACATGTATTGCCCAGCCACTTAAATTCCATGGTTTTTTCACTAGAAATTCTAGCAAATTTTGCCTAATTTAGACAATCATGGTATATATAAAACTATATCACACTCATATGGTGTTAAAGTATGCACTTTAGCTACAAAGCTAACAGCTTGTATGTTCCATTTGAAACTTGAAATTTTAGAGGTGCTCATTAGCTTAGAGCCATTAGCTAAAGTTATCGTTAATGGTCTAGTTGTTGTTAATTCACATTTTAAGCCCTTTACCAAACGTAAATCAACAAAGTTGAGGGTGCTATTTGTGTCTACCAGAATATTTAATTTCCTCTTCTTGTATTTTCCCATTACCTTCATGCCTTCTCCTACAAATGTGTCATCTCTACCCATTGAACATAATGTGAGCTTGGAAAAATCATCCTCTAAAACCATTTCTTCCACGATTATAGGAGCTTCCTCCACTTCGTTTTGTTCATTCTCTACTAACAGCATGTTCAACTTCCTTTAGTTGCATTTATGATTGGGTACAAATGGCTCATCATACCAAAAACAATGCTTTTCCCGACATTTCTCATCCAACTCTTTGGGAGTAAATTTTTTTTGGTAAGTTTAGGATTGGTGGGTTTGGGTGCATCGTAGTGAGTGGTTTTCTTAGATTTGTTAAGTGTGTGGCTATGATTTGGATTGTTGTGCCGTTGATTGGTTTTGCTAGAATGTAAGGTTTTAGTGTGTAACTGTGAAAAGGATAAATATTGCTAGTTGGGTAATTTGGTTTAGGACTTTTGATAACTCTGATTTTAAACATATTTCATATAGTGATTTTATAGCATTTCCCTTACATTTTTGGTTTTCTTTAAAGAAAATGATACTTAATTGAGTAAAATGTTGATTTCAGGGTTTAAACGCATTTTAGGCTCGAAAACGAAGAAAACGAATCAAGTTTCACTCAATTTCGAGTTCAAACGAAGAAGTTATGAAATTTTGAAGTTGTGCAGAAATTTTGCCTTTGTGCAGAAAGTTACACGACCTGGGGACACGGCCGTGTCCCAGGCCGTGTCTGGTGACGAAAATAAAATCCGTGTAATACACACATATAAGGGGATCTTAGGGTTCAAAAGAGAAAGAGACATTACAGAAACAAAGAGAGACAAGAGACAAGAAGAGACTTAAGGAGAAACAACATCAAGAAGCGATAACGACATCGATTTCAAGATTAGAGATTGTTCATCAAATCAAGAGGGGTTTTCATGCTTTATTTCATGTTTTTGATGAATCTCATTTTTAGGTTCATTATGATAGCTTAGAATTCAAGTATTTAGGATTATGGAACCTAGGGTTTCATGTGATTCTTGGATAGAATTATAATTTCAAGAAAGTTTCTATCTTTTCTTGATTCAATTATGTCGTTTAGTTATAGATTGATAATTCTAGAGTATCAATATATGATATTATGCATGTTGATTGAGAAATTGCATGTGTAATTAGATCTTAACATAATTGAAGAGAATTACATGTATACTTAGAGATAAGATACATGATTCTTCCGGAAAGTTGATTGTTTGTGTGGGAATTCATTAAACATTAATGCGATTCTAAGTTATATTGCTAAGTGAAGAGATTCCAGTAAATAATTTAGAATTAGGGTTAATATGCTTGAGAAAGATATTAGCTTTAATTGTGAATCCCTCCGGTCAAGAATCATAGAAACTAAATTGAATATATTTTAAAAAGGTTACATGTTAAACACTAGGGGAAATAATTCCTAAATACATTATTGCATATTTGAAGTCGTTAGTAGTTTATTGCTTTCTAAGTTGCTTAGTTAAGTCTCATAATTAGTTTAGTTTATTAATTTCAGTATTTTTAATTCATTCAACTCGACATAATTTTCCGGTTAGATAATAAAGCTAAAGTTAATATTAATACTCAAAATCTCTGAGGGATCAATTCGGACTCATATCCGACTATATTAAAATTGATAGGTGCGCTTGCCTCATATCAAGTTTTTGGCGCCGTTGCCGGGGATTTTTGATATTAAGAACGCTAGTTGCTTTATTACTTTAACCATTTTTTTCCTTTATTTTCTTTTGTTTTCATTGTTTATTTTATTATTTAGAGCTGCAATTGATTTTTTTATTTCTTGCCTTTGTAGTGCATGACCCGCAGTAATCTAGAAGATTTGGTAGAACTCGATCCTGAAATTGAGAGAACTGCCCTTCAAAATTTGAGATCGCGACCTAAACAAATTGTGGCAACCATAGACGACGAGTCAATCGTTGAAATCAAGGAAGAAGGTCAAGAGGCCAACACTCAATTCATCGAGCAAGAAGATCCACCACACATGGCTAACAACGGGAATGAAGCAAATCGGACTATGTTCGATTATTCAAGGCCTACACTTATTGGAGCTGACTCCAGTATTGCAAGGCCAACCGTCGCGGCTAATAACTTCCAAATTGCACCTAACATCATACAAATGGTGCAACAACATGTTCAGTTTGATGGTCTCCAAGACGAAGATCCTAATGCCCACATCTCTAGTTTTCTAGAGATTTGTGATACATTCAAAATCAACGGAGCCACGGATGATGCCATTCGACTGCGACTATTCCCTTTCTCCTTGAGGGGAAGAGCAAAACAGTAGTTGAACTCCCTACCAAGAAATTCAATCTCAACTTGGAATGAATTGGTAGAGAAATTTTTGGAGAAATATTTCCTACCTGCAAAAACCGTTAAACTTCGGAATGATATTTCGTGTTTTGCTCAATTGGAAGCGGAGACGCTTTATGACACTTGGGAGCGGTTCAAGGACTTGCTCAGGAGGTGCCCACATCATGGCCTCCCACTATGGATGCAGATTCAGACCTTCTACAATGGTCTCAATCTATCCACTAGACAGATGATTGATGCATCCGCAGGAGGTACTTTGAACACTAAGACACCTGAGCAAGCCCAAAATTTAATTGAAGGAATAGCGATGAACAACTATCAGTAGGAAAGCACTAGAGCCAAGCAAAAGGCCATGGGAATTTATGATGTGGACTTGACCACTGCTTTGGCAGCCAAGGTGGACTTATTGAGTAAAAAAATTGATGCACTCTCAGTTGGCCCTCAACAAGTGCAATCGGATGTAAATGATTTTGGTATGCAGGGGTATGGAGCACAAGAACAACTGGAACAGGTAGATTATCTAGGAAATCTACCTATGCAACAAAATAACCCCTACAGCAACACTTATAATCCCGGATGGAGGAATTACCCCAATTTCTCATGGGGAAACCAAAACCAAGGCCAGCAGAAGACCAACTCTGGTCTACCTGGATTTCAAAGACCATTCCTACCTCCTGTCCCTCAAGAAAAGAAGCCCAGTATGGAAGAACTTCTTACAAAATATATTCAAGGCAATGAGGCTCGCTTATCCAACATTGAATCATCATTGAGAAATCAAGAGGCGTCCAATCGCAACCTTGAGAACCAAATTGGTTAACTTGCGAAGCTAATCTCTGAAAGACCACAAGGAATACTCCCAGGGAATACCGAGGTCAATCCTAGGGAACATGTTAATGCTGTGACTTTGAGAAGTGATAGAAAACTGCAAGTGGAGAAGAAGGATGGTGGGGAAGCAGTTGAGAAAGAAGTGGAAGTCAACCGTAAGGAAGATGTAAAGCCACTAAAATCAAAAGAAAGTACGGAACCACCGAAAGTGAAGGAGTACAAACCTCCCATCCCTTACCCGTAGCGCCTTAAGCAAAGTTCCACTAATCCGAATAAGGAATTTGGTAAATTGCTTGATTTTTCAAACAATTACACATTAACTTACCTCTTGTTGATGTTATCTTGCAGATGCCAAGGTATGCAAAATTTCTAAAGGATCTTTTATTGAACAAGAGGAAATTAAAGGAGCTCACAACCGTCACATTGAACGAGGAATGCTCGGCACTTCTCCAGAAAAAGCTGCTACAAAAATTAAATGATCCAGGGAGTTTCACTATTCCTTGTATGCTTGGCAATTTGTTAGTAGATAATGCTTTGGCAGACTTAGGAGCCAGTATAAATTTGATGCCGTATAAATTGTTCAAAAAGCTAGGGTTAGGAGAACCTAAACCAACGTGCATGAGTCTTCAATTAGCCGATAGGTCTATCACATACCCTAGAGGCATTATAGAGGATGTTTTAGTGCAAGTAGACAAATTCATCTTTCCCGTGGATTTTGTTGTACTTGATATAGATGAAGATATTGAGGTGCCAATCATTTTAGGTCGACCCTTCCTAACCACTGCTAGGGCTGTTTTTTATGTTGGTGAGCATAAGTTGATATTACGGGTCGGGGATGATGAAATAGTTTTTAAAACTCCAGAGACAACAAACAAATTTCTTGACCCAGAGGACATATGTCACGATGTTAATGCCACTAATGTTGTTATATCTACATGTGTGCAGGAAACGCTTGCCAAGGATTCCTCAAGTTATTGCTTGCAAAAGGGAGATGAAAATTTGGTGACTAACCCCAATTGTGCAGAAATGGTAGCTCAAACAAAAGTTCATGAATCTATTGTGGATAAGAAGGGGATTGATCAATTCCATAAATCAAAGGATCCTAGGTTAAGATCCTTCAAAGGGAAGCCACCATCTTTGGAACCAAAACCGTCAAGAAACCATTGGGAGCATGCCTTTGTGGCGAAAAGTTCAAAACTTCTAATGACAACCGCATCTAAGGTAAAAGCGGACGAGATGAGGAAGTTTCGGCTACATGAATTTGATAAGTGGCATGATAAGGAGAGAAACTATGGAAGTTATGCACCAATGAAATGGAATTGGCAAGGTCGATGGCCTAAAGGTAAATTTACGCTCGTATGGAGGGTTCGAAAACGAGATACAGGAAGAGTCCTATCTCCACCTGGATGAAGAATCATGAGAAGACGTATCCCGTCGAGCTATCGACGTTAACTAAAGCGCTTCTTGGGAGGCAACCCATGTCTAACTTTGCTCATATTTTAGTTTTTTTTAGTTTATTTCAATTTATTTATTTATTTATTTATTTTTCTCTTTGATCTAGTTTTGCTTTGTTTCTTTTATTTGTTTCAATTTTAGTCATAGGCTTTTCCCTTTTTAGTTTCATTTTTTTTTTCTCTCTTTAGTTTTATTTGTCTTATTTTTCTAGTTTAAGTATTTTTATTTATTTATTTATTCTTTATTGATTTATCTATTTTAAGTTTCTTGTATTTTTAAATCCATGAATTTAGGTAAAAAAAAAAAAAAATTTATTACATGGGCGAGGGACACGGTCGTGTCCTAGCCCGTGTCCATCCAAATGTTCAAAAATGTTCACCCACAGAAAGTTACACAGGCATGGGATACGGTCGTGTCCCCAGCCCGTGTCCGCCCAGACTTTGATCCTCGCCATGGGTACAGAAAGTTACACGGGCGAGGGACACGGTCGTGTCCCCAGCCCGTGTGCGCCCAGAATTTTCCACCCGCGAACAGAATGTTACACGGGCGTAGGACACGGTCGTGTCCCAGCTCGTGTGTGTCCAGACACCACCCGAGAACAGAAGGTTACACGGGTGTGGGACACGGTCGTGTCCCTAACCCGTGTCCGTCCAGTCTTTACACACGGGAAGCACAAGTCACACGGGCAAGGGACACGGTCGTGTCCCAGCCCGTGTGCGTCTAAGTAAGACACGACGACACAGATTGTTACACGGGCGTGGGACACGGTCGTATCCCAGCCCGTGTCTGCCCAGCCCCACACGATTTCGCACACGCACTGCACAATATTTTCCAAACACACACACTCTCTCTCAACCACTTACAAACATCCACACAACTTCATTTCACATTTCATCTTCTCTCCATCTTCTCCTCATGTTCCCAATCCAAGTAAGTTCTTTTAATTTTTTTTTTTCTTCTGTCCTCTCTTGTTTATGCTGTATTTTCCTCATTGTTTAGGCATGTTTAGCTACCCGACGTTTAGGACTTTTAGGAATTGATACATGCATTTTGTCTGAGAGTTTACTTCGTTTTTATTCTTTCATGGTGAGGAAGAGGTGGTTGGAGGTCATGAACAGGATGTTGAGAGCAGTGACGACGATGATGATGCTTCCTTGTTATGAACTTCTTCACCTTATTTTCGACTGGCAGGGAAGTATTAGTTTCCTTTTCAATACATGTATTTCCTTTTTCCCTATGATGGTTTTTATTGTTTCATATCTTGATGTTATGCTTTCTTAGTGGTACATTGGGGACAATGTACGTTTTTAAGTGTGGGGAAGGGATATATATGATTTTGTTACTGTTTAGGAGACCAATTATTCATATTTAACCCAATTAATTTTTAAGAAATCAACTATGTCATCTTGATTATTATTGATTTTATGATACTTTACTAGAATTGATTAGTCAAATTTTTGGAAGGTAATGTTACGAGTTATTTAGCTTAGGATTTTAAAACTTGAGATTGGAGCAACATCACTAGTTGAGAGTTAGTCATGATTATTTTTAAATTTACTTTTTTGTATACCTTTTTCTTAGAAATTTTTAAGAGTCCTATAATTTTTAGCAAACAAACAAATGAAATTCTTCTTTTGAGAAACCCTTGAAATATCATAATGATTGGAGGTCAAAAGTAATAATAAGTGTATGAATAGAAAAAAATTGGTAAGGATTCATCTTGGTCCGTCAGAAGAGCGAGATTGAGCCCCAATGCCAATTCAAATGAAAAAATTGATATGGATCGGCCTTGGTCCGTCAGAAGAGCAAGGTTCTTTCCCGCTATCAATATAAGAAATAAGTTGGTATGGATCGGTCTTGGTCCGTCAGAAGAGCGAGATTCTTTCCCGCTACCAACACAATTGTGCTTAAATAAAGTAAATTCAAAAGACCTCTCAACAAAAGTATGAGCTAGGGGGATGATCAGAGGAAGAGTGGATGTAAAATGTGTTTGTTTTAGATTATGGTGCTTAGTGAGATGGAAGAGAGAATTGTATACATTTTAGTTAAATGGACAAAATTTTTATGACTCTTTCTCGGTTTGAGAGATGTTAAATCTAATTTTTAGTTTAAGAATCCTTGATTAAATGGTTTGGGGAAACTTTGATTTTCATAAATTAACTAGTGAATTCTAGTATTAAGTATTGTTGGAGCATTCGAATATGGTCAGATGAAATTGGTTGACTTTATTATTGCAAGTTAGTTGAGAATGATTTTCTTACCTTTCTTCAGGTCAAGTGTATTCTTTCACCGGTTTCTTAAACAGTGATAAATTTTGTTTAGTGTTTCTTGTCCTAAAAGTTTTGTTTTGATTTATTTGCTTGAGTACAAGCAAATGCTCAAGTGTGGGGAAATTTGATAACTCTAATTTTAAACATATTTCATATGGTGATTTTATAGCATTTCCCTTACATTTTTGGTTTTCTTTAAAGAAAATGATACTTAATTGAGTAAAATATTGATTTCAGGGTTTAAACGCATTCTAGGCTCGAAAATGAAGAAAACAAATCAAGTTTCACTCAATTCCGAGTTCAAACGAAGAAGTTATGAAATTTTGAAGTTGTGCAGAAATTTTGCCTTTGTGCAGAAAGTTACACGACCTGGGGACACGGTTGTGTCCCAGGCCGTGTCTGGTGACGAAAATAAAATCCGTGTAATACACACATATAAGGGGATCTTAGGGTTCAAAAGAGAAAGAGACATTACAGAAACAAAGAGAGACAAGAGACAAGAGACAAGAAGAGACTTAAGGAGAAACAACATCAAGAAGCGATAACGACATCGATTTCAAGATTAGAGATTGTTCATCAAATCAAGAGGGGTTTTCATGCTTTATTTCATGTTTTTGATGAATCTCATTTTTAGATTCATTATGATAGCTTAGAATTCAAGTATTTAGGATTATGGAACCTAGGGTTTCATGTGATTCTTGGATAGAATTATAATTTCAAGGAAGTTTCTATCTTTTCTTGATTCAATTATGTCGTTTAGTTATAGATTGATAATTCTAGAGTATCAATATATGATATTATGCATGTTGATTGAGAAATTGCATGTGTAATTAGATCTTAACATAATTGAAGAGAATTACATGTATACTTAGAGATAAGATACATGATTCTTCCGGAAAGTTGATTGTTTGTGTGGGAATTCATTAAACATTAATGCGATTCTAAGTTATATTGCTAAGTGAAGAGATTTCGGTAAATAATTTAGAATTAGGGTTAATATGCTTGAGAAAGATATTAGCTTTAATTGTGAATCCCTCCGGTCAAGAATCATAGAAACTAAATTGAATATATTTTAAAAAGGTTACATGTTAAACACTAGGGGAAATAATTCCTAAATACATTATTGCATACTTGAAGTCGTTAGTAGTTTATTGCTTTCTAAATTGCTTAGTTAAGTCTCATAATTAGTTTAGTTTATTAATTTCAGTATTTTTAATTCATTCAACTCGACATAATTTTCCGGTTAGATAATAAAGCTAAAGTTAATATTAATACTCAAAATCTCTGAGGGATCGACTCGGACTCATATCCGACTATATTAAAATTGATAGGTGCGCTTGCCTCGTATCAACTTTCATGCATTGTTTAGATTGTATAAGGTTGGCTTCTCGGAGTTTGGTTAGAGCAAATGCTTAGGAAAGGGTATATGGTTAAAACATGCGGATTGGGTATTGCAAATCAGGGTGTGAACTAATAAGGAAACAATTAATAAGTTTGGGTTCTAATAGGTCTACTAAAGTGGGCAAATGTATGAATTCATATAAGTACTCTTGAAGTGTATCTGTTTGATAAAGCTCCTTTAAGTATGACATTAGGTCTTTGTTAGCCTTGTCACTGAACCTTTTTTCTGTAAACCCAAAAAACTCCTCCCAACTCTTGTATGCTTCATTAGGTTTAGATTTAATATAGGAAAAATACCATTGTAAAGCACTATCTTCTAAGTACTTTGTAGTGGTGTGCACTTTCCATTCTTGGGGTGTTGAATCCATGTCAAAATATTGTTGAACCTTGAAAAGCTATCCCTTGAAATAATCATCTTAGAAGGTGGGAAATTCCATCTAAGTAGGTTGGTAAACAGATGATACGTTTGGTGAGTAACCCCATTATCTTCTTGAACATCACAACAGTTTTAGTATTTTTTGTTTTGTTACCATTTGCAGGACTATAAGTAGAGGCTTGTTTGTGTAATTGTGATTTTATTTCTGTTATTTGCAATGCATGCTAATCCATTGCTACCTGGATCCTCTTCAATTTTTTGGTAATGGATTTGGACCATGCCTCATTCTTGTTATATAGCTCCTTCACTATGGTTATTACAATTTCTTCAATCCTCTTATATTCTTTGTTCTCCATCATTGTAGATGTGGCTAAAAGGAGTGGCTTTGATACCACTTGAAATGGGGGAAATCAACACTTACACTATACAATTCACGCAAACATAGCACACACATAATACTATAGAGAAGACACGAAATTAGTGAGTAAATAATTTTGGTAGTTCTTCAAATTTTTTTTTTTATAATGCCAATATAACAATCATATATGGATGAATAATACTAGGAGTTTCTTCCCAAACTAATTCTGTTGTAGGTGCAAGTGCATTAGAACAATGGTACCCTATTAATATCTATTATATATTTTTTTGTATTTTCTTTTGTGTTCACTACTTATAAAATTATTATAGAATTTAATAAGCACAAACCTTGGCCTAATTATTTGGGTAACCTAACTCAAGAGCCAAGCCTAAGGCTACATCACAAATGTAAACATACTTTTTCCTGATATTAATGCTTATCATAACAAGATATAAGTATTCCGGATTTCTCCATCCCCTTTTCCTTTACTTCTACACTGTTACATGTAACAAACCTTAATCTAACATTTTTCCTTATTTCATAAGCTATTGGAGGGGATCCACTTAATAATATTTCGATTGAAGTTGGAAACATATATGATAAAATTAAAGAAAATCTCTTTGTTTTGGAAATCATAGAGTTGCAAGGCAAACTTAACGAAGTTCACTTAATCTTATCACATGCCTTCCCAAGATAAATCTTAATCACCATCTAGCCCTTAGATCCCCTTTTCTTATGAAAGCTATTAAGCAATTCATCATTAGCTTAAACCACATCCAACTAATTAAAATTTTTAAATTGTTTTACATATTGTGTTGCACAATCTTATAAAATGAAAATGACTTATACTATTAACACCCACTTTCTTTGGGATTACTATTAGCAAAGTTTGGTTTAGTTCACTGGGTGTTTTCAATTGGGTGTATATATATTTGCTATATCAAATTTTCTATAGTCTAGCACTTCTTAAAAAAAAATTAATCCATCTTTTTAAGACTAATAGAGAAAAGAGCTATCTAAATTTTTATTTTCTATAATGGTTTAATAAGTTTGACTCTTTGCTCTTCCAATAAGCCTTCTCTAATTTTTATAATAATGGAATCTCTAGTAATCTTTGTAATTTTTTATTTGTGAATAGTTTTCTTCTTTTTTTTCCTTTGTAAAGTGATTGTTCATTAGACCCTTACAATCCATTCACTTCACTATATGTAATAAGCTTGTAATAGCATTGCTATTCATTAGTGTTACTAGGGCATTTTCGCCCTGGGTCTTCCAAGAATGAGCTTGGCTTGTGACCCATTCAAACATAAGGAGTGAAGGAAGGTGCATCTAATAAATGTAGCAACATTATCATAACCTAAGATTATTGGGTACCATATCTAAGACATGGAGAGATCCCTAAAGTCTAGCCTTCCATATCAATCATTTCTATGCACTCTTATAAATATCACTAGACCCCCTCCAAGTAAAGGGATTGAAATCTGGCCATCATCTATCTATTCCTTTTTCACTTGATTGTTTATTCTTGACTACCTTACTAACTTGAGTATTGGAGTGTATACGCTTAAGGCTCCTTGGGTGTCCCTCGATAACTTATGTTTACTACTTGTGTAAGCCTAATTAACCAATCTCAAGCTAGATCTAAGCCTAAGTCCTTTTGTCAAAAAATCATAATCAATAGTGGATGCCCAGCATTTATGACATGGGTATGAAACATGGCCAAAACATGCACAAACAAACAATCACCACCCCCTTTATCTGATTCTTAAGTAGATCCTCTATAGAATAACGTGAATGAGGACTAACATCTCCTACAACAAGGTTGACCTCAAAACAATGATCGATTTGCTCTTCTTAAGTGGTAGATGGTTGGGTTTTTACAAGAAAACCAGTGTCTTAAGGCCAAGTTGGCAGCCCTTCATTAACAGTTTAAAAACAACCTTGTGCAACTACAATAAAGTAACCAGGAGGATGATAGTTCCTCTTACCCTACAACGCTCCACCCTCTGAAGTAGGTAGAGCAATTAGGCTCTTATAGAATGGTCTCAAGTACTAGCACTGTTGTGATTGCTAAAAGACACCTTACTTAATCAAATTGACTTATGATCAAGAATTTAGCTAAGTTAAAAAAAAAAAAAGCAGCCTTTGGGATGCTTATACAATTAAGTAAACCCCCTTTATCTAGATGATCTAAAGTGAGCCCCTTTTGGCTCATATATTGATCCATCAATTGAAACTACATGATGAGGCCATTGATTTTACTATACACTTATCTTATTACTTCTCTCTAATGGAGCTCATCAGTGTCTTTAATGCCATTACATGTAAGGACTTCATAGGAAACCTCACTAAAGCTATTAGGTTGTGGTACCAAGGCTTTAAGTCCATCTCTAATTTCAAGGAACTAATAAAGGTCTTTCTCTAACACTTTATAAGTAGCAAGTAGCTGAAGAAAGACATTTATCTCTAATACTGATCTAATAATGACCACATGAGACACTTTAGGAATATGTAGCTCAAATCACTACCATGATCGAGATCCCAAATCTCAACATGAACTTAGCACTTAATGCTTCTATCATAGATTAAAGACTTATTCTAATTCTTTTGCTCAATCATGAAGAAAAGGTTAGAAGATTACATTGAGTTTTAGGCTTGAGCGACCATATACATTAACTAAGAAGACAACATTATGGTTTAAAGAAATTCAAACAATAGCCTTCAGACCAAAGAAAAGATAACAAGATTGACCACCCACTATGAATCGGCTTTACCTTCACCTCAATGACAATAGGCTGACCAGGCCTGATGACCACCACATACCTATAAAGAAAGGAAATATCCACTTGACAAGGAGCATAATCAACTCCTTAAATTATATAATAATCCTTTTAGAAATTAGAGATCGAGATACTATTGCCTAGCTTGAAAAAGTGTAATAACTTGATTCACTAGAATTTTGATAAATATTGCTTTCCATAAAGATGAGGGTCACACTATTGCTAACCATCCATAACTCAAGAATGCCTTGGAGATGCCATCTGACATGGTTACCTTTAAGAATACATTGACTTTGATCAACCTCTAAAATGAGACCATACCAAAAATGATGCAAGGTCATTATGGACTAATGCACGTACAACATAAGGCATCATCGACTAATCCATCAATTAATGCCAAATAGACTATGAAGCAAAGCTATGAAGCAAAGCTTGCAAGAGATAGTCTTGACACCATAATTACATTACTAGTACTAATCATGGAACTTTACTTTGCTCTCAATATAATGCTATCTCAATAACTTACAAGACTTACTTAAGTCTAATTACCTACTAGTTCGGTCACTCTTTAGTGGTACGCAAGCAAACCTTAACCAGATCTACTTCGGTTCAAACACTTAGCTTATTTGCTCTTCAGTAACTTGCGAGCTTAACCTTTTAACAAGTCTTAACCTTTGCTCAATTGCTTCTCAGCAACCTCTAATTAACCTTAGCCTCAGCCTTCTTACAAGTAACCTAGATAGCTTTCACCTATTTATAGGTAATACGAGGCTATGCCATCTTTTTCATAGGTTCTACGCTTTAATTGCTCTTTATTGATCCACTACTTATTATTGCCTCTACCTTCTTATAAGGAGTAGACACAACCTCTGCCTACTAATAAGCAAAACAAGGTTATCTTGACCTTTTCATAAGTTACAACCTTTGCTTCTCTGTGACACCTAAGCTTTTACCTTATAACAAGCAATAGGGATGACCTTTGCATTATGATGGGCAAATCGATGCCACTTTTGACCTTTATTTCAAGATTACAAGGCACCCTCACTAATGGGAATCAGCTTTTGACCAAATCCAAGTTGAGGCTTATTAATGCTTACTAAGGTCGAGCTGTAGCTAGAAGGATGAGAGGAAGGAGAATAAACACTTGGTATCAACTTTGTCATTAGCTGATGTGTCGAGAAACTGCACGGCCGAGCACTTGAGACCAAAGAACCACTTGGCACCGCATTGAGAGATTCGTGCCAACTGATTCTAGAGCTTGCAATTATGGGTCGACCTTTTTGGTGTCTTGACTAAGTTATGTGAGACTTCAGGGACTCCTTCTCGAACTTGCACATCCAACTGCCGACTCCATCCAGTTCGGATACTACTCCTTTTAGGACTTGCCGAGTGACTGTATGCTAACTTCCCTTGTAAAACTCATAGTTTTGTATTCTTGTACAGGTTTTCCTTCATTTTTATTTGTGGGCCCAATTTTTTAGAGTTTAAGGCCTTGTACATTATTTACAGTTTTGTCACTAAGGTTTAGGACTTGCTATAAATAGCAATATTTGTACTAACACACAGAGATACATATATAGATTAATAAAGAGTTCAGAGAGTGAAAACTTTCCTTTTTTAAGTAAGGCTATACTTGAGCTAGTAGAGCTTGCATTTGCTAGATTATTGAGTGATGATTACTCTCTTTAATCTCTCCTATGTTCTTATCAATCTTATTCTTAACATTATGGTGAACCCCTTCATTTGAATTGGTTAGTGAGTTGCATATAACCCTCATTTGAATCCTGAGCGACATTTAGTGTTCGTGAGTTGTATTGAACTCTATTTCGAGCTCAAATCCCTGATTGTGTTTATGTCTTGGTGAGTTATATCCATTCACATTCATCATAAAAAACCTTCCCATTCTTCATACCCATTTCTCTTTTGGAATCCCGAATACCCATTTCTGTTCGTTTGAGATCCGCTGCCACTGTAGATCCTTATCATTCACCCTTTTATAGGCTTAGGGATGGTGGTTCTTCTACTCAACTCAGTGTTTAATAAAGAACTCATTGGTCGAGGTCATATCTCGTTTTGGCAAATTAGCTTCACTTCTTAAGACCAACTCCTAATAAGTGGATACTCCTAATAAGGACAAGGATCCTTGGTTGCCATAAATTATCACAATAAGATGCTTCACTTACTAGGCCATTCCTAACATGTAGACATTCCCGACAAAAAAAGATTCCTCATTGTTAATAAACACAACACTTTATTAACCTTATTTGCATTCGAATAGAGCTGTCATATGGGGTAATTAGCTTAACTCTCTACGCCTTTGTATGATCAACAATTGAACACAAGAATACATAATTCAAAAAGAAGAATTTCATTAAAGAATGCCCAACGGCACTTACATCCTTGGATTGGCATCTTAGTCAACAAATACAAAACAAATATATATATATATATACTTATAAAGGAAAAGTTACTAAATTTATTACCTATATAGATGTTTTGATCCTTGAGCTCACTACTTAAAGTTAAAGAAGCCTTCTACAGAGCATCTCTACAATTGAAAGAGGACTTTGAGATGCACTTGGAACTTCAAGAGAACCTTTAGAAGAAGGAAACTGAGAAGTATTTAACATGGGCTTAGAAGGCCTTGTATTGTCAGCATTAATAACTATAATCTCTTATGGCTCACCTCAAGCAAAAATAGGTACTAGAGTATAAGGAGGGAATTTTTGTCTCCATCCCCTCTCTCTTAGTCAAATGAAGTCATAACCTGGTTCTCGCTCTGTTATCAAAACTCTTTAGATATCCTGGATCTCTCTAGCTATCTTGAATTAGATTTCACAAAACTTAAGATTATTCCAATACTCTTTTAGAATATCTTGCCTCTTTTGACCGATCGCCTCTTATATCTCCCTTATTTGCTCATCCCTTACCTACTTCATTCCTCTAGCTTGTGAATATGAACTTTGAACGCTTTTTCCTACTTTAACATTTTGTCTACAATAGCCTTAGAATATCCACCTCACTATAGACATCGGCTTCCTGAACCCTAGCAATTGCAGCTTCCTTCAATGTTATCTCCCTCTCTTACATGGCATTCTCTAGGTCAGTCGACAACTTCCTAACCCTTTGATCAACTTCCTCTAGGTAGGGATGTCACTGGGTGGGTTATTATAGGGTTTTCGACCCGCCCAACCCCTTAAAAACCCTATAGGGTTTTGGATAGGGTTATGAAAGTAATTCTCAAACCTTATAGGGTTTTAGGTTGGGTTTTGGGATATAGAAAAAATCTGACAGAAAACCTGAACTTGGTTAAAATAATAATATGATATTAGTAATTTAGTATTAGCTGTAAATGATAAAACATAATAATTAATAAGAAATATTTTATCTCTTTCATGCTTTATCTTTTGAGAAAACATTAGCCTTGTTTCTTTCTCTCTCTTACATTTTTTGTGACTCTCTTCTCTCGCCTTTGCTTTCTCTCTCTTAGCCAATCGGCTACATTTCTCAATTTCCATCCATATCCTTTTCATTAATTGTGTATTAATTTAAAATAAAAAAAGTTGGTTTAGTCTTGAATAATCATACGTCATTTGTTTTATTATTTAAAACAACACATACGTTATTTACTTTAATTTTTGTGTACACTCATAAATCAATTTTTTTTTTATTTTTCATTTTTAGTACTAACGGGTCAGGTCAGGTTTAGTTGGGTTAGGTTTTGATGGATTTCACAAAACCCTATAAGGGTGAGTTCTAGAAATAAGGTAAAAACCTTGTAGAGTACCTTATAGGGTTTTGGGAAACTTTATAAGATAGCGGGTCAGGTTTAGGTTTTGCAAAACCCGTTTTGAACTTACACTAGTAGCATCCTTACCTTTAGGTCCCTCCATACATAGTTGACCTTGTCCTTAGCAGCCTTTACTTGCTTTTATGCCACCTCAATCTCTACAGTAATACGATCATTCTTAACTTTAATAGTCTCTATTTACTTATGGAACTAGTCTTCTTTAGAAGAGCTACATTTTGGCTACTTTTGTAGTTACCTACATGTTTTTATATCGATCTGCAAAATGCAAAGCCAATGCATACATAGCATCAAGGACATGCAAAATTTGAACACATATTACACCAAGGTATGGTTAATCCTTCGAAAAAAAGATAGATAAGACTTGACACTTATTATATATAATCTTGAGTACATATGCTAGTCAATGTCTTCCGTAGATATCCCTATGGACTTGAACTCTGTGTCCCGTGTATCCTTCAGCAGCATCATCCCTAAGAAGAGACAAGTACATAAATGCTCATCTTTGAAAGTTGTGTCTTTAAGATGTACATCTTAGTCGAGCATGAACTCTAGCTCCCTACTAGGCTTAGGTAAGGAAGAAGAAGGCCACTTAAGCTCTTGTTCCTTTCCCTTTCCCTCCCTACTTACTCTTCCCTCCTCATGCTTCTCTACATTGGTAGAGGTGAAGACATCCTCTTTGAAAGAAACTTTAACTTGGTTGTTCAACTTTAATAACCTCTACTACCTTGACTCGACCATAAAACTCAGCTTCTTTAAGTGGGAATACTTTGCCGACCCTTGTCTCCTTAGGCTTTAGGATTATTGTTCATCCCCTAATTTTTATAGAAGGAGACACCATCTATACATTCTCTTAAGAAGCTCTACCACTCACCTTCTTTGAACTAGCTTCAAGATACATAGAAGTCATGCCTTCAGATTAGCTATTATACCACTTCTTTATGTGGTAAGCTCTAGCATGATTTCCTTTGTGTTCATCACCTTTAGATCCATCTCTATAAAAATAAACATAAATCGGTTTATGTTAATACGGGAAGTTAGATGACACAATGTCCCAATTGCAAGTCCTCCTGGCCCTAAGAGCTACACTCCCCATTTCTTTCACTATGGTTCCCCCATTATATAGTAGCAGAAAGCAAGACATACATCTACCCTTTCTACATTCAAAAGAACTATCATGTTATCTAAATGCTTTTAAGGTTGATGACCATTATGATAGGGAAGAAGTAAGCCTACTTAAGTGCTTACACTAGAACTTAAGTCAATTCTTCTTGCTCGTCCATCAACATTTAAATGCCTCTATTATCTATTGGCTTAAGCTTGTGCCCGCTGGGCTTTCTATTAACTTAATCTTACTCTTAAGGGCATTCATTGGCCTTGTAGTTATGCTCGGCATCATATTACATGCCCTAAGACCTACCTTTAGTATTACTCTTCTTTGTATAAGGAAGACTATACCATATGTTGTGAAGGGATCAAACATACAATACCATATATTGCAAAGGGATCAAACATAGCATTCATTGGCCTCATGACTTGAATTGTAAATTGAATTGAGCCATCTTTTCATTGAAAAAAAAAGTTATTGATATCAAGGCCTTAAAATATCAAACCATGATATTTTGATCAATATAATTTATGAAGCGACTCATATTAACTAGATTGCATTCACCTCTAATTATAACTTTTTTATATGCTTTTTTGCCAAATAACACTTTAAATTATAGCTTAAAAATAGAAACTTGATGATGCGAATCCACGAACATGCAGCAGGTACGAATTGTTAATGGATATTTGATGTTCGAGTGGAATGACTGATGGGATGTGCAAGGGGGTTTTGACTGTTAATGTGTATGGATGTCACACACCAAGACATAACACAATCATGGGTTAAGCTTCAAATAGGGTTTGATGCAACTCACGAATACTAAATGTTACTCGGGTTTCAAATAAGGGGTTAGATGTAACTCACTAACTTACTCAAATGAAGGGTTCACCACAATCTTAAAGGCAAGATTGATAAGAACACAAGAGATTAAGGAGTAAAGCACACTCAATAATCCAAAAAGCCAACTCAAAGAGGCTCAAGAATGTCTTTACTTCTAGAAGGAACGTTCAAGTGTAATTCTTTGTAAGAATACTCTTTTTTATTTGATTCTCTATTTCTGCTAATTACAAATGTTGCTATTTATAGTAAGTCCTAAAGCCTTAGTGGTAAAATTGTAAATATAATATAAGGCCTTAAACCTTAAGCATTGGCCTACAATCAAAATAAGGAAAATGTTTACAAAGTATACAAAACTGTATACTTAACGGAGTGGTTAGTATGTAGTCATTTAAGTTGTTTGTGGGCTCGAGCAGGGGTTGGTTGGCAATCGGGTGTTCGAGCTGGGGTGGGATGCTTCGGAGTCTTATTATACTTGGCCGAGCTCCCAGTGAGGTTGGCCCACAGTTGCTGAACTCATGGATTGCTTGGCACGAACTTTCTTGTGCTATACCGAGTTGTTCTTTAGCCTTTGTAAGCCCCATAACCAGTCATTCAAGGTTTTGAATGGCTGAAAGATCCGATCAAGCATAAATTATAAGTAAAGTTAGAAATATTAGTAAAAATGATCCCGTAAGTTTGAATTTAAGAAAATAAGCAATAAAATAAAAGAATATAAAAATTCCAAATTTTAAGTATATAACTCGTTATTTATTGAAAATGCGTAAAATGCATTTCGATAATTAACGAATCGTTAGAGATAAATTATATGTATACTAAAAATGATAAAATGACCCAAATAATATTTAGGAATATTTATTTGTACTATATATGAATTTACATGTAGATAGAAATACACGTAATTACTTGAAATACACGAAATGTGAAAAAATAATAATAAATAATTAAATAAAATTCATAATTAATTAAGGAAAAATCAGGAAAAATGAGGAAAAATTTAGAAAATGAGGCGTGGCAATCTAGAATTGAAGAAGCAAAATCAACCAATTAAAATGCAACAAATAGAAAGTGGAAAAAAGAAGAGATAAGGCAATTGTCTTGTTTAATTAATGCATAATAATTTCCCTAAAGCTCTATAAATAGCAAGAAAATTTCAGAAGTTCATTTGGTCAGTTTGGAGAGTGAGAAAAATAGGGAGAGATGAAATTGAGAGAAAAATTAGGGTTAGGAAAAAAAAAAATAAGAAAAACTGTGCAATTAGAGCCATAAAAGGGAACCAACACTAGACGAGCAGCCGGGAGTGGACGGCCACCACCACCACATGGTGGTGGTAGCGCCTAGACCAGCTGACAAGGCCATGGCGGTTGGCGGTGGCTGGAGCCACCTAGACCGATGAGTTTTATTTCCAACCCGATTTTGTGTAATTTTGTAAAAAATAGTAAATATTCTTAGAAAATTATGAATTTTCTTATTCTAGAATATTTTTGCATGTATTTTTTAGGAAAAATATTATTTTGATGAAAATATATCTCGTGATATATGGTCCTTAAGAAATCATGCAAAATCGAACATGTTTTGATTTAGAAATAAATGACCTTTGGAGTGTAGTTTTGAGCCCAAAATTTTTGTGTAGACTACTTAGATGATATAGAATAGTGCTATGAAGCCCATTTTCAAAAATTACCTTTTGAAATTTTTAGATAATTTTTAGGCCTTAAAATGAGGCATAAAATGGGTAATTTAGGGTTAATTAAGTAATTAAATAGTTAATTATTGATTTAGTGAATAATTATATATTTTAGGATGTTAAAATCTGATGAAGTATGATACTTATAGCATATGAAGTATGATACTTGTAGCATTTAGGGTATTAGATGTAATTATTAGGTTAATTGTGTAGTAAATGAGTAATAGGGAAAAATAGTAAATTGTAAGTTAATTTTGTAAATTAGGGTAATTAGGAGTAAAATCTGATTTAGGATGAATTTAGACACTTTAAAATGATAATTGATATTGGGAGATGGTAATTAGAGTGTTAGAAGTATTAGATGTGTATTATATACATAATATGTAATTATTGAAAATATAATAAATAGAAGATATTAGAATAAAAATTGATATTATATAAATAATAGGGATATATAATAAATCTGATAGAAATCTTAAATTTATGTAATTATATGAAAAATGTAAAAATTTCTCATATTAGGAGTAAAATCGGTATACTATTAAGGATTTAAGTGTATCGAGTATAATAAAATACTGACTAGGGATAATTATGATATTTAGGATATCTAGAAGTAGGGTGATTAATTTCACATTATGAGTTAAAATAAGTTTCTAGGGTTCGGTTATAAAACAGTACTTAGAAATCGAACTAGAGCCTAATTTAGAAATCGATGCGGAAACCGAACCCGAACTTAACCCTAAACCTAGAATAATTGTAAAATACTTAAGACCTAGATAATTAGGTATATTAAACTCTAAACAAAACATAACAATAAGCGTTATATGATAAAACCAACCTATAATAGCAATAAGAAAAACTAAAACCACGTTTGTGTTATAGGGATGATCGACGATGGCCTGAGCGAGTTGGATCTTGAATGAGTAAGCGAGGAGTCCAGGTAAGTTGGGATTAATACATTGCTATATTTTAGAGGCTTGAGATTATGCTTGGTTGTGTTTATTAGATAGTCTGTCGTGTGTATGTGCTTGATTATGAGTGATGCTATGATTTTGTTTTTTGTTCTAGCTTGTATTGTGTGATTTATATGAAATAATTGATCACCCTAAACTGGACCTAATCAAATATACGACTTGTAATCATAATCGGACCTGCATGGCAACCTATTAGGAGAAACCTAGGATTCTTCAGCCAAATACCGACCCTTTCAAAAGGAATAGCGTAGGATTGCATAAGGGTCCCTTCTTCATCCTTAGTTGAACTAAGTGACATGAGAGGAGGTTGTGGCGAGGGTAAAATCAATGGTTCGAAGGTAATCGCGGGAGGAGTGGTGTCTCCATTGCACAAGCCTGGGTTTGGTTGTGAGTTGTTGCATTAACGGTAACTCCTCAACTCGGGTTAGAGCAGGTGAAATTTCTCTAACTCATGACAGGCCGAACAACGTCGTGCGATGGCTTTTGCTTGAATATGCATTGCACCTAACAAGTTGATTGATAATCTTGTTGTGTTTATGGTATAGTTTTAAGTCCTCCATCCTAACTTATTGAGCTGTGGTTGCTCACATTCTTATAGAAGTCGTGCAGGTGTTGGTTAAGAAGCGGCATATAACTACTCTAAAGCTAGCAATTGCTGGATCTTGGGGAGTGAGGAAAATCATTTAAAGAACAAACATATATATTTAAGGTCTAAGCTTTTATTTTAGAATTTTTCATTTCTGAATAATGTAATAACCAGAAAATATATTACGGAGAAATATTGTAAATGTTAATTATAATAACTGAATTTTAGTGTATATATATATATTTTCTCACTTTCTTAGGTAAATGATTTATTTAAATTACAAACTGTTTACTTCAAAGTAGGTTAGTCGTGGACGCCTTGTGTAGATCAGGTCTAGGATAGCGGTTGTAAGGCCAACTTTTATCTTAGAATTGTTTATACGGCCTGGTTATTACAACTCTGCCGCTTCGGGGCGTGACAGCCTTGAGTGCTTGGCCATGTGGTTTCTTAGTAGATGATAGACATGAGGCTGAGTAGCTCCTTTTCTTCCCCTCAGTCTTCTAGTATTAGCTTGACCTTGGCGAAAGCCGTTTGGCATCGGCTTTGAACAATTTAGCCTCAGGTTAAGATAGGTTGGCTTCAGCTTCTAGCAGGTTAGCTTCGGCTTAGGATAGGTTGGCCTCAGCTTAGAGATCATCGGGGACTAATTCTTATCACCTAAAGTACTAATAATATAGATGGCTCAAATGAAGGAAAATAAAGGTGAGAAAAAGAAAACTAGTATGGGCATTATTAGGATAGTAATATGGATTGGGTTAGAAATATTATATATTATATATATACACACACACACACATATACACATAAAGTAAATGAGAAAACAAAGGGAAAATTTATTTTTATCATTTTCATTTGATTGGAATCAAATGAAGAAGCCACATGATGGGAAAATTACTTAAAAAAATCATAGGATCATTTGAATTTTAAAAAATAACTTATTTACTTACCTTGGAATTATTAATCAAGAATGTTGTACCAAGTTATATTTTATGAGATTAGATGTTTATATTACCTTTTGAAATCTATGTAATATTTGATAAATGTCACAACCCAGAAGACATCAAGCTATATCAATCTACTATGTATATCAGTTTTATGTGAGAAACTATCCACTTAGTCATTAACATAAACCTAACATACACAAGGCTCATATGACAAAATCGCTCTGATGTTTTCATAGTTCCACAAGTATACAAATATTTATATATATGGTAAACTTATATTTACAATAAGTACTATGAAAAGTACTATGAAAAGTACATTGGTATTTAACACAAATCAAAAGTAGGAATCAGGAGGGGTTACCTTAGAGACTTAGCTAATTCCATAGAATCTAAAGGTACCAAAAGAAAGATCCGTTAGCACGTTCTTTTCACTTAAACGTTATTTACATCACTTGTACACTTGTATATGGTTATCATGTGGCATGGTTAATCTAAACCTGCAAGAAAATGTATAGAGGAGTGAACAAACCATAAATCAGTAGGTGATAGGAGGCAAAAAGCATATATAGGCTAAGCAAATCACAAGGTTGTTAATCAATTATTAAATACAATGCATGGACAAGTAAATTCTATTCGTACGATGTTATCTAGTCCGTTGTTAAGTTAGAGAAAATTTACCTGCTCTATCTTGGGTTACGGAGTTCTAGTATGGTGCAACAACTCATGATTAAACCTAGGCTTATGTAATAGAGATACTACTTCTCCTACACTTACCTTTGAACCAATGCCCCTAACCCTGCTGTTACGCCCCAAAGAGGTAGAGTCGCAACAACTTCATTGTGTGAACTATTTTAAGAAAAAAGCTGACCTCACAGTTGTTATCATAGACGTAGTTTACATAAGGTGAACCCAACTCAGCCACTTTGAAGTGTCTAATTCTATATCTTCTTGTTATAAACCTATGGTGTAATCTTTAAGAATGATTATAGAAAAACCAATTTGTAATTAAATCTTTTCAAGAGAATTGAGTTTTTGTTGGTGATACTCGATAAAATATTTCAAAGTTGACAAGTATTACAAAATTATATTTGCATAGAAAAATAATAAGTCTAAGACAAAAGGTATAAACTTTCGCATGTTTATATACTTAAAATACATATCAATAGTGGAAAACTAAAAGGCCACTGAAGGGGACCCTAGTAGTCTTCCTAAAGGTTAGTGAAACCAATATTCAGAACAGAAGTTTAGCTAGTTCTTCCTGATGCTTA
Source organism: Lumnitzera littorea (assembly GCA_024138015.1). Lineage (NCBI taxonomy): Eukaryota > Viridiplantae > Streptophyta > Magnoliopsida > Myrtales > Combretaceae > Lumnitzera > Lumnitzera littorea. The sequence continues at coordinate 47,644,550 of JAMXBB010000008.1, read as the reverse complement.
CTTCCAACCTCGCTTTCTAAACTTTTGGAATTAGGTAGTAAACTTGTAAATCTACCTAGAATCTACCAAACAACTATAGAGGAATGAGTAACAACTTGCTTAGTAAGTAGGACAGAGATAGATGTATATATTTAGCACATCATAAGTAAGGTTTTCAATCAAGTTAGTTAGATACAATACATGTATAAGCAAACGCCATCATACAACATTATTTTATCCATCGTTAGATTAGAGAAATTGCGCCTGCTATAATCCTGGTTAAGGGGTTTGACGTAACATGCTCACAAATTGGAACCAAACTAAGGCTTGTGCAATGAAGAATACCTTTTGGTCGAAACTACCTTCAAACAATAGCCTCGAATCTTATCGTGACCCCCTCTTCTGTCACTTAGTTTGACTAAAGGTAGGAAAATGACCATTTTGAAAGAGTCTATATTTGGCCCGAGAATCCTAATCATTATACTTAGTAGGTTGCACTACATGTTAGGTTAGAAGTTAGGTCAAGTTTAAGTTAATTCATTTTTGGGGTGATCAACCAATTCAAACAATCTAAACAAAATAGAATATACAAAACAACTATAGCATAAAGCTCAGTTCCCATAGCAACAAGGCAAGACTCAAGCACATGTGTAGCACATACATAACTAACTAAATTACAACCATAAGCCAAATACATACCAAGCGTCTAAGTATTATAAAATAATATTCCAAAATGCTATGATGCATTGATCCCACTTACCTTAATATATTGTTGTTTTATCTTTAATCGTTGTGCGCATCCTCATTTACGATCCTTAAAATTTAATACGTAATTTTAGTTTTTATTCAACATATGAAGTAAGAGTTTATTTTCAATAGTAGTCATGTTTTTAATCTAAGTTAAGTGAGTTCTTTGGCTGTTTATTAAGTTTTAATTAAATGAGATAGGTTCTAATCTAGTTCCTAACTAAATTTCTAGCTTACTGTCCTAAAGTAGGTTCTTATTTAGAAAGTTTTTGACTTACATTCTAACTCTGGAAGGGGTGTAAAGTCCAAATATAAACCACTTTCTAACCTAGTTTCAGTTTTTAGTGTACTCAAAATATTTACGCCCGGTTACATTTTGACCAAGTTTCTGATAAAGTTTTTGACCTTGTTCCTACTTCTACATTTTACTACTTTACATATAATCCAACTTGCCAAGAGTTTCAAAACCTCAATATACTTGCATATACAACATGTTAACAACTTAATACTACAGTCACTCATGTACTTCAACATTACACTTTCCACTTAGTTATAAATTCATTAGAATCTTAGAATTGAGCTCATAAACTACCAAATATCCACTTAAACTTGAAAATCATCATCTTAAAACTTAAAATATTCAACTTTTAGTGATTGCATGTGGATAAATATGGGCTATAACATAATTTTGTAAAACTACCGTTGGTAAACTATTTTTGTGGAAATGTAATTTTTCTAAAATTCCAACCACATAACCTCAAAATATAACATTTTAGGAGTATACTCATAAAATTTTGGTTGAAACAACATTGAATGGTTTTTCAAAAACGCAACCAATAATTAGTGTGCAGGACATTTTTCTTAAGGGCTTTATATTAGCGCTCAAAAATTTGAAAATTTGGTTTGAGATTTGAATTCCTCATGTGAAAAGACTTAGGAAAACCAAAGTTCAAAATTTTTGAAGTTCATTCGATATTTTTCTTGAATTTAGTTAAAAATGAGGCATGTTAAACACTTACCATAACTTGGTGCTTCAGCTACTGTAGGATGGAGGGGACTTGTCGACTGAATTAGGTGCCTGCTTCTCCTTCAAGCGTTGACCTCATTTCATTTCTAGATGTTGATTTTCTATGGGAACTCCTTAACCAACCTATTTTACCCTATATTTTCTTAACTTTTCCTTTCTCACTTTCTCTTTCTACTTCTCTTTCCTAGGATTTTTCTAGAGCTCCAAATGGTAAAACTTTTGTTAGGAAGAGCGTATTGCATTTTATAACTTGGTATGGGGTGATTTGATTTTGTTCCTTATCAAACATGTGTTGGTAACCTATCTCAAGTGTTCTAAGTTGATTTTTCCAAAGTTCCTTGTAGACTCCAATCTTTGCTACATGTAAAGGGAATGCTTCTTGGTATCTTGCAAATTTTTAATAATTTTTCCTATATTATCTTTATTTATCTAATAAAATTTACATATTTTCGGGTATTTTAATAATTACGGATGCATATATTTATATATTAATTATACTTGACGTATATACTAATATTTTACATATTATTTTATGTCTATTAATAATTTTATTACTTATATAGTTTATCTCTAGGAGTTCATTAATTAACTATGTCTCATTTGTAGGGTTCTGTTTCATTTATAACAATATAGTAAATTTTTACTATTTTGACTGTATTTTTAATATTTTATTATATTTTTGAATTCCGAACCTATGGGGCTACCTCAACTAATATTATTAAACTGCTTGTAAGTTTCTAGCCTAATCAGGTTACTTTCACAAATGCCCTAAATTAATTGATCCAAACCTAGTCATGCAAGTACAGGGCTTACCCTTGCTGCAACCTCTTCTCTTATCGCTTAATTTGACTAATAGTGGAGAAATGCCAATAGGCAATGCCTCTTTGAAGGGGTAGGAGTTTGGTTGGATAGTCCTAATTGTTCCCTAGTGGTTTGCAATGTATGTTGTTCTTAAGTTACAATTCGAGTTTATTTTAGTCCAGTTAAGGGTGTTAAACCAGTTCGCAAACCCACAAAGTAAAATGCAATTTCATTGTAGCATAATAAAACATGTGACTTAGCCACCATCTAGCACTTTAGTTCTACGCATAGACATAGCATGCACAGTCAACTACTTAAAACCACAAGTAAGCATATACTCTAATCTCTACAATTCTCACTCACTTACAGAGATGCTCACTATAGTAGGTTAGTAATGCTAAGCTCCTAATTGTTTGGAGATCCTTAAGAAAATGCTTAAGGTTCTATTTAATTCTTTAGCTTATTTCATTATATTGTTGCTAAAATGCTAAAAATACAATTTATATAATTACATGATAAAATATATACATATTTTATATACTTCCAAGGTATTTTATAATCATTAACTTATGGTGGGGGACAATATATATATGTATATGTCTGTATGTATGTATATATGGAGATGTTTTGTATACACATATAATAATTTACCTAGTATAGATATACATATATATATTTATTATGTTATTATATAAGTTACCTTAAATTGGATGATATATATGTACATAGTTAAAATATTACCTTTAATATAACATTTCAATTGTATTTGTTGATAGGCTATTTTGAGTCGAATCTTGAGGCCCCATTCGAGCGATGGCCTAAGCCAATGGGTGAGGCGAGGACCCTAGTTAGCCATTAGGTTGACATGATGAGTCATTAAGTAACCTTAGAGAACCATATCACACGCTTGACTCCCCAAAGTGCTCAGCAAGCCTGGGTACCTCATCTTTACCTAAACTACTCTACAACCTGCTTACTACTTGCTTGGCCACTCAAGCCATAAGGCAAGAGTTCGTCAGGTCCCCTTAGATGACCATCCTACAGAAGACTAGTATGTGGTTCCAAGCCCATGGACTGCCCTTCGCCCGGGGAATTTCCTAGCCTTCACCTCTCTTTCTCTCATCATTAAATGCTCCTCTAACATTCGTAGTACAGTCAGCACACTTAGCAGCATTGGCACTATCAACATCCTAGGTTTTAAACGTAGCTCAAGCATGTTCATGGTTGACTAACCTGTAAAGCCAACCTATCCCCTTTATAGTAAGTGTCTCTTATGGACAACAAGTATGGACGAACCTTAGGCCGATACATATCCTTGCAAAGTAAGCTCCTTATGTTATAAATAGTACAAGAAGCCAAAGTAATGCTCTCTTTCTGGAAGAACTTTTGAACATACACTCACATAGCTGATTGAGCCCTCTTATCAACCCTTAAAAAGAGTGCTCGAAACCCCAAATTTACACAAAAACCTCATTCAACCTCTTTCTTACTAGCTTAAGCATCATAGGGCCTTCGTAAACCAATCTATAAAGAACTTCTTGCAAGTGTCTATGAGAGAAGAGTGCACTTAACATCCAAGCCCACCTCACATTTAATCTCATTCTTCATCCAAGTCTACCTTGGATTACTTGTTGATTGCACAAATTAACATTTTGACACCCACCATTACTGGCTAATCGACTAAATATGGCTAGAAGTAAAAATAATCACCCTTAACTAGCACATCAGGTCAATGGTGATAGGTCATCACCACTGCAGTGTTCATTAATGCCTTTGGCTTAAGGCACTTAGGCCTACAAGATGCAGCAACTCAAATTGCTTGTCCACCAAGTACTAAAAGATAATCACAAGACCTAGGAATTTGATATTGTATTTCATAGAGAGGTCATCGCTCTCTAAAAAGCACAAGAAAAATGCCTCGATGAAGAGGCAATCATTAGCTCTTCTATACTGCTAAGCAGGCTAAAGGGTAGAAATAATGAGAACCCATTGCATTTATGTGACTAGTTTCAACACAATTACCATCCTCTTAAGGACCTATGCAATTAGCTGAACCACAATCATGACAAAGTACAGATGCAAGGTGAACGCTCTAGTACAAGTAGATTACCTAAGAAGTTATCCGCAAGATGCTCCTAAAAACCACTTGAGGATATGAATGTCAAAGAATTGGATGAGCATAGACATCGTGCATTTAGCATGCATAAATTGAAGAAGGTAGAGTCTTTTGCTTGCATCTCATGTCCCATTACGCCTAAGAGCCCATTTACGGTTATGATCCTCAAGGAGGCACTCCCTCAAGGTGCTAGACTCCTACATCTTTACACCTACGATGGAATAAGGGACCTGAATGACCATCTGGTGCATTTTCGCACCATGATGAGCTTCTACAATTTCATAGATGCCATCATGTGCAAAGCTTTCCCCAATACACTAGCGAAAACAACTTTACAGTAGTTCAATACCATACCCTACAGTTGCATTGGTTCTTTCGATGAGCTGGTAATAGAGTTTCAATAGCATTTCTTTAGCTCCAAAATCTTGCATAAAGAATCCTCCACTCTATATAACATAAAGTAATGCCCTAACAAGATGCTACGAGCTCACTTGGGGAGTTTCAACCATACAAAGCTCTAGGTCTCTAAGCTAGACACAGAGGTTGCCTTATAAGCTCTCATCATCGGAGTCGACTCCACAGGGAAATTATTTGATGCTATCTTACTTGATTGACCTGACTTGCTTGACGAGTTCATGCGAGTGGCCAAAAAGTATGTAGTATAAGAGCACATCATATGAGTAAGATTGGAGATTGACTTAGACAAATGAGGCTCGACAAAAGATTACGTTGGGCTAAGAGATGTGAAACCAGTCTCCTCTTTAAGAGACCATTGTAAAAGGCAAAAATAGAAGTTTGTTGGTTACATGACTTATACTTGTTTGACTCGTACCCTTGGTGAAGTTCTCAATGAGGTTTGAGGATAGCTACCTCGACCCCCACAAGTAAGTGAAATGCTAGAGGTTGTAAGATTCGGCAAGTATTGTGACTATCATCAAGCAAGCTGATACAACACCAACGACTGCTGCCACTTGTGAAATGCAGTCAAAAGGCTTGCTTACTAAGGCCACATTGGCTATCTCATTGCAGATGAAAGGAACCAAATCCAATGACTTACCCAATGTCATCAAATTAACTAGCCATAGCAATAATAACAATAGCAATAGCACCATCATCAGTAGCAACTAAGGGAAGACCTCCCTAACAACAAACAACGTTGGGGACCAAGAGGTCAAGTCAACACCATTTTTGGAGGCTTAGGCCTCATCAAAGGAACTTTCTCCAACCCCATTGAGCCCGAAGTTTACCTTGTTCGAAACATGGCTAAAATGGATACTACCATTAGGTTTTCTGCTGAGGATAACAAAGGCATCGATTATCCCTATAACAACACACTAGTCATCAATACAAAAATCTAGTACTTCAATGTCCCAAAGACATTTGTAGATCGTGGAAGCTCGACAAACATCCTCTTCTACCATGTATACGAGCAAATAAAGGACTAGTTGGATGAGCTTGTACAGCCATATAAACATAACCTTACAAGCTTTAGTGGCGATAGACCTTTGCCAGCTAAGGGATTCGTTACTCTACTTATTCGACTGGGCGACAACATGTGTATTGCCACATAATCGATTAACTTTGTCATCGTTGATCACTAGTCAGCATACAGTGCTATACTAGGATGACTGAGCATTACCAAATTCAACATGCTAATAAGGCAAATGTGCCTTAAGGAAAAATTTTGCTACCCTGACAAGAGTTAATGAGTCACACAAAGACCACACACTCTCCAGGTCACTTTACTTGAGGCATAAACCCAAGATAACATCATGCACATCAAGTCTAGCCTAGAGGAGCAACCATCTTTGCAAGGAGAACCAGCTAAGGAAATCGAGGAAATTGAGCTTGATAACACACTAAGATTAAAGAAAACGATAGGTGCTTCACTACCTGACGACAAGAAATGCGAGCTTGTTAGTTTCTTATGCGAAAACACTAACATCGTTGCATTCATGCTTGAAGACATGCTCGACATAATTGACATCCTCGAAGCAACATACCATCAAAACATCGACCCCAAAGTTCGACCTATTAAGTAGAAAATACAACACTTCACACTAAAATGGCAAGTCGCCATTGAAGAAGCTTAGAAGCTCCTTTAGAGCAAGTTTCATTAAACTAGAAAAGTACCCTACATGGTTGGCAAACACCATCCTTGTAAAGAAAGCTAGTCGAAAGTAACGAACCTATGTTGATTATACAGACCTTAATAAGGCTTCTCTTGAAGATTGCTTTCTTCTACCTCACATTGAACAACTTGTCGCCTCCACATCTGGCCATGCCATGCTTAGCTTCATGGACATATACTCAAGATACAATTAGATCCGTAGAAGATGTGATATGGATTCTATGGTGAACACACGAGCCCAATATCACATGTAACCAAAAGGGTGAGTTCGGGCTGTAAGATGGCTTGAAAAGTAAATATTAGTCAAGGATGATTAGGGGTTCCCATGCATCGATGTGGATATGATGCACCAATGCCTCCTATGAGGTTGGGTCACACTTGATATGATGTATAAGTATGGCCGGAGGTCGCTCACCACTAGTCCACGCTCAATGAGCTAGATAAGAGTAGCTCAAGAGTAAGTAGAAAGACACTTAGCTCAAGAGGGAGTAAAAGTTCAGTGTATTCTTTGTCTGATTCATTTTGCGGTTATTATATTATGCAAGTATTTATAGTACCCAGTTAGGATGAGTCCTAAATTACAGAAAATTATAGAATTGGATCCTTACTTGCTAAACAAAAAGGAGAATAATCTATAGGGAAATCATGTAATCGTGTAAAAAGAATATCCTCTGTTAGAAGAGACAGTGTACGTACGTTTTACTTAGTCTGTAGTCCTAATAACATTACAAGTCGAGTAGGGGTGGGCCTTTGTTTAGGTTTGGTCGGTATCAGCAGTTCGGCAACTCTGATTGCTGGGGCTGGACAAGGGTTAGCTCAAGGATGACTCGTATTTGGGTTGACCTCGGATGGTTGGCTCCTAACATTCATCAACTTGGCCTTAGCATTATGGAGATGGCTATTTTCTTAATTTGGTGCTAGGACTAGAGTGTTGTGGAGGGGTTTGATTCGTATGTCAGCTAATCATCTTGGTTGGCCTTAGCATTATGGAGATGGCTATTTTCTTAATTTGGTGCTAGGACTAGAGTGTTGTGGAGGGGTTGGATTTGTATGTCAGCTAATCATCTCGGCAACTTCCTAGATAGTGTAGAGAGCGAAGTAGCTCGGCAAATTGAAATAAGGTAAACACTGATCCTTGGCGCTTAACTCACCTTGGACAGCTTAGTGAACCATTTGAGAAAGCCCTCGGGTTCGGAAGCATGTGATCTGTCATTGATAGCTGTCATCCCTTTTAGTTTGTTTAAGATTTGAGATCAAATTTGGTTCAACTTTAGGTTACTTATCCTCAGGAGTGTAAGGTTGGAGATCGGCAATGTTGAAGGAGTCTGAGATTCCGTATCCTTCAGGTAATTCAATCCTATAAGCATTAGAATTGATCTTTTTAAGCACTTTGAAAGGTCCGTCAGCTCTGGGAGACAACTTGCTCTTTCTTAAGTTTAGGAATTGTTCCTTGCTAAGATTTATCTAGACTAGATCACCTGGTTGAAACTTTCTCGTCCTTTATCTTCAACTCCGCTTCTTAAGCCTAGTATTAGCTCGGCTCAATTGCTTTACAATCTTTTGGTGCATGGCCCTAAGGGCCTCAACTCTTTTTATAGCTGGCCAGTCATCATCAATTTTCGGTTGGGGTGCTTGGTTCATCGGGAGCTCAAGGTTGAACCCATAGGCGACCTTAAATGGCGACATGTTTGTTACGCTATGGGTAGTCTTATTGTAGGTAAACTCGATGATTGGTAGACACAGATTCAAATTGGTCATGTTTCGTTTGACTACAACTCGTAGTAAAGTTTCCATGGTTCTATTGACAACCTTAGTCTATCTATTGACTTGTGGATGGCAGGATGTATTGTACAATAGCTTAGTTCCCATTTGCCTCCATAGCATCCTCTAAAAGTAGCTCATGAACTTAGCGTCTCGGTCTAAAACAATGGTTCTAAGTAGGCTATGAAGCTTGATTACCTCTTGCAAGAAAAGAAAAGAGATAGCCAAAATGTTGTTAGTTTTGGAATAGGGCACGAAATGTACCATCTTGCTAAATCAATCCACAACTACCATAATGGAGTCCTTCCCTTGGGATATCCTCGACAATCTTAACATGAAGTCTATACTTAGCTCGGACCAAGGTTTGATTGGGATGGGCAAGGGTAGACAATGTCCTTGCTCAGCATGGCTCTTTGCTTTTTGGCAGGTTGCACACTTCTCTAATCCAGATTGCACATTTCTCATCATTCTTAGCTAAAAGAATCTTGTAAATAGTACTTCATGGGTTCTATACTGGCTAAAGTGTCCCGTCAATCCTCCTTCATGCCCCTTGGGCACTAGTAATTCTTTCATGGAATAGGTTAGGATACATAGCCTCCTCTTCCTAAATAAGTATCCGTTATCCTTGTGATAATGCCAGTCCTTCCTTACATCGAGCATAGATAGGACCAAAGTGTGGATCCTCGGCATATAAATTCTTTATGGTTGAAAAACCAAGAAACCTTATTCGTAGCTTGGTCAAGAGGGTTTATCGTCTTGATAGGGCGTTGGCCACTACGTTGTTCCTTCCATTCTTGTGTTTTATGACATAAGAAAAACCCTCCATGAACTTGATCCATTTGGCTTGCCTCCGAGACAACTTTAGTTGGCTCTTTAGATATTTCAAGGATTCATGATCGGTATAGATCACAAATTCCTTAGGCGGTGGATGGTGTTGCCATATTGTCAAGGCTCGGATTAAGGAGTAGAACTCCTTGTTATAAACAAAATAGTTGAGTGTAGCTCCTCGAAGTTTCTCGTTGAAGTAAGAAATAGGTTAGCCATCTTACATCAGCATAACACTTATGCCCTGTTTGGCTGCATTACACTTTACTTCGAATACTTTGTCAAAGCTTGGTAGAGTTAGGACGAAGGTTATGGTCAGCTTTTCTTTTACCTCCTCAAAACTCCTCTTCTCTTTCTCTCCCCATGTAAATTCAACACTCTTCTTTGACAATTCTCTAAGTGGTACCGCAATCGTATTGAAATTCTTTATAAATCTGTGGTAGAACGATGCTAGGCTATGGAAACTTCTCACATTTGTAGAACAAGTTAGCTTAAGCCATTTTATGATTGACCTTATTTTCTCATTATTGACTAGAATGCCTCCTCCACTTACAACAAACCCCAAGAAGATCACCTCGAATTGGCATAAGTTACACTTCTTCAGATTGGCATAGAACTGTTCAGCTCAGAATTTTGCAAAGACTCTTTGGAGATGCTCCTGGTGAGTCTCCAGGTCGAGGTTGTATACTAGATTGTTATCAAAATAAACTACGACAAACTTTCCTATTAATTCTCGTAGCATATGATTCATCAGGCGCATAAATGTACTCGGTGCATTGAACAGTCCAAATGGCATTACAAGCCATTCATATAAACCATGTTGTATTTTGAATGCGGTCTTCCACTCATCACCCTCGCGCATTCAAATCTAATGGTATCCAGATTTAAGGTCGATCTTGGAGAATACTATTACTTCGCTTAATTCGTCTAACATGTTATCAAGCCTTGGTATGGGATACCTGTACTTAATGGTGATTTGATTGATCGCTTGGCTATACACATACATCCTCTAAGAACCATCTTTCTTTGGTACTAACAAGGCCGGAACGGCACAGGGGCTAAGGGACTTACACATATACCCTTTCTTCATTAGCTCATCTACTTGCTTTTGTAGCTCGGCGGCTTATTCAAGATTTAACCTATAGGTAGGCTTGTTTGGCAGTACGGGTTTTGGATGCAAGTCAATTGCATGTTTGACGCCTTAGATGGGAGGCAGTCCTTTTGGTAACTCATTTGAGAATAGGTTGGCGAACTCTTCTAATAATGTTTTCACCTCGAGGGAATGCTCCACCTCCTTAGACCTCATCTGTAGCATCTGTCGTACCAGCAGATAAGTTAGTCTTTTAATCTCCATTTCTCTTTGTAGTTAGGCTCGAGTCATCACTAAAGCCGCTTTCTTTAGGGTTTAGCTAAGTTGGGATTGCATGACCTTTAATTGTTCGATAGTCATAGGACTTAATCTCATCCTCTTGCCTTCATGCTCCATAGAACATGTATTCCTCCTTCCATCATATATAACTACTTAGTTAAACATCTATGGTTGACTAAGTAGCATGTATGACACCTTCATAGGCAGTTAATCACAAAGTACTTCATCTCGGTAACTGTCAATGCAGATCAACACAAACACTTATTTATTTACCTGTAGGACCCCCTTATCACTAAGCTAATGAAGCTTGTAAGGTTTTGGGGTAAGCTTGGTCAGCAATTTTAATTGCTGGACCATAAATGCTATGGTTGCATTGGTGTAGCTCCCACTGTCAACGATTAGTGCATACAAGGACTCATTCACCTTACATCTGCTATGGAAGAGATTTTCCTTCTGTTTGTCTTTGGGCATAGGATCGACATTCATTGTCCTTCTCAAAACTAGAGTGGTCGGCATAAAGTTGCCTTCCTTACTATAGATAACTTCCTCCTTGGGTAGCTTGGTTTGCCTATCCTCTTTCAGCTCCTCTACTTCTTCGTTAGTGCTGTCCACTTTGATAGTTGGCATCTTGCCTTAGATTACTATAGTTCTTCTATTTGGATATTGAGAAACTACGTGTTGAAAGCCTTGGCATTTGAAACACTTGATCTCACTTGTTTTCCTTCCTAAACTCTAGCCCTTCTCAAACTTCCTCGAGGGTTTCTTCTCCTTTACTTGGGTAGTCTGAGCAAGTCGGATACTAGCAACCTTACTTGGTTTCGTTAACATGGGTTTACTAGAAACAAATTGGCTATTGCTAGGTTGGTTGATGGGTGGTCAGAACCTTCTTATTTGGCTCCTTTCTATCCTCTGGGCAACTTGGATTATGCCATCAAGCGTTCCAATATCTAGGGTTTCTAGTGTAGACTCTGTAAATTTAACTTTCTAAACATAGTGTCGGACTTGAGTGTCGTAGACATTTCCCTAAGTCGACAAAACTACATAAAATGAAAACTGACTAAAATTTTGAACTTGGAACTTAAAACGAACTTGAAAAACCCAATGATATAATTTGGAAACCCTTATCATGCAAGAAAACCCCAATCCCTACATACGTATACTTAAAAAAAAAAATTGTAAACCTAAACTTAATAGAAACCATAAATATCAAACCATAAAAAATTTTTTTAAACTCTATAAAATTATCTTAACACTTGACAAACCATAAATCAATAAAATTATCAATAATTTTGGAAAATCATATAAAACTGGTAACAAATGAATCAAGGATTATTTTAAGTAATAATAAACAACAAAACTAAGCTAGTTAAAGGAATAAATTAATAAATTTACAAAAAATTATTTTACTTGCGTACATAAGTAGCCCCACAATATGTATATATATATAAATATATTATTAAGCAATTTCCTTTTCTTAATCTATCACATGATATATATATATATATATATATGTTGCATAATAAAGCGGTGTTCCTAAATAATTAAGCCAATTGATCCTTAAGCTCCTAAGTGTAAGTAAATTATTCCCGAGTTGGTGAAAAACCCTAAAACATACATAATCTCACTCAAACTCTAAAACATACGTAAACTCACCTGAACCCTAAAACCTAGGACGATCAAGGACTTACGATCCTAAATAAATAATTAAAAATATAATTTCAATAAATTTTATTTAACTCTAGAAAACTCGAAAATTTCTTAAGAGGCAAATCACAACCTACAAATTAATTTGAGAACCAAACCCTAAAAGAATTTTATATAAGACAATTCTCTTATTTTCACGTATAAGCTATGTTACGTATTGATAAATTGTAAACCCTACTTTTAGCGAACTTGTGATTCAACTAAGAACACTTCCTAAATGTTCCTAAGGATAAACTAAGCTAAGAATCCAAGTTTACATTTAAAAACGAATTTAATTTTCCAATTTGAAACCCTATTATCGATAAAACTCAAATACGAAAACCATAGACTCTAAACCCAAAACCTTAAAACAATTAAGGACTTGTAACCCTAAGCGGCTAATTAAGAATTTAATTTGAATAATTTTAATCAATTCTAGAGATTTTCATAATTTTATAAAAATTAAATCATAAATTACAAATCAATTTAAGGGATAAACTCCAAAAGAATTTCATATCAAACAATCTCCTTATCTTCATACATAAGATTTGTGCACATGAATAAGTAAACCAACCAATCATCTTAAATAACTTATTAATTGATAAATATAAACCCTACTTTTAGTAGGCCTATGATTCAATTAAAAGAACTGTTCGAACGTTCCCAAGGATCAACTAAACTAAAAACTTAAGTTTACATTTAGAAACAAATTAAAAATTTCCAATTCAACAACCAATTATCGAGAAAACCTGAGCTTGAAGAACTACGAGCTCTAAACTCACTTAAGACCCTAAACCCTAAAACAATTAGGGAATTTTGACCCTAAGTGACTAATCGATAATTTAATTTGAATAATTTCATTTAACTTTAGAAAATTTCACAATCTTATAGGAATTGAATCATAAAGTACAAAACAATGCAAGATGAAAATCCTAAAACAATTTCCTATAAGACCATGCCCTTATCTTCATGTCTAAGCCTTACACATTAATAAGTAGACCAACCAATCACTTTAGATGACTTATCAATTGAGAGTTGGAATCATTTATCAATTGATAACTTATCAAAATCTAGTGATAAGACATTTTCCTTATCACCTCTTCACTTATACTGACAATTCTTCACAAGATTTCACATGCTTAACTTCATTAAATGAGACAAGACCATTCCATGACCCCAAAGGACATTAAATGGCAGATTTAAACAAGGAGGAAAGGGGGGCTATGTTCTTGTCTTTCAACCATCAATCACTTTCTCTTACACACCACTATTCACCCCTTAATGCTTACATCATCAATAGTTGCAATTGTTAACTTTTGTGTAAGTTACAAGACAATCAATTAAAGCCTCTTGCACACACTTTTTCTTTCATTCAAAATCTGCCACTCTCTCTCTCTTTCACTCCCATTTTCACTTCCTTTTCTCTCACTTTAAACACAAATCAAAAGAAGAAATTTAACTCCACAAATTCCCAACATTGCCGCCACCATTTTTGCTTCCATACTCACGACACCAAGCTTTATTTTGTGCCCTCTATTTGTGAACTTCAAAAACCACTTTTAGGAACTTTAAAATATCCTCAAAGCTCCACTTCAAAGATTAAGACTCTAGTTCCAAAGGAGCTTACAAGAAGAAGGAGGAAAAACAAGGAACATAAGAGTGTACTTAGTTGCACAACCACCGTTTCTATGCTTTTAAGGCGAGTAAGTTGTTTCTTTGTGTTAGTGGTTTAGTGTTACATGTTAGGGGACCTTGTTTTCATGAAGATATTAGCATGATCATAAGATGATAAAATAGCTAGACCACCTTAAGAAGTATGCTTGTGAACCCCTTTGCATGAAAGTTGAATTATGAGCATGCTAAGTTGGTATTATGTAAAGATATATGATTAACACTCAGAATGGAAGATTTTAAGTTAAGAAAATCATGAAATGTGTACATGAATGAGGAGACATCATGCCGGACATAGAGTACATGTGAGCCATTTAGATGCTATTTTCATTTCTATTAAGTTAAAGATGCTCAAACCTAGCCTTAGTTAAAGATGAAGCTTTTATGAAGAAATCAACTTTGTATGACGAGCTATGATATGGAAGTTGTAATAAGTGTAAGATCTCCTATTTCTTGGTGTGAAGCATGAGTTAAAGAATCATCTTACGGAAGAAAAGTTAAGTTAAGATTTGGATACAAGTAGTTTAAGTGCATGATCTAACACCTAAACTTAAGGAAATGATGAAACAAGTTGAAAAACCAAGTGAGAACCCATTAGATTCATCATGACCAGATTTGGAATATGGGAAAAAGACACTTAAAAATATGATAAAAGTAAATGAACAAAGTGAAAAGATCAACTAAAGCAAGTATGGTAAGTATACAAAGCCTAAAACTCAAAATCGAGCCTAAAACTCTCAAAACAAGCCTAGAACTCTAAGTTGGGCCTTCAATAAAATTATGACCAGCACTTTAAAACATTAAGAGAGGTTGTTTTGAAGCCCACAATAAATCCACCTAAGACTTCATAAGCCCAACAAAGTCACTAACTTTAGTTTGAACAAAAAAATAAGCCCATTTGACAACTTAAGCCCACTAAAGGGCTCATGAAGTGGTTGTTAGCTTTAGGAGTATAAATCAAAGTTGTAAATTTGATCTCAAGGAGTATTTTAAGCTTAGGATAAAATCTTAAGACCAAGCTCAAAGGATTTCTCAAGTTATTAAAAAGCCCATTAACCAAACAAAGCCTAAAAGCACTCCAAATCATGAGAATCGCTACTGGTTTGACCTATGGGCAGTTTTGCATACCTCATTTCAAAAATCTAACCTCACCATGTTAAAGTGCACTTGAAAACGATGAAGATTGACCATAAGATCATAAAAATCGGATTTAAAATGAGAAAGTTATACGCGATTGAACTTTTAAGTAAAACCGGAAAAAAATTATGAAACTAAGTCAAAAGTATAACTTAAAGGGTTTTAGCTTAGTTTTCTAGGTTTTATTTCAAATCCTTATAGTATCATATTTGCGATGTCCAGGGGACCCAGCTTTTGGGAGATGACCTATCCTAGATTATTTTGATTGATCCGCATGGTTGAGTAAGTAAATTCCCGATGACTCTTTACTTGATTTTGTTTGTAGAATAGATGCACCGAAACTTATATATATAAATTTGGATGCTTGTGGCATATGGGAGATGCATGTGTATAGATTTGTGGATGAATGTGATGACTTATTAAATTATATATAGAATAATGGGAATTGTTTGTACTAATATATACATGTGAATTGTATGGAATGAAATTGTCTGATCACCTTGAAAATCAAGTTAATCACTTATACGATTAAGAAATCAAAATAAATCATGCATTCCCCATATTGCATACGGATAACACCGACTGCCGCTTTACGCAGAAGATGGGAAGGGACTCACAGGAATACGAGTTTCCTACAGGATTGGGCACTAGCTATTTCATCATATATATTGAGTCTCTATCCTAAGTTGATGGGCTTACTAAGCGCTGGGAGACTCCAACCATTGGTGAGGGGCCAAGTCTTATGGCTTTTGCTTAAGGCGTGTGTTTATGGATTGCGGAGGCCACTACATCGCTAGACTTGGGATTTTAAAAATATGATTTGTTATTTGGTAAAGAAAGTATACACATACACACATACACGTATATATATATAGTTTTGTTTTGGCTTGAGCATAATAGTGCAAATGAAATAAAACCCAAGGTTTAGAACCCAGATTTTGGTTTGGGTCGGTTAATTATCTCCAAACCCCAACTACAGGGGGCATAATTCTGAGTCGTATGCAGTTCCTAGGCCACTACATACATTGTTTGGCATACTGATTGTTCATGCATTCATATGATTGTGTATCTAATAAATTTTTATCATGTGGTATTGATGAGGGTAATTACCTCACTAAGCGTAGGCTTACACCTTAACAGTTCTTTTCCTTGTAGGTTGATCGATAGTTGGGAATGGGATAAGAATCAAGTGCAGAGTGCTACCATTGAATCAGTATGATGAAAAGCTTGTGTAGTTAATTTAGAATGTTTTGGAAAATGACTAATATTTCAATTAAGTTTAATGTTTTTAGTAAGTTTAGAATTTTCTGGAATTGTTTATCTTATTTCACTATTTTAGTAGGGGATACCGATTCTCTGCGGTTCTGAGGAATTGTAGAAAAATGGATATCCATAATTATTTATATTATATAATGAGTCAATGAACTAAAATTGAAGACTTTAGCAAATAACTATTTAGAGTCTTGCAATCTTTAACTTGCAAGGCAATTTTCTTATCATGGGTGCACACGTGATATGAAAATTTTAGACAATACTATTAGGCCCCTCTTAGGGTCGCTACATCTAGGACATCCCCAATCTCATACTTTAGCCTACCAATGAACAAAGATACAGTTTGGTCCTCTGGCTCTACGACTTTACATCAGATCATTAACATTTAGAACTCCTTAACACAAGTGTCTACACTCGATCCTCTTTGTCTTAGCTCTTATAGTCTTTTGAAGGCATCCTGCAAATAATAGCTCGGTATAAACGTTCTTTGCATAAACCTCTTCATTTCATCTTAACTCCTAATCTTTCATTCTCCTTCCGTTCTTTGGGTGGCTTGCAAGTTCTTTCAACATAAGGCAGCATAACCAATAAACTTCAACAAGACAAATCTAACCTTTGTATTGTCGGGTATATCGTGGCATTTAAACTGCTTTTCAATCCTATCCTATCTACCCAATCTAGGTAGTCTTCAGCATCACTACTCCCATAAAAACTTAGAATATGCATCCTTAATCCTTCAACTTTAGGGACTTATACATTTCTTTCTTTAGGCTCGTAATATTCTCCTGCTTCGTCATTTCCTTTGTCTTCCTCCTTAATTTCTTCAAGGGCTAACCTTCGTTTGGCATCCTTACCCATTCCTTCGACTTGAAGAGGTCGAGTTAGGGCATTAACTTAGCCAAATTGATCATTGCTTAGCTCTTGTTGCTCACGTCCTCTAGTAGTGCTATTTCTAGCTACTTGTTTGTCTTCCTGCATAATGGTCACCAAATTGGCTACCAAGTCGGTAAGCCTGTCCAAGCAGTCACCTACCAACTGAGTTGTGAAGCTTTATTCTTGCCTTTGGCCATGTCGAGTACCACTTTTTTGGTTTCTTAGAGTTCCTTGAACACTTGAATATGACATTATGGGTTACCCTACAAAATTGATGTCTAAATTACCACTTGAAGTTCTGTATGTGAACAATGATAGCAAATCAATAACCAATACTTCTAACACCACGACAACTATAAAACAAACAAACACTCAATCACACTTTGTTTTTGCATATCAGAAACAGGGGAAAACAAAACATAGAATTTTCCCTCAACACTTCCTAAATGCTAAACTCCTACGTCAATAGTAGAACTTTTGACACGCGAAATAGTAACAAACCACTCAAAGAATACAGTAACAGAATTCATCTTCGAACGTAGCTAAGCTCTGATAGTAAGATGATACAGATTTCGTGGATGAACATACGGGCCTAATATCATGCGTGACCAAAAGAGTAGGTCTGGGTTGCGAGATGGCTTGAAAAGTAAACGGTAGTCGAGGATGAGTAGGGGTTCCCATACATCGACGATGGATATGATGCATTAATGCCTTATATGAGCTTTAGTTACACTTGATATGATACACAAATATGGTTGGAGGTCACTCGCCACTAGTCTACGCTTAATGGGCTAGATAAGAGTAGCTTAAGAGTAAGCAGAATGACACTTAGCTCAAGAGGGAGTAAAAGTTCAACATATTCTTTGTATGATTCATTTTGCAGCTATTACATCATGCAAGTATTTATGGTACTCAATTAGGGTAAGTCTTAAATTACAGAAAATTACAGAATTGGAACCTTACTTGCTAAATAAAAAGGAGAGTAATTTACAGGGAAAGCATGTAATCGTGCAAAAAGAATATCCTTTGTTAGAAAAGATAGTATGGATGTTAGATAGGATAGTAAGGGAGCATTTTACTTAGTCTGTGGTCCCAATAACACTGCGAGACGAGCAGGGGTAGGCCTTTGATCAGGTTTGATCAGCATTGGCAGTTCGACAACTTTGATTGCTGGGGTTGAACAAAGGTTGGCTTAGGGATGATGCACATTCGGATTGGCTTCGAATTGTTAACTCCTAACATTTGTTAGCTCGACCTTAGTACTGTAGAGATAGCTATTTTCCTGATTTGGTACTAGGACTGGAGTACTGTGGAGGGGTCAGCTTTGTATGTTGGTTGATCACCTCAGTAGCTTCCTAGATGGTGTGGAGAGTGAAGTAGCTCAGTAGATCAGAATGGGCTAAACACTGCTCCTCAATGCTTAACTCACCTTGAATAGCTCAGTGAACCATCTAAGAAAGCCCTCGGGCTTGAGAGCGTATGATCGATCCTTGATCCCTATCAAGATGAGGTTTACACCTCATTTGCAACTGACTTTGATATATACTGCTACAAAGTCAAGCCTTTCGGCCTTAAGAATGGAGGGGTAACCTACCAAAGATTGGTGACAACCATATTTAAGCCTCAGCTTGGGAGAAACATGGAAGTATATGTCGATGATATGAACGTAAAGAATAAGGAGAGCAAAGATCATTTCCAAGACCTTCAAAAGACTTTCAACACTCTTCGCTACTACTAGATGAAGTTGAACCCTTAATAGTGCATCTTTAGGGTAGGATTAGGTAAATTTCTTAGCTTTATGATCACCAAGTGTGGCATTGAAGCTAACTTGGACAAGATTAAGGTAGTTCGTGGCATGAAAGCTCCAAGAACAATTAAGGAAGTTCAATGTCTTATGGGCAGAATCACTGCCCTTAACTGCTTCATCTTTAGAAGCGACGACAGGTGTTCTAAGTTATTCAAAGCCTTGAAGAACCCATTGGAATTCATACGAAACAAACAATACCAAGAAGCCTTTGACAAGCTTAAGGAGTTCCTTGAGAGCCTACTTGTGCTCTCTAAACTCGTCCTAAGAGAAGAATTGTATTTATATCTTACCCTTAGTGATCGAACACTCTCCTTAGTGCTTGTTCGTGTAGAGCAGCAAGAATAATGACCTATCTACTACGTGAGTCATATCTTACAAAGCCTAGAGATTAGATAAACAAAGATTAAAACGTTTGCACTAGCTGTAGTAATTGCTACGTGGAAACTAAGACCGTACTTCCAAGCTCACTTGGTTGTCATTCTCACCGACCAACCACTAAGAGCCATTCTACAGAAGCTAGATACCTTGAGAAGAATGATGAAGTACTCTCTTGAGCTCAACACCCATGGTATCCAATTTCGCCTAAAACAAGCAATCAAAGTACAAGTCTTCGTAGACTTTATGGCAGAATATATTGGAGAGGAGGAACCATAATTAGACATTGAGATACCGGTGTAGACTTTCCATGTTGATAGATCCTCCATTCAGGGAGGGAATGGAGTAGGCATAGCGCTAAAAGGGCCATATGGTGCCAAAGTGTTCTATGCATTGAAATTTGGTTTCTCGATGAGTAAGAATGAGGCTAAATACAAAGTGCTCATCATCGATTTGAAAATATCTAAGGATATTGGAGCAAAGAAGGTAGAAATCTACTCGAACTTTATGTTAATTAGCCAGTAGGTGAAGTGAGATGTGATGGTTAGATACCTCTAGTAGTCTAGGGACTCTTTTTGAGCTTCATAACTTAGAGAATCAATAGGGTTCCACAAGTAGAATATCTCGAAGCAGGTAGGTTGTCCAAGATGGCCTCTATGGTCCTGATATCCCATAGTGATAAGAAGCTACTCTTTATTCACTAGCTCTCTAAATCCAGCATAGAAAAGTAAGAATAGGAAATATTAGAGATTTGATCCATATAGGCTCAACCTTGCTTGAGGGATCCTATAATCAATCACCTAAAGATTGGGTCACTATTCGATTAACAAACCAAAGCTAGGAGGCTAGCCTATGCTTCAGCAAACTACACCTTGAACGATGATGTGTTATATTGTCGGGGGTACAGTGAGCCATTACTCATGTGCCTTCGACCAGAAGAGGGTACTTGCATCCTAGAAGAACTTTACGTTGGGGTCTATAGTAATTATATCCAGGCCTAAGCATTGTACATTAGAGCCCTTTGCCTCAACTACTACTAGCACTATGAAGGAAGATGCAAATGTGATGGTTTAGAGATGCCATAAATGCCATAAGCACCCGCTTATCTCCCATACGTAAGCATTGATCTCCAACCCATGACGAGCCCTTGGCCATTTGCTCAATGGGGGCTAGATGTGCTCGAACTCTTTCCTAAAGCATCTGCATGCCAATAGTTTACCTTAGTAGCTGTGGATTACTTCATAAAGTAGGTAGAGGCTTAAGCAATGGTGACCATCACTACTAAAGCAACTGAAGGGTTTATCCTCGCAAACATGCTCTCTCGGTTTGGGGTTTCATATACCTTGATAACCGACAATGGAAGGCAATTTGATAGCATAAAGTTTCAGGAATTTTGCGATAAACATTATATAAGACTTTGCTACACCTCAATCATGCACTTATAGACCAACGACTAAGTTGAGGCAATCAATAAAGTTGTCCTCAATAGCTTAAAGAAGAGTGTCAAGTGCGTAGAAGGTAGGTAGGTAGACGAGCTCCCTATCATCCTTTGAGGCTATTGTACAACACACCGATTCTCTATAGGAGAAATGCCCTTTCACTTCACCTTTGAGGGTAACATTGTCATGCCCCAATAGAGTAGTAAAGTGTAAGAAAACGTAGTACTTTCCTTAGAAGCTAATGAATAACACCCTTGTTGTCCTAAAAGCTTCATCATAATGTATAAGGCTTTGTAATCGAACTATTGTAGAGGGAATGTATACAATATTTATTGGTTGAAGCAAGTGACTTGCAATGTATACNCCAGGTGCTTTACGAATACTTAATGATAAGAGTTACTCCCGAGCTCTTTTGGGGGGTGGCCTTACCTTTAGTCGCGCTTGGGAAAGAAGTTGTTCGGTAGCCTTGTTGACTTTGTTAAAGACTGGCACGATGAATATGTAGTGGTTGATTTACTCGAAGAGGCCGACTTCTAGACTTGATGGACTAGAATGGTCCATACTAGAGGCGAGAAAAGTTTCGGTCTGAGCAATACTGAGGTCGTCCAAGAGATCTTGGCCTTCATGGAGCTGCGAGGTGGCCAGGAGATCAACGCTGTAGAGATTGTAGAGAAGTATTTCCAACACCACTCTTCCCTAACTTAAAGAAGGCTGTAATGGAGGAGTGGGTTGAAGGTACTAATTCATTCATACGTACCTATTTGTTATGCTAGTGTCAGGGTACTTCATCCAACGCTTGTAAGATGGGAGGACCTCCTTGGTCATGCTGGTCACAATGGTATTTTGCAAATGGTAGGGTTTAGTTTCTTTTGATTTGTCCTTGTTTTATATTTCTTACCTTAGATTGGCCTTCTTATAGGCAAAAATTTGACACCGAAGGTGCTTCGTCCATTTGTGGAAGACCTGATGAGTCGGCGCTAAGCGTGATCCAAGGTGGCCCAGCCAACAGGGAAGGTAGTAAGATCGAAGCCAGGGCTGGGTGAGACTAACAAGGTGCAGCCAAAGTCTATACCTCAGGGGATTCCTCTTGTCATCCATGAAGAGCTAACGAACATGGAGCCTTTAAGTAAGGCTCTGCCTGCTCCTACCATCCATCGATCTGAGCCCATCATCATGGGCAATGAAGGCACGGAAGTAAAGGGGCTCGATGCATAGGTGCTTTCTTCTCTAGGGGCATCAGAGGGAGGGACAAAGGAAGGGGTTGCCCTTCCTGCAACGGCAAGCTAGAAGCGTAAGGCTCCTAAAGCGTCCAAGGACCTGGCTCCAAATGGCGAAGAAGCAAATGTCTTTAGCGAGGGATCTTTGAGCAAAAAGGGAAGTGGAATGAGTGGCCTTTGGCTCATCCTTATAGAGCATCGATGACATGGGGGATGGGTTTTTGGATGTCCTCAACAGCTTTCAAAAGATGGGGCTAGGGCCGGACTCATTCTTTGAAGCACCATACATTTCCTAGGATGAGGTGCTGAAGAGAGAGGTCCTCGAGTTGGAGATGAAGAGGGCCCAAGGAAAGATCCTAAGGTCAAAATGGGAGGTCCGCACCAGCGATCTGACGCTGCGGCACTAGACCCTTAACTATCAGGCTTCAATGGGGTCTTACACCCCTGGTGGTTAGGTTGTCCTGGAGAGGATCTCCTAAGAGGGTAGGGGTGACCCCATACAGATTGCGAGCCACTTGAGTATGCTGATGTGACAGGTAGGTCTTCCTTGTTGTTGTAGTGTTGTATTTTAGTGTCTTGTACTAACTTGTGGGTTCCATTTTCATCTTGCAGTATCATGGCCAAGTGCCCCTTGAGCTAAGCAAGTCTCATGCCGCTCAAAAAGAGGTAACAGGGTTACGGGAGGAGTTGCATCAGCAGAAGAAGTACCTACTAGAGGTGGAGACTTCTAGTAAGAGGTACATGACTTAGTTCACCAAAGCTAACGTGCGCCTATGCTACTCTATTATGCAGGTGGTAGGGCTTTAGGTAAGGCTCAAGCATATCGAGTAAGAGAGGAGCAAAGTCGAGAGAGCAACCTAGAAGGTTACGGAATTGAAGGCTTAGCTAGAGAATGAGTAGAAAACGAGGGTTCATCTCTTGTAGAGGTTAGATGAAGAAGGCACAGCCAGGGCCTGAGTCGAAAAGGAGAATGTTGAGTTGAAGGCTTCCATGGCTAGGCTGAAAACCGAGCTGGCAATGAAGGCGTCTAAGTACGAAGGTGTTAAGGCTACGTTACTAGAGTTGGCTGGTTTGAAGGTTACTCTAGAGCAATAGGTCGGGGAGTTGCAGGATAGAGTTTTGGAGATGGAGGAGCTTATCTCCAAGATGGAAAGTGGGGAAGTCCTTAGTGATGTTGCCGCTAAGAAGGCAATCGCCGACTACGGGACCATCGAGGAGTGGTTAGAAGAGTTGGAGGACCTTTCCATCGACTCCGCCTGCTTCACTAGGAAGGAAGTCTTCTCTTATTATCCAGACTTGGACTTGAGCTTCCTCAACTTTTAGGACTCCCCTACATTTAATGAGAAGAGGGAAGCTCGGCGCGAGAGAAAGAGTCCGCCTAGGTAGCTAACAAAGATGTAGGCGTGCCCTCCACTACCGGGGTAAGGTAGGGTGCTTCTCAATCTGCCTCTACCTTAGCAACCCAGTAGGGGGTTGCCTCAAAAGTTATCCCGAGGGAAGATCCATTCATAGGTGGTCCTATCACTCCTAGTTCTCATCTATCAAGCTTTGCTCCAATTAAAGGCTTGCCGTTTGAAGTGCCTACAGATCAGCATTCGAAACAAATAGACACTTTAGATTTTTCAGAGTTACCAGAGTTAGCTAATCTTAGGCGATAGTAAGGTTCTATTTGTTTTTTTTTTTTTTTTTGAACTTAATGCAATTAGGGTCGGAATGCTAGCCTTTGCTCTGTAACTAAACATCTATGGAAGAAATAAATGAATGTTTTTTGAATGTTTTTCGTTGTTCTTTGTTTTTCTTTAAATTTTGTTGACCCTTATCAAGGTTTTGTTGGGGGAGTTCCTCCGTGTAGGGGGTGTTTACCCTTACTGAGGTTACCCTAAGGGATTTAAGTAGGTGGTGTTCTAACTTACCCAGTGTGTGGGAGTTCCTCTATGCAAGGGGTGTTTCCCCTTGCCGAGGTTACCTTAAGGGGGTTAGGTTAGTGGCATTCTGACTTGGTCAGTTGGGGGGTTCCTCCATGCAAGGGGTGTTTCCCTTAGCCGAGGTTACCCCATAATACTGGGCGACTCGATGTTAATATGTAGTAACCTGGGTAGCAATAAGGTCTTTAATTTTCTTGATTGTGTTGATGCTTGCCTACAGCAATGAGTCATTTAAGGTGGCATTGAAACTTTGAGTTCGGATATTGGGTAGCTTAAGTTTGATAGGGAGGACTGCTTCTAACTTGAAAGCCAAATGGAAGGGGGTCTCTCTTATTGAAGTGTAGTGCGTAGTCTTGTACCCCCATAAGATATTGGGCAACTCGTCGACCTAGGCGCCGTGAGATCGGTCCATGCGCTTCTTTAAACTATGTAAAATGACTCGATTGGTTGCCTCTACTCGTCCATTTGATTAAGGATAGGCAACAGAAGTGAAGTGTGTGGTGATGTGGTGCTTGGCGTAGAACTCCCTAAACTTAGGGTTGTCGAATTATCGGTCGTTGTCTATGATTAGTGCGTAGGGAACTCCAAACCGGGAGAGAATGTTGTTTTTGACAAAGGACTCTACACTCCTTTCCGTGATTCTAGCCATGGCTTTGGCCTCCACCCACTTTGTGAAGTAGTCCACAGTGATAATTATGAACTGCCATCCTTTTGATGTTTTCGAGAAGGCGTAGAGGATATCAATCCCCCATTGTAAGATCAACCATGGGCTCCTCAGGGGTTAGAGGGTAGTGCTGGGTGTGTGATTGATTGGAGCATGCTTCTGGCATTGTGGTCACTTATGGGCTACAGCCTTTGAGTCTTGCCTCATGGTAGGTCGATAATATTTGAGTCGTAACGTCCGAAGGTATAGGGCTTAAGACTGAATATGATTGTTGCACACTCCGGCGTGTAGCTCTTCCATGATGGGTAGCCTTTCCCCTTTTTGGAGACACTGGAGCAGGGTGAGGCTGATTCCCCTATGATATAGGACACTGTTAATCAGTGTGTAACTGGTAACGTGGTACCAAAGCTTCTTCGACTCCCTCTTGTCCTTCAGCAATGTACCATCCTCCCAGTAGCTCTAGATAGGATCCATCTAACTTGGCTAGGGTGCTGCTGTGATCAATTCTAGAATTTCAGTCGAGCTTGGAGTTATGCTTTTTTTGGGTAAGTACTTATGAAGATCTTGTTGTCCTTCATCTTGGGCTTCCGTATGTCAATAGAGGCTAGCTTAGATAGCCAATCTGCTACGGAATTTTCTAGTCGAGGGATCCTTACGATGTCTTATGAAGGGAATTCTCCTAGGAGACTCTTCACTTTATCGAGGTACTTAGCCATAGTCTCGTCCCTTACTTCATATTCACCTCAGACCTGCTGGATGACTAGCATAGAGTCTAAGAAAATCTACAACTGCTCAGCATTGATCTCTTTGGCAAGTTTGAGACCGGCTATAAGCGCCTCATATTCAGATTCGTTATTACTGGAATCAAATTCGAACTTTAGGGCATAGCAAATAGTGACCTGGTGCGGGCTGGTTAGAACCAAGCTTGTGTCTCCCCCTGCTAAGGTGGAAGATCCATCAATGTGGAGAGTCCACATCGATTTATCATTGCCCAATGGTGCTTCCTCTTCTCTTGTATACTCTACCATGAAGTCAGCTAGTATCTGTGCCTTATAGGTCCTTTGTGGCTGGTACTGTATTCCATACGTGCTCAACTCCACCGCATACTTCATCATCTATCTAAACGCATTAGGTTTCTACAGCATGGTGCGCAGTAGCTGGTCCATGAGTACTATTACTTGGTGCACTTGGAAGTAGGGTCTTAGTCGTCGAGCAATGATGACGACAGTTAGCGTCAATTTCTTTACTCAAATGTGCCTGACCTTAGGCCCATGCAGTATATGGATGACGTAATGTACTGGCTTATGTTCTCTTCCCTTTGCTTTGTCTAGCATAGAGGAGAGTGCCCAATTGCTTACAGCCAAGTACACAAATAGGTCCTCCCCTTAGATAGACTTGGAGAGGATCGGTAGATGAGCGATGAAGTCTTGAAGCTGCCGAAAGGCAGTAGCGCACTTAGGAGTCCATTGAAAACCTTTTGGATTTTTAAGGATTTTGAAGAACTTAGCCCATTTGTCAGTGCTCCTGGAGATAAATCTGCTCAAGGCAACCACCATACTAGTGAGCTTCTGTACGTCTCAGACTGAGGTTAGAGGCTTCATTCCCCTAATGACTGTGATCTTCTCAGGGTTGGCATCAATACGTCTCTACGTGACCAAGAATCTAAGGAACTTACCAAAGTCGACCTTGAAAATGCACTTCTGAGGCTTAAACAGCTTCGTCACCATTTGTTGGTACATGGCCCCAGCATTTTTTATTTTGAACGACACCATGGTATAGCAATATGTTCCATAATTGGTGAAGAAAGAGGTATGAACTTCATCCTTCGAGTTCATTTTAATTTGGTTTTACCCCGAGAAGGCGTCCATGAAGCTCAACAGCGTATGTCTTGACGTAGAATTGACGAGCTGGTCGATTATAGGTAAGGGGAAATAATCTTTGGGGTAGGCTTTGTTGAGGTTAATATAATCGACACACATGCACGACTTCCCATTTTTCTTCTTAACTAGTACCATGTTCACTAGAAATGTTAGGTACTTTTCTTCCCTTAAGAAGTTGTCTTTAAGCAGCTTTTGCACTTCCTCCTTGATTGCGACTTGCTGTTTTGAAGCAAAAAGCCTCTTTTTTTGTTTAACAGGCTACGGAGTGGTGTCAATGTTGAGGCTATAGGTTACTAGGTTGAGGGAAATCCCGAGCATGTTCGATGTCGACCACGCAAACCTATCTAAATTTTCCCGTAGAAAGGTCATGATTTTGTCCTTTACCTCGACTGGAGTCTCAATCTCAACTTTCATAGTTTGGTGGGGTAAGGTGCCGATCTGGACAACTTCTATTTTTTCCTTAGCCTCACCCCTCTAAGTTGGCCTCTCCTATGAGTCTGTTTTCAAGGCCAAGATCCCATCTCCTTTGGTCACCCTGACATATAGCTCTTGTGAGAGCTTCTAATCATGCTTGCATACTCCCACCTTCGTTGGGGTCAGGAATTTGGCCTTCAAATGTAGGGAAGATGTGATCATCCCGAATGTATTTGGGCTTAGTCTTCCCATGAACACATTATAAAAGGAAGGGCAATCTATCACAATGAACTCTACAGGTTGTTGTGCCACATGATCGTCATCGCTAAGTTCCATATCTAGCATAATGATGCCCTTGGCTTGGACCGTACTATCGTTGAAGCTAATCGAATCGTAGTAGTATGGCTTCATCTTTACTGCCATCTTGTTCCTCATCCTGTCATATGTGTAGAGGAAGAGTATATCAGTGGAACTGCTAGTGTCCACCATAATCTTTAGGACCTCAAATTTTGAGATCCTTGCCCCAATCATTAGAGTGTCTTGATGGGGTGTATTAACCCCTTTAAGGTCCTCATTGGAGAAGGAGATAGAAGTATCTAACTTCTGTCTCTTCTCCCTTACTACCAGCACCTCTGATTGGGTGTTAATCGAGTTGCTAGTGCTTGGGTAGCTCCCAAGGTGCGGGTACCCCATGATTACATTTATAACGCCATTGGGGGCATGATCATTACGGCAATTGTTGTTTTGCTTCATGTGGGCATCTTCAGTCTGTCGCCTCCGAGGTGCCTTATTGGTATCATTGTCCGAATGGTTATCATTCCTTCAATGAGCCATATTCATTGAAGAAGCTGTGCTGAATGGCGTATTCGACTGCATTCTTCAACTAGAAGCACTCTTTAGTTGTATGGTCGTGGTCATCGTAGAACTGACAATATTTGTTAGAGTTTTGACAACTAAGGTTTCCCCACATTTTCTACTACCTTTGGAGCAAGTTTTGGTGCTTCACTTTGGAATAGACTTGGGTTATGGGCTTATTCAGAGGCGTATACTAGGTGTAAATGGGAAGGGGGATAGGGTTGTGCTCTATTCAGTGCTTCTTCTTCCCAGAGCTCTCTCCCTTTGGCCTGCTCAACATACTTCCACTGAGGTGATCTTTTACGGTTTCCTTGCCTTGCTTTCCGCTAGACCTTTCTTGTTTGATGTTGCACCTAGTGCAAATGTTGTCTTCTTGATCGATGTACTTTTGGGCTTTGTTCCAAAAGTTAGCCAAGGTCTTCGGCTTACTCTTCGTAAGTGATCGGAAGAAATCTCCTGAGGGTCGAATGCCAAGCTATGCGGCATGGATAGTGACTCCCTCATCCAGTTGAGGGATTCGACCATGGCGTTATTGAACCAAGCCATGTAATTGCGTAAGGACTTACCTTCACCCTGCCTTACCAGGTACAAGGACGATGTATCCTTGGACGGTGGCTTATTAGCCCTAAAATGGAGGTTGAACTTTTTGGCTAGCTCATCGAAGGAGCTAATCGAGTTGTGGGGGAGGTGGTTAAACTACGTCTGTGCTGCCTTTCTTAGCATGCCCAGGAAGGCCTTGCACATTATAGCATCCCTATGACCGTAAAGGTTCATGAGGGTGTAGAAGTGGAGAAGATGGTCGTTGGGGTCGCCTATGCCATCATACTAGTCCAAGGACAGAAGTTTGCCATTATGGGGCAACACTTCGTCTTGGACACCTTTGGTGAAGGGGGTCTTGTTGCTAGTGACCAGCCTGGTGTCACTAGCAGGCTTGATCCCCTACTGCTGAGAGAGCCACCTTACCATTGCATGGAGCTCATTCAGGTCAGCGTTGTCTACTGGGTGAGCTCGTTGTGCGGCTGAATGAGCCTGAACTCCTTGCAAGTTGGCTTCTTACTTGTTGCCAGCAAGAGCTTGATTGCAAGTAGCCGCAGACCTTACTGGCTGTTGGCGCAATGGTGGATCGGGTTACTGATCCCTTCTATTCTGCTATTGCTACTGCTGTTGGATGTTATCTTGCTTAGTACAGGCATTTGAAGCTTCAGGGTGGTGAGTTTGCATGCTGCGGCACTCCGCTTCATCTAAGCAAGTGCGGAGCTCCCTGTTCTGCTTAGCATATTGCTTAACAAGACGATCTAGGTACTCTAGGCATTTTCCCAATACAGCTCTTGGGATGGGTTGGTTGTTCACCAACTGTTGATTTCCTTGTTCAGAGCATTGAGACATGATGTTGAAAGGCTTGATATGGGTTATGTGTTTAGTGTGATTAGGATTTTGGCTGTAGGAATTTTTCTTTCCTATAAACGGCACCAAATGTTGTTTCTCAGTTCTTTCCAGTAATCGATTAAGGTTTATACACATTGGGCCTATAAAACAATGCACAATGGGGGATGTCGGGAGCTTGTCCAGCGTGGCCACTCCGATACTTAAGTTAGCAATAGCCTTTTGATGGAATAGAATACTTTATACGCAGGCTTAGAATGTTGAGTTTGTAGAGAGAGTTACCGTTGGGTAGTAGTCTGGTATTTATAGCAGAGTGGAGCCGACAGTTGGAGATTAGTTGGGGAGAGAAATCTTCTCTCAAAAGTATAGGAGAGTGGAGATGTGATGCATGACGTATTCTTGATATTCACGACGTGGCCATTTTATTCTTATCTCATAGATTATGGCTTTTACAGTGCTTCATGGGCCTAGGCAGTTCAAGTTTAAGGCCGAGGCCTATGGAGGTAAGCTTAGGGTGGCAAGGCTTGGCGGGTCTGGTCAGGCTTGAGGGGTCCCTACCCAAAGGGCCACGTCAACAGTATGTATCCTTGGTTAGTTTATATACTTGTTTAATAAACACCTTAGGAATAAATTCCCTAGCTACTGACACCTCCAGATACAAGCATGTCCATAGCATTATATTGAACAAGACTTATTTAATTATGCAGTTACCCCCTTAGCCATTTAGTTCACAATTAAATGAGAGAACCTTGACTTAGGACATTTTTTCATTATGTGTGTAATGGTTGGTGGCAATTTAATATAAATGCAATGTGTCATGCATGCCTAGTTTGATTTACGTTTCAATATGCTTACATCAATTTCTTTCAAGTGACCAGTTAAGTCAACAATCAATCCATCAACTACAATATATGCAGCATCTAAAGATTACTTTTTACTGTTAGTGACATATTTTTGTCCCAATACATTAAACAAGTCATCCACAAGCATATTCCCATATCCCCACACACATCCCATTATTACATACAATTTAGTACTACTACAGTGCATGCATAAAACAAGGTAATTATTGTCAAAGGTACTCACTCATCCATTAGTCCTAATCAAAGTAATCCTTAAGGTATTCTAGAGAATCTTTCACACCACCTATAAAGAATTTATCAACAATAAAATAAGAATATTAGATACTTATATTTCTCATATTCATTAATAACTAGTTCATTACTCCACTTCTTATCATAAGACAACTTAATAATATATATTATGTATTTCACTCTATTTATAGTTGTACTCGTATTTTCTATTTGTAATAATATAAGAGTTCATTCTAAATTATTTTTAATAGTTTCTTATTGACATATATATTTAACTATCCTAATTATATGTGTGGTACATACTTTAGTATGGGTATGTATCGTTCAACTTTACTTATCATTTTGTAATTCCTTCTTTTCTTATGTTCAATTTTAACTTCAAGTTATTATCTCTAATTATAACTTAGTCCTTAACATGGTACTTCTACCAACAAAATTTACAATTAGTATCCTAATCATGTTCCTAATGACTTTCATATATATATATAAATATATACTAATTCTTTAATTGGAGTCCATAATCATTTCTTAAATTCATTGCTAACTATGATAATTTGTCAATCATAAAATAAAATTAATATCACCTTTATTTCCTACGTATGGTCGAAACCCTAAGAACCTAAAACATGGTTTTCCTTCAATTAATCGTTATGTTGTAGTTAATTATTCTACTAGATGCCACTAGTGCATATCATAATAGGTATATTGTAGTCATTTGTACAAGAAGAAACTTAAGTTTATGGGAGATCTTAAGGTGGTGCCATCTTTAGCTTGCATTAATGAATAATTATTTACTAAAATCTTGATCAATCATGATAATCACCTAACTTATATTATAATCCTTAAAGATTTACATCATGCACTAAAAAAATTACTACATCTAAGTATACAGAAACTACATTTAGTGGAATTTATCTATGCCAACTTATTATTACCTTTGTTTTTCTCCAACATATGCACTCCACCTATCCAATTCCTTTATGAAGTGCTAAAGTTTACTAAACAAGTGTTGTTTTTATTGGAGTTTCAATAGCCAAAAGAGGAAAAATGCATAGGGAATTGGGTGGGTGGTGGGGGCGGTGGCGAGTGTAGTGTTGGTGAAGGTGATGACACAAGAAGGAGATTAAGGGGACCACTTTTGCTCTTGTTGATGAAGATTAACCAAATGGACAAAAGAGTAGAATGGTAGGTGATTAGGTGTTAATATATAACTTGTCTTCTTCTAATGTAACCTTCTTTCATAAGTTTTACTTTATTTGAAAAAGAAATTGGGTCAAGATATTTCTATCAACTTTTCTAGCAAGACTCCAATATGGCTTTGACTTTTCCTTCCCTATTTCCCCATGTGCATCTCATAGCAATAAGGAGAAGAAGAGAACCCATCTTCTTGTCTTTATCTTCCTACTAAATGTCTTATTTTACCTATAGTAAATAAGCATGTGACTAGGAGAATTCAATTCTTTATTCTTTTCCCATTGTCACAACAATTGTAGTGAAATTTAATTATTATTTTTTCTTTTTTACTTTATTTCATATCTATTAAATAGATGTTCAAATGTTATAGTTAATTCTCTTAGTCAATTATAAAAAGATTAAGCATTTTAGAAAACTTGCACCATATATAAGAAGTGAAATTTAATTATTATTTGACATTACTAATTCTATAAATAATTCTTCTATTATTTAATTGTGAACTATTCATCTTGAATTCCCTATTTACTTAACCTACGATGAATCAATTTATAAAAATCTACTTAAGTTAATAATTGAATTTCTAATCTAGAAATTTCCTTCATTTTACTCTTAAATTTCTAGGGGTTCATAAAGGCCATACTACCCATTAAGCTCAAATTGTCAATGAGTAAGGTCCAAAACTTTGACATTAAACCAACCACATGGCCTCTAAGTAAGCTTTAACACAATCAATGAGGTGTGTGATGTCATGTGAGCCTTAATGGTAGCTTACCAATAATGAATGACCTGATACTACAACAAGAAAGTTAAACATAAGATCTTCCAACTTGGAGACCTAATATGTTGCAAGCTAAAGGCTATAGGTTCTAGGGAAGGGTAGGGCAAGCTCACCTTAAACTGGGAAGACTTCGAAGTGTAAGAGAGGACACGGGCAATGAAGCATATAGGCTCGAGACCTTGGACGGACAACTCATTCTTAGGATGTGGAATGTAAGTAATTTAAGATTGTATATTACCTAAAGTTCTATAACTAAGTCATCATACTTGCAAACTCTAGTGAATTAATGTATGTGGTCCACTGGTTGTTTTTTTTTTTTTTTCTATTGGTTTGCATTATGTACTCTTACTCTCAGGTTGATTCTCATCCTTGAAAGTCGAACCTTAAGTCAATATTGACACTAACACCTAAGGGGACCAAGAGCCTAGAAATTTTTGTGATGAGTTCCCTTAGCGACATTGTACACTCGTGCAGCTCTCAAATACAAGAGCCTTTGCCTAACTGAGCATGTGGGACCCCATAGTCTCGATTGTGGACCACCTTGGCAACACTTAGGCCCAAAGGATACATAATTAAGGCTGTAGTATACTAGTTCAGCCAGTACACCTACCTAAGCATTGATAAATACTTGTTTAAACAGATGGGTATGATGAGAAAAAGTACAGACAGATTAGTATAAGAGGATATTAATGCAGAAATATACAAGAAAACTCTTATTATCATTAATTTGAGGTCATTACAAGGCTTTAGGGATTGGCATCCCAACCTCGAGTACAAGCAAAAGCAAAATAGCGAAAAAAGATTACAATTAAAAACATATCAAAAACCTTTTTACCCTACTATTTTGTCTTAATGCTTGTTGTCTACTCGTAACTTTAACTTAGCTGCCTAGAGAAGATTCTTATTTGAGCCTATCCGTTTGCAACTTCAACTCAGCTACCTAGAGAAGAATCTTGTTTGAGCTTACATTAGGAGAACCATGACAAACTCCTTAGCCATCGAGCAAGCTAAGGCTACGATCTTGTGGCCTTGGTAGCTTCAAGAAGAATTCCTTGCTTATAAGATGAGCCGACCTTCCACATGAGTCCCATATAGGGGGCTTACCCTAAGGGGTTCGTCTACCCCCTTGTAAGACTTAGTGGGCAACATGTGAGGCTTGAAGAAACCTTAAGCACCCCCTATGCTATTGATGTAAGCAAGTGCACATATCAGTCTATAATATATCGAATTAAGTCTAAGAGTCAATCCCTTAGGGACTTCGACTACTAGTACTTACTAGGTCTCTATTATCTAATTGGAAATTTAAATTTCAAGAAATCTAAAGATGTAAATCTAAATTATTGCTAAAACTAAATTAAAGAGTAACTAAGATGAAATTCAAGAATTAATAAGAAAGCAGTTTAATTAATTTAAGATTCAACACCGTTCCTAGATCTAGTACCTAGATCTTGCTTCTCCTAGATCTAACATGTGATTTTCTTAAAGATAATCTAATTTATTCTTTAATTTTTCTTGACCGAGAGAATTCTCTACTAAAGTTAATTACTTTCTCAAGTCAATTAACCCTAACTCTAGAATCACCTATTAGAATCTCTTCTCAATAGCATGATCTAAGATTGCATTATTGAATAATGAACTCTCTACACTTTAATTTGAAATCTAGAAGAATCTTGCAAATTATCTCTAATCTTGCAATAATTCTCATCAACTATGCCTAAATCTAATCTTATAAGAAATCTCTCGATTCTCTTATAAGATATCAAACTTTTGATTACTATCCATGGAAATAATAATCTAAATCATGAAGCAAACATAGTTGAATCAAGAAATTAATAAAGAACTAAATTAATCAATATTAATAATGTCACATGAATAGATATAGGTTTCACAAAACCTAGATACTAAGATTCTACTGACTATACATCCTAAAATAGAAATCTAAAATCAAAATGTAGAATGTAATGGAAAGAATCATCATGAAATCTAAAAAAATTGAATCTTTAAGTCTTCACTTCTCCTCGCTTTCTTGGTTGTTCTTGGCTTCAAAAACTCTCTCAAAGTCATGCCAAAAAGTTCTTTTTTTAAAAAAAAAAAATCTGACAAGACTTTATATATGAAGAGCTTAAAAAATTAGGTCGGTTAGAAAAGACATAACCGGGGACACAATAGTATCTTTTCGTTGTGTCCTTTACTGTGCTTTACGTTTTCCCCTTTTTAAATTGGAAACAACACGATTGATGACATGACTATGTTTTTTAGTTGTGTCCTAGGCTGTGATAGTTGAAAAACAACTCCAAATTCACCTAGAAATGACACAGTCGTGTCGTTCAGCTACGTCGATTTTTAAACCTTCATAACTTGCTCATTTTAGCTTTGATTTAAGTGAAATTTGTTTCTATCTTCTTGTTTTCTCACGTAGATCATTTCAAAACCTAGAAAATAAAATTTTACTCAATTAAGTATTATTATTTAAAAATAAACTCAAATATCAAGGAAAATCATAAAAAATCACTAAATAAAATATGTGCAATTAAGAACTCATTAGCTACCCTCAATTAAGCAACTTTGAATCATGGAGAAGCCTCCCCTTCAACCGTCGAAACACCACAAATGACTCGTACGTGCAAGTACTTCAAAGGTAACCTGCGAGCACCAATTGAAGCAACCCTATGTACATGAATAATCCCCAAGGTGATGGAGTCCCAACAATTGGTGGATAGACACCCGAGGTTCCACCACCGCCTGAACTCACTTAGCTTAGTGGTGGTTTCAAACCTAGTGGTCTATGTATGCCCCTTTATCAGTACCTAGGAGCACTCCCCCATCATGGGGCGAAGCCTTTACACTCTTTGACCTGTATTCAATAAAGGATCCTGACAATGGCATGATTATCTTCTTGAGTTCATATACTCTCCCCAACATTTGGATCCTCCATGACTTAGACATCTTACAAACTTGTGACCCCTTTGCTCTTAGAAAATTTTAGAAAAGGTCTACTCTTTGTGTGCTTGAATAGGAATGAGGAAGCAAAGGCCCTACCAACTCCTTATAGGGGACTCAGACTATCTACGTGTCCTCTTGCACAATGGCCTAGATCTTTTGGTGCAATAATCAATGCTTGACGACATAAATGTGCCATACCACCATTTAAAGCCTTATAGAAGGCGCTTTTCTCATGGTACCATAAATGCCCTACAATGCACTCTACTTAAGGAAGTGTAAGTACACTTTGAAGATCACATGCTAGGTGCCAAAAGTAGCCTAATCATGCTCATGGATCTAGTGCCGAGATGTGTGTAGGACTTAAAATTGAAAAAAAATAAGAAAAGAATAAGTAAAGCAAGGTTCATCTCCTTATATAATCGAGCAAGACGAGGGACTCCGAAAAAATAAGGAAGTGCACATTTGTAGTAAAGAGAAAAGGAATCAAAGCTTATACCAAGCAAGGTAAAAAATTCATTCATTCAATTGACATTCTTTATAATAGGTTGAAGGGCTAGCATCCAGGCCCCAATTACAAATGACACCAGAAGCAAGAAAGTTGTCTAACATAACAAAAAAGAAGGGAACAAAAACAAGAATGCAAGTACTTCCTACATGTCTACCACAAGATCTTCCTTATTGTTGTCTTCTTCGTTACCATGCTCTTTAAATTGAGCTGGGGGTTAAGGAATATAAAGCATTACAGGGTGAGTTCTCTCTTTTCACCCTACAACTGATGAGTTTGAGTTATTGCAGTATGTCGACCTGATGTCTTGTTTGAGCCCAACCCTTTTGTATCTATCAATAGTCTCCAGTTGCCGACTAGAGATGTACTTAAACAACAACTCAGCTTACTTGACCATTTGTCCAATCGACCTAAATATAAATTGCTTTGAGCAAGTTTGAGTTGAACTTGCCTTAGAAGAACCTCTAATCCTGCTTGGTAGTCACTAGTCTAACTATACAGTTTGTTCATTTTTGGCCAGGCCAATGACCACTTGTCATCGAACATGTATCCGAGCATCCCCTATGATAAAATCTTTTATACAAGATGGACACTTTTCTTGATTTTCACTTTATGCTCTTTTCCATTCTTTGTACACTATTTGTTTAGGACTTTACCCTTTTAAGTCATTTCCATTTATAGCTACTACCCTAATATTTTGGATATAAATACCCATTGTAAATGTAGCCACAAATAGATTAGACATCTTCAATAGAGAATATACTTCATTTTTTGTAAGCATTTCCTTTGCTTACTTGATCCACTCTTATCTTAACACTTAAGTAAGGCTAGGTGGTAAGTACCTCATTGGACCAGCTCATGCATCATATCAAGTTGAGCCATGAGTTCTCAATAGTTCCTTAGTGCGTCATATCCTTGGGGTTGATCATAGTTTGCTTATTTATTTGTTTCTCTATTTTAGTGTATTTCTACCCCTATTTTTGAGCTTTCCATAACCTTAAACCTTCTCCCTTGTGATCAGCCTTGTCAATCCTGGGCTCAATTCATATCATCTTGATATTAGAGTGGAGGTTTATTCAAGTAAGTTATGTTTGAGCTTTCTTGTAAGGTAGTGTTCATTGTAATAGTGTGTTGAAGTTACGTAAAGGTTAACTACAAGTGTTTGAGTCGGTAGGAGGCATAGAAGATTATTGCTACTGTGTACTCTGTTATACTCTATTTCATGCATAAAAAAATAGAGTAAATTTTGATTAGGTTTACTATTCTTTGAGTTAGTTGTTGTGCTCATAGATTAGTTAAACATTCATGTGAAGAAGTGTGTATGTGTGTGTGGATTATTTAGCTTAAAGGAGCTGTATCTATTGTTTGTTTCTTAGAATCTGAGTTTGTTACTAAGTTTTGTTAAAGAGAATGATGGATCTAAGTGTCAACACTAGTGTTGGGGATGACAATAAAGGTATTGTCCATCATGGACGACAATCTTAGAATACCCTTAGCAGCATAGATGAGTAAATTGACGAGGTGACTAACCTCATAGTTGGTTTGACCAGAGTTGTTCATGCATTGACCTTTCGACTTGCTGACGTCGTGAAGAATACTTTATAAGCTACTTAACCTATGAGAGGATAGATCCTTGCTCGATAAGATTGATGTAGAGGAGTAGGAGGACATGTATAAAGAAGAATCAATTTGGGTGATATGGATGAAGGAGAAGAAGAGTACATTGAAGAAGGGGAGTGAGCTTGAGTACCCTGAGCTGCTGACCATGTGAAGTTTCAAATTCCAAGCTTCAATGGTTCTGGGAATATAGATGACTATTTGGATTAAGAGGAGAAGATTGAATATTTTTTTATTATTACCAGTATAAAGACCGTGAGAAAGTGAGGACTACCACTATAGAGTTCTCAAGATATGATGCAATATGGTGGAAGAACTTCCAAATTATGAGGAGATGAGAAGGATATAGGGAAGTGAATACTTGGTTTGAGGTAAAGACAATGCTTATGAACAGGTTTGTGTCAGATACTTATATGAAGACACCTTTGCTCAACTTCAAGAGCTGAGGTAAGGAAGCTGAACTATTGATGAATATGTTCAAGAGTTTCAAATACTTATGATTCGATGCGAAGTAGATGAACCATTGGCCCGAATAGTACATAGGTTTTTCATTGTATTGCGAAGTGACATTGGAGATGTTGTGAAACTTCAACAATTTGCTACATTGGATGAGGCTATAAGATTAGCCCAGTGAGTGGAAAGACAAAGGAAGAATAGGTCGAATTGACCTCCGATAAGCTAACTTGTACAATCAATCTAACATACTCAAGAAAGTTACCAAGCTTAGCAAAGTACCATGTTGAGTAGAAGATTAGATGTTAGAGCTGAGCAAAAGGGAAGACCAACTGATGCGAAGTGCCGCCAAGGACTTACGAGAAGGGACAAGGATTTGGGAGGAAGACAAACTAGATCAAGTGTTTTGAGTGTCAACAGTTTGGACATATGGTCGCCTAATGCCTAAATAGAAGAACTATGATTATCAAGGGTAATGCCTTTAAGATTAAGGTAAACAACGTAGATGAGGAACCAAAGGAGGAAAGAGAAGTGGAAAAAGAGGTTGTGGTTAGTGATGAACTAGTTGAGGAAGATGTGTTCATTGAGGATTTGGACAAGTTAACTTTAGTTGTCCGACGTATGATGAATATGGAACCTTTTACTAAAGAAAAGCACAAAGAGAATTTATTCCACATCACATGTAAGTTAAATGAGCAGGTATGTATGCTTATAATAGACAATGGAAGTTAAACCAACGTAGCTTTTGCCAACTTGGTTAAGAAGCTTAAGATGTCGACTATTTCACACTTGAAGTCGTATAAGTTACATTGGCTAAATGAGAAGGGAGCACTACATGTCACTCAGCAAGTATTCCTGGTAATCTCTATTGGAAATTATTTTGAGAAAATTCTTTGTAATGTGTTACCCATATGTGTGTCTCATGTGTTTCTAGGTAGACCATGGGCTTTTGACTGAAGGGTCATGCATGATGAGTTTAGGAACACGTATGTGTTTGAGAAGAATGGGAGGAAAATTACCTCAAACCCCATGACCCTGAGTCAAGTGAGTAAATTACAAGCCAAATTGGCTCAAGGATCGAAGAAGGCTTTAGTATTAAGTAGAATCGAGCTCCAAGTAGCCATCAAATTTGATCTGCCAACTTCCCTATTGGTAAGGAGGCTACTAGAATTGAAGGAGAAAGTGAAGTTGCCAGAAGGGGTTGAAAAGTTGCTTGATGAATATTTTGACCTATTTCCCGAGCAGTTTCTTTAGAGATTATCCCCATTTTGAGGTATTAAGTACTGCATTGACTTGATACCTGGTGCTACACTATTAAACAAGCTTGCCTATAAAATGAACCTCAAACAGGTTGCAAAGCTCCAGAGATAAGTCAATGATGCATTGCTTGTGTCGTGATTGCATTGCTTGTGTTGAAGAAGGATGATACTTGGCAGATGTGTATGGATAGAAGAGTTGTCAACAAGATTACGATCAAGTATCGATACCCCATTTTGAGGCTAGATGATATGTTAGATGAATTGAGTGGTACGAAAGTGTTTAGTAAGATCAACTTGAAATTAATGTACCAT
Organism: Lumnitzera littorea; assembly: GCA_024138015.1. NCBI lineage: Eukaryota > Viridiplantae > Streptophyta > Magnoliopsida > Myrtales > Combretaceae > Lumnitzera > Lumnitzera littorea. The sequence continues at coordinate 47,605,044 of JAMXBB010000008.1, read as the reverse complement.
TAGATTTGAGTGAGGCAAAAGGATGAATGGAAAATTGCTATTATGTCCCGACATAGCTTGTACTAGTGGATGATCATGCCATTTGGGTTATCAAACGCCCTAAATATTTTTATGAGATTAATGAACTAAGTTCCGAGCAAGTCATATTGACCATCTTTGAGCTATTTTTGATTTTCTCCATTTTGAGAAACTGTTCAAAAACACAAAGAAATGCTGTTTCTTTTAGGAAGAGGTGATTTTCTTAGGCTATGTAGTTAGTGGAGGAGAGTTATGAGCTAATGAAGAGAAATTCAAGCCATTATTGAGTGGTTGACCCGGTCTTCATGTGTAGGAGTAAGGAGTTTCCATAGACTGATATCATTCTATTGATGCTTTATCTAAGGATTCAGTACTATAGTAGTACCTTTGATTGAGTTAATAAAGAAGAATGTACAATCCAAGTAGGGAGAAAAGGACCTCTACATCATCTTAGCTCTACCAGACTTTGATAAAGTGTTTGAGCTTGAATACAACATGTCAGGTGTTGGCATTGGAGTTATACTAATGCAAGAAGACCAACCTGTCTCTTATCATAGTGAAAAGCTTATAGGAGCACAACTCAACTATTTTGTATATGATAAAGAACTCTTGGCATTAATCAGAGCTCTTCGTATATGGTAACATTATTTTTTACCAAAGAAATTGGTCATCTACCTAGATCATGAGTCCTTAAGATATTTATGGAGCCAATCAAAGCTTTCTAAATGCCAAGCTTGATGCGTCATCAAATATAAGTAAGGAAAGAATAATGTAATTGTTGATGCATTGTCAAGAAGACATGTTTTTCTCATTGAGTTGCAGACTAAACTATTAAGTTTTGTAAGCATTAAGGAACAGTATCGACATGATTCTTACTTTGGTTCGATATATATACATTGTGAAGAAGGGAGAATAGTAGATGAATACCATGTCTAAGATGGTTATCTATTCTAGGGAAGCAAATTGTGTGTGTTGACTTGTTCAATAAGAGAGTTACTGGTGAAAGAAGCCTACAATGGAGGACTCTTTGGACACTTTGGAGAATGAAGGACTTATGAATTACTGAATGATAGGTTCTTCTAACTTAAAATGAAACATGATGTGCATCGTGTGATTGATGGATGCATCATTTCTAAGAAGGCTAAAAGCTTAGCTAAATAAGGAAATACAATGTCACTACCTATTTTGACTAAACCATTGGTTGACCTAAGTATGGATTTTGTCCCTACATTATCCGAGCTGCCTAAGGCAAAGACTTTGTAATGGTTGTAATGGATAGGTTCAATAAAATGGCACATTTTATGCCTTGCACCAAAACTAACAATGCTTTGGCTATTGCTTATTTGTTTTTGTAGGAAATAATTTGCTTATATAAAGTGCCAAGGAGTATGGTGTCAAATAAAGAGCCAATATTGTGCCAAGGAGTATAGTGTCGAATAAAGAGCCAATATTCTTGAGTCATTTCTAGAGGATTCTTTAATCGTCGGATGGGAACTAAACTACCGTTTAATATCTCTTTCTATCCCCAAACTAATGGCTAAACAAAGGTTGTCAACCATACCTTGGGATCACTGCTCCAAGCTGTAGTGGGGAAGAACTTAGCTGATTAAGATGTCTGCCTACCCATAGTTGAATTTGCTTACAATAGGACAATTTATGCCACTACCGGATACACCCTATTTGAGGTCATCTATGGTTTCAACCCTGAACTATCCCTCGATTACAACTCAATGCCACCCATTGACTAAGAAGATCCAGAAGTGAGAACTAGAGCTTAGTCCATCCGGCAAATCTACGAATGAGTCACCTAGCACATTGACTGAGCTATAGGAAAACTAAAAGAGAAAGGCAAAGGAAGGAAAACCAAACAATTTCAACTTGGTGACTAAGTGTGGCTATACTTAAGTAAGCAAAGGATTCCAAACTAGAGGAAGAGCAAGCTATCTAAAAGAGTAAGATATTTACTAGAGCTGACGGACCTTTCATGATCCATTAGAAGATCAATGACAATGCTTACCGATTAGAGCTACTAGAGGACTTTGAAGTGTTTGATGTGTTCAATGTTATTGACCTTGGTCCCTACTGATCCAAGGAAGGCTTGGATGAAGACTAGTTGGATTTGATCCCAAATCCCAATTAACTCGATAGGGATGATAAGAATCAAACCAACGGACTCCTGACTTGAAGCTCGAGCCCATGAACTAGAAAGTATGGTTAGGTGAGTTCTCTCTTTTTACCTTATAGTCAATGAGTTTGAGCTACTACAATCTGCCAACTTGATGTCCTGTTCGAGCCAATCCCTCTTGTGTCTATCAATAGTCTCCAATTGCCGACAAGAGATGCACTCGAACAATAGCTTGGCCCATTTGACCATTTGTCTAGCCGACTTGAATATGAACTTGCCTCGGAAGAACATCTAATCCTTCTCGGCACCTCTGCTTGGCAGTCACCATTCTAATTGTACAGTTTGTCTGTTTTTGGCTAGGTACATGACCACTAGTCATCCAACATGTGTTTGAGCACCCCTTATGATCGAATCTTTCGTACAAGATAGACACTTTTCTTGATTTTCTCTTTATGCCCTATTTCATTCTTTGTACATTACTTATTTAGGACTTTACCCTTTTAGGTCGTTTCCATTTATGGCTGTTGCCTTAATATTTTGGGTATAAATACCTATTATAAATGTAGCCACAAATAGATTAGACATTTTTAATACATAATATACTTAATTTTTTGTGAGCATTTCTTTTGCTTACTCAACCCACTCTTATCATAACCCTTAAGCAAGGTTAGGTAGCGACCACCCTCATTGGACTAGTTTGTGTATCATATTAAGTTGAGCTGTAAGTCTTTAATAGTTCTTTGGTGTGTCATATCTTAGAGGCTGATTGTGGTTTCCTTATTTATTTGTTTCTCTATTTTAGTGTATTCCTACCCTTGCTTTTGAGCTTTCCATAAGCTTGAACCCATACCCTTGCGACCGGCCTTGTTAATCCTTAGCTTGGTTCATATTACTCTTCCTCACCACCACTCTCCTTAGCAGGCTCCTCGTTAAGGGGAGCTACAGGCTACGGAGCACCAAGCCAAACTAGAAAGCTTAGGTCAACTTTTGGCAAATTCTATAAGACCCTATATTGGACCATTCGTGTGAACTTGAATCCTGCCTCACTAGTCACCCTTTTAAGCTTAAGTTCTGCCATGGCTTCGACAAAGATCTATCACCTTCTTAGGTAGTAAGTTTCCTGCCATCCTTAAGCTTGACCTCCCTGTGAGCAAAGGTTGCCTAAGCACCTTCCAACTCTTACTTTACCTCCAAGTCAGCCCTCGCCTTAACTAGTTTCTTATGTTGGGTCTTCACTAAGGCCTTTGCTGCAGTTGTAAGCCCTAAAGATAAGCTAAATAACCGTAGGATCGAATTTAGTACACAAAGTTTAGAGCAATCGTTTAAAGGATCTGATCAAACCTAAATTTTAAACTAAAACTAGAAATATTAGTGAAAGTGACCCTATAAGTTTGAATTTAAGAAAATAAGTAATAAAATAATAGAATATAAAATTTTCAAATTCTAAGTACATTACTTGTTATTTATCGAAAGTACGTAAAATGTATTTCAATAACTAACAAATCGATAGAAATAAATTATATATATACTAAAAATTATAGAAGGACCTAAATAATATTTAGGAGTGTTTACTTATACCCTACATGTATTTACGTGTAGGTAGAAATACGTGAAATTTCCTAAATTGCCCGAAATTAGCTAAAAATTTACTAAATAATTAAAGAAAATTATAAAAAAATTAAGAAAAAATTAGAAAAAAAAAATCAAGGAAAGGGGGAATGAACTAGATCAAGTCGTGGCAGCAAGGGGAGTAAGAAACAAAAATTAACTAATAAAAAACAAGTAACACAAAAGGCAAAATGTAAGAGATATGGGTATTATCTTGTCCTAGTTAATGCATAATAATTCTTACAAGGCCCTATAAATAGCAAGAAAATTTACAAAGCTCATTTGGTTAGTTAGGAATTGGGAAAAATTGAGAGAACTAAAATTGAGATAAAAAAATTAGGGTTTTATAAAATTTATCTCAAATTTGTGCATATAGGAAAAGAAGGCCGAATCTATACACCGCCACCACCCGAAATCGAACCACCACCACTACCCTACTCCAAACCTACCGCTTGGATTAGCCGACACACCTGAATCGGTGTTGGAGGCCAAAAAGCCTTCGAACTAGGTGAGTTTCACATCTTCTCCGATTTTGTAAAATTCCTTAAAATTGTTTATGTTGCCTAGAAAATTATGAAATTTATTATTTTGAGGTTTTATTATATGTAGATTTAGGAAAAAATAGTGATTAAGTTTAATTACTTCTGTAAATATAAGGTTCTTAAGAAATTAAACAAAACCGAATATGATTAGAATTAGAAATAAATAGGCTTTGGAATGTAGTTTGGAACTCAATTTTTTTTTCTATAGAATGCTTAAGTGATATAGAACAATGCTTTAAAGCTATTTTTTTTAAATTAATTTTTGAAAATTTTAAGTAAATTTTTAGCCCTAAAATGATGAAAAAAATGGATAATTTTGGCTTAATTAGGTGATTAAATGATTAATTATTAATTTAGAAGATAATTAGATGTTTAAGGACGTTAGTCTCTGATGTGGAAACCTAATCCTAGTCTTTGGAGGGTTAAGTGTAATTAATATGGGAATTATGTGGTAATTATAGGAAATTATAGGAAATTAGGAATATGTGAAATTGGGATTTTAATAAATATGAAAAAATAGGTTAAATTGGATAATATAATAATAATATCAGTACAAAATAAATCTGATATAAAAATTAATTTTAGGTAATTGAATAAAAAATGTAAAATTTTCTCACACCAAGAGTAAATCCGATACCCTAATTAGGATTAGAATTACCAAATAGGTTAGAACACTGAATTAAGACTTAGTATGATATTAGAATACCTGAGCTTAATATAATTAATTTCACATTAGGATTTGAGCGTATTTAGGATTCCTTGTAGTTAAAGATAATTTAGAACCAAAATTGGAATCTAATTCAAAAACTGAACCTCGAGCTAACGTAGAGTAAATCATTAGTAAATAATAAGTATATATGAAGAAGTGAGTTAAATTATAACTTAGAATGTATTATCAAAATATAAATACTAAAAAGACGTATTTGTATTATAGGATACCCGGAGATGAATCAACTTGCAATTAAGTGATTAAGCGATTGAGAATTCTAGATAAGTTGGGTTTATTACTTCATCGTATTTGGAGTACTATTTTAGGATACTTGGAAACTTAGGATTGTGTATGATTGTGACTGTAAGTAGTTTTATACATGTGTTTGTGTATTTGAATTCGTGTTGGAATTTGTGTTGTGATTGATAATTGTAATGATTGGATTGATGTGAAATTGTTTGAATACCTTAAATTGAACATAATATTATTCGATCCTAAAACCCTAAATTATCATGCATTGCAACCCTTTAGGGGATCATTAGGATTGTCCAACCAAATACCAACACCTTAAAAAAAAATAGCGCTAGATAGCAAATTAGTCTTTTCTTCATCCATAGCTAAACTAAGTGATAGGAGAAGAGGTTACGGTGAGGACGAGGGCATTGGTTCGAAGGATAGTCTTGGGAGGAGTAGTGTCTCCATTGCATAAACCTGGGTTTGGTTATGAGTTGTTGTATAACATGAAAACTCCTCAACCCGGATTAGAGTGAGTGAAATTACTCTAATTTCGCAACCAATCGGACTACATTATGTGATCATACTTGCTTGTTGCATTGCATGAAAATAATTGCTTGATAATCTTGTTTGTGTTTGTATATATTCATGAGTCTCCAATTCAACTTACTAAGCTGTAGTTGCTCATACTTATATAGATCCTTTTATAGGTCTTAATTTCTAAATACTTAGAGTAATATGCCGCCTTACAATTATTCAGAGGTTAGTTCTTTTGAAGTCTGGGGGTGTGAGGATCAATTTTCCTAGTGGTTAATGTATATCTAGAGTCTCACTAGTAGCTTAAGACTGAAAGACTAATATTTGATATATAAATTAGTTGACTGTTATGATATGCTATAGAATCACCTAGGAATTCTATAGTAATGTACGTGTAATCATATATATACATGTTGACTTGAAGCTTTAATATTTATTATAACTTTAGTTAAATTTTTAATTGAACTGTTTAGTTCAAAGCGAAGAGTCGTTAATGCTTTATGTAAATTATGTCTATGATAAGCACTATGAGGCCAGTTATTATCATAAGATGGTTTACACGATGAGACTGTTGTGACTCTGCAACTTTGGGGAGTAACAACCGTTAACTCCTCTTCCATCCTCGATGCCCTTACCATGAGCTCCAAGTGTAAACCCCACAAATTTAGTTTTTGAGTATTGAGTTAACTCAATTATTGTAGGTAATCTTTTAAAACTAACAAAGTCAATAAGTTTAAAACTGAGTAAAATTTTAAATTCAAAGACTAAAACAAATATGAAAAACCTTAAAATTTTGATTAAAACCTTAATTACGTATAAAAACTCTAAATCCTATGTACGCGTAACCATAAGAGATTGAACTCGAACATGACAAAACCTTAAAACTAAGATTCTAAGCTTATAAAATATATAAAATTATTCCAGTAGTAATAAAACCCTAATTGATTCTAGTTAGCGATCAATACGTGTAATCGTTTAGAATTGCTAAGAAATGAGTAGAGATAACTCCTAAAAAAAATTATAAATGTAAAGAGCGATAATTTAATTATTAAAATTTATAAAATTATGAATATTATTTTGTGATTATTTATAATTTCATATTTGCATATATTTGTGCTAATTTTGTATCGATTTAACTATTTTGCATCAAATTAGCTATATAATGGGTGCTTATGTACTATAGAAAATATATTAATTTTAGACTCCATATTTTTTTAATTGCATTATAAATTATTTTAATTATCATGTAAAAATGAAATATACTCTAGAAAAAATTAATTTAATATTTTACTATTTTTCTTTACCTTTTTCCTTTTTCCCTTTTTTTCTCCCCATCTTCTACATTGCAGCGCACTCTTTTGCAGCTACCATTTGTCCAAAAATTTTCCCCATGTGCTTAAAATTAAGTATAAGATTAGATAGATATTTCTCCTAGATATGAAATGGACTTAAAAATAATAAAAATTACAAAATATAAAATTTAGATATTTATTAAGCCATAAATTTATAAAGAAAAGCTTAAAGTAATAATTTATAATTATTTAAGTCAAAATAATAAAATTCGTAATATTTTTAAGTCACCATGAAAAATACGAGTTACATGTATGAAATAGACCCCATTATGTGAAAAAGCGTCTAAAAACAATAAAAATCAATTATAAGTGCATAAAAATCGAAACTACAATGAAAAAGTCATACGTGATTGATGAAAATACTAAAACCAGGAATTTTATACAAATAAGTAGCTAGTTTAGATAATTATTGCTAAATACGTATATAGCTTAGCTATTTCACTAATTACTTATTACCCTACAAATTTTCAAAATGTCATATGATCCCAATACAGACACTAACCTACCAGTGGACTACTACAATCCCTGATAGATTGACCTTATGGACGAGTGAGTACTCTTGATGACTCTATACTTACTTTATACTTATAATTAGGTTACCTAAAGTAAATATTAATAACTTAATGCATGGGAGTTTGTGTTATGTATGTGCCTAAATATTGGTTATGTATTGTGTAAAATATTGTGAAACATAATAGATGAATAACCAGTAGCTTGATTTATTACTGCATAATTGAATAGTTTGTTGATATTAGTTGATCACCTTATAAATTGACTTGATCACACACTACTTAACTTAAAATTTATGGATCATACATAAGTACGAATATTGCATATAATGTTTCGGTTATCACCTCATGTGGTTGGTAATGAAGAGCCTTATAGAGATGAATTCCCATATGATTTAATTAGTATAGTGCAAGAGCATTGGTACAACAAGATCCTACCCTTGGCTTGTAGGTTTACCTAGCGCTAAAGACGCCAATTGTAGGAAATTGAGAGTCGAGTTTAGAGACTACTGCTTAGAGCGTGAGAGTAAACTGCGATAGTTACCTTATTGCTAGACTTGGGATTTCGTATACTATTGGATTTCTTTGAAATGAACATGTATTTAAATTTATGGTTAAAAACCCTAAGTAAGAGAACTTGGTTGTGATTGGTGTTAATGAATCTCCAACCTTTACTTCAGAAGGCATTAAATCTGATATTGTATGTAACACTGGTCAATTGCATATATTGTTTGACATGTTGCTTGTTTATGTATTCATATGTTTGTTAATAAATTGTTTGATAACTTACTTGCTGGTATAGTATGAGGGACATCTCACTAAGCTCATATAGTTTACTTCCTAATAGTTTTCTCTTGCAGGTTACTGGATAATCGACCGTAGGTTAAGAGCTGAGTGATAAGTACTAGCAATGAGATGCATAGAAGTTAGAATTTGAAGATAAACTATGTAGTTGGTTTGAATTATTACATGTAATTATTAATATTTAGATTTTATAACTTTCGTAAGTTTAAGTTTTATAACTTCATTACCTAATCTTATTGTTTGTAGGGGATACTGATTCTTTGTGATTCTAAGGAATTGTGAAATATTTGATATCCTAAGTTATTTATATAATACGATAAGTTTATAAATTAAAAATTAGAAACCCTAGAGACTAACTAACTAACTAGAGTCTTGCAATACCTGACTTACAAAGCGATTTTCGTATCATGAGTGTACATATAATACGAAAATTTTAGGCAATTCTATTAATTCCTCTCTTAGGGTCATGACAAAAGTGGTATTAGAGTTTTAAGTTGTCAAAGATAGGAAAAACTTACCAAATGGTGAGATGGGATAAAGCTTGGGTAGAACTAGGGTTAAAGATTGAAAGACTTAGATTTCTAGATTATATACTATATTTGATATCACCTATATGTATTATACTTCCGTTTACTTGTTAACTGTTAAACTCTTTCCTTAACCTAGATATTATTGATATGATTACTCTGAAAAGGTTTGCAATTGTAAGTTTGAAATGTTAAACCAAAGATGTAAGAAGCAAGTATTGAGAAGGGAACAAAAGGTGATATTTCTTATTATGTTGAATTAAGAAGAATTTGTGCCAAAGATCAGGAAAGCAAGAATACCACAATATCATACTAAGCGTTTGAAATGCATTGATTAGAAGTTTATTGGCTTTGATGGTTTCAACAACATTTGGAATTAGGAATTTAATAGCACCAGTTGAATTTGAAAACAATGCTATAGTAGTTGATTACAAATTCGATTTGGTGGTTAACTAACTTGTTGACTTTGAAGCATGACGTGACATAATTAGGATATGAATTTTTCCTATTATGTTGAGTGATTATATCATGAAGAGGATAATTGTATGGGTTCTTGAGAAATGGTTATCTTAGAATTGTAATACATAAGATTTATGTGCAAGATATATGATTGATGTAAGCTTGATACGATAGACGAGCCATGAGGTAATAGTTAACCAATGACTTAGAATTATCAATGGAAAAAAAAATTGATGAATTTGAAAATTTATGAATTATGAAGATTATTTTTTTATGAAAGAATTGAAGTATATGACAAGGTGAAAGTGATGATTCGTATGATAGTATTTAAATGCGATTATTGATGATTTGAATACATAGATTATTAAGTAATACTGATGTAGGCAAATATTATCTTAGTAGGATTATGGATGGTAAAAAGGATTACGACACCCACCTGACCTCAAGAGATTAAAGTAGTACGGACAATTCAAAGAATAACCTTGGAGAATCGAAATTGCCAAGGAAGGCATTTCCTGACTTTGTTAAGGTAAATAATTTCTTTATAGGTAAGAATAATAATCCATTTGAAGCAAAAGATTGGTTGGCATGAATTGAGCTATCATTTGAAGCTTATGGAATTCTTGAAGACCTAAAACTAACATATGGGACTTTTATGTTACAAAATGGTACAAGAATTTGGTGGAGCTCTAAAGAAAGGATTTTGTCTCCTCCTATCACTTGGAGTGTATTCAGAAAGGAATTTCAAAAGGAATATGACATAAATAAAAAAAGAAAGAGATCAACTGAAAAACCAATGCCATAAGCAAGTAAGTTGAAAATAAAGGATATAGCTAAAGTACGATGTTAGAAGTGTGGTCAATGGCACTATCCAAAAAGTTGTCCACGATTGCAAAACAAGTGTTTCATTTGTGGAAGAGAAGGATAACATAAGATTCGATAATGTCCCATGAAGACTAAAGAATACTATAATTGTAGAGATTATGAACATGACTTTACCTCTTACCTTGAGAAGTAAGGGACCCAAAAGATGACGATTCAATCTATTAAGCATATCATTGTAGAAAGTGTTAAGAGATGATAATGTCTTTTGTCAAGCTATTAGAAGTGAAAAGAGAGACATGTGAATATTTTAAAGTATTATGAGCAGTAGGACTAAAGTTAAGAACTTTGTATTATGTATCTGTAAAGAACTTGATGACGATATATAAAGTGTTTGATTAGATATTTGGATTTCAAATCCAAGCTGAAAGATGTTTTGAAAGGTGTTAGGGAAATTGAGTGACTTAGTCAAGTTTTGAGGACAAACTTTTTGTAAGGGGGTTAAAATATAAATCCTGCAAATTTAGCTTTTGAGTATTAAGCTGACTCAAGTATTATAGGTAATCCTTTAAAACCAACAAATTTGATAAATTTAAAACTGAATAATATTTTAAATTCAAAGACTAAAATGAATACGAAAAACCTTAAAATTCTAGTCGAAACTCCAGTTATGTATAAAAACCTTAAACTCTATGTATGCATAATCATAAGAACTTGAACTTGAACCTGAACCTGATAAAACCTTAAAACTAAGATTCTAAACTTATAAAATGTATAAAATTATCCTAATAGTTAAGAAACCCTAATTGATTTCAGTTAGCAATTAATATCTATAATTGTATAAAATTGCTAAGAAACGAGTAAAGATAACTCTTAAAAAAATTTATAAATGTAAAGAGTGATAATTTAATTATTAAAATTTATAAAATTATGAATATTATTTTGTGATTGTTTATAATTTCATATTTATATATATATGTGCTAATTTTGTATCGATTTAACTATTTTGCGTCAAATTAGCTATATATTGGGTTTTTAAGTAATAAATAAAATACATTAATTTTAGCCTCCATATTTTTTAAATTGCATTATAAATTATTTTAATTATCATGTAAAAATGAAATATACTTTAGAAAACATTAATTTGATATTTTATTATTTTTCTTTACCTTTTTCTTTTTTTTTTTTCTTTTTCCCTCTTTTTCTCCCCATCTTCTATGTTGTAGCTCACTCTTTTGCAATTGCCATTTGTCCAAAAATTTCCACCATGTGCTTAAAATTGAGGAACAATTTTGAAAAAGGAAATGAGTTCATTACAATCTTGACGAAGCAGGGTGGTTGGTGCTTTGTTGGTGATTGGACGGGTGTTATAGCAGGTCTTAATTTGGTCCTTACACAAGCTTAATTTTGGCCTTCTCTTGTTTTTATAATTATTTTTCTAAATTTCTATTATTTTCTCCTAAATTTTCTATGAGTTCCCAAGGTTGCTATTATCTAAAATGATGTATTAAAACCCTATTCATACTTAATCATGGCAGTTGAAATTTTTCTTAGTCTTAAGCTACTTTATTAATAATTTTCTTAAATTTTTATTTAAGCATGAGGTGGCTATTTTCTTATTAATGTTGATGGACGACTGACTTGTTACAATTTAGAGGCTATCATGATGGTGTTCCAGATTTTCCTAAGTATTTTAGTAGATTCTTGTTGTCAAATTGCATTAATTTTAATGTTTAGGGTATAATTTATGAATATTTTAGAGTTTTGTTGATATATGTGTATATATTCTATATATTTGGTACATGTTATGAGTAGTCATATTTATTAAATTATGTTTCATTCATATTTTTAATTTATTATAATATATTCTCTTTTAAAGTTATAGAATTTACAATTTGATTTCCTCATTTTTAAGGGTTTTAGGTTAATTTACAGATATATTTATCAGACGCCATACATTTATATATGTGTGTATATATGCAATATATATAGGTGGCTTAAATATGACTTTAATATCATTTTATGCCATATTATACACTTTATAGTTTAAATAATTTATCTTTAATGTGTCATTACACCTTGTAGCTCGAATTTAGAGGTTCTATTAAATTTAGTGCTATATTGTATAGTTAAATTTTATACTTGAAATTGATATTTTATTATATTATTTTTAAAATCTAAATTTATCGAATTTTCTATTAACTTTTGTAGTACCATCGTAAAGTTTAAGATCAATTGAATAACTTTTCTCAAATGCCTTAAATTAATGTACGATTGCTCTAAATGCTATTTTAGAGACTCATAATAAATTTTCATGTGATTTGATATTTTTGTGGTTAATTAGAATTAAATATTAGAAATCAAAATCAAAATCAAAGACATAAATTATAGACATTAACAACGACTAAAACAATACAAATTGGCTAAATTGATGAGAAGGGTTATAATTACCAAAGGGCAAGTATATAAAAGCAATTCCTATAAATTTGAGTTGAAGCAACTTAAATTTTTATCATATAAAAAAACAAAGAAAGAAAGGAAATCAATTCTCTTAATTTTGTCTGCTCAATTTTTTTTAATTTGTAAATCAATGATTGAGTTTATTTAAATTTTTAAAATATTTTTATTATAATATATTTTTTAATACTTTTAACCATTAATTATAATTATATGTAAAACTATTTTAAACGGGAAAATGGAGAGATATTATGGGAAAATATATCTGGAGGATCAAAATCCGAAAGAAAAAGCTGTACGAAGACGGGGCAGTGGGGCGCCTGCCTACTCCTAGTCATCGCACAAAGCAAAACAAGAATAGCCGCGTTGCGAATTGCCTTGCGCTATCTTTATGGTTTTCCTCTCCTCGTTCTGTGAGCTTCCAACTGTTTGTGAAAATTCCTTAATTAAAAATCTGGCTCCTCTGTTTGGATAACAATTTGTTCACTCCTTCCGCTCCTTAATTTATCAGTCCAAACAGCATCTACTCCTCGGCGGCATCTTACAATTAGTCATGCTTCTTCGACGGCTCCTCCTCCCCACATTTCCATCATCCAGATTTTTCACCACCAAAACAAGCACTGATCTTGGCTCCGCCATCGCCGAACTCAATAAGGTAAATTGTAATGAACTCATTTCTTTTTTTCAAAATTGTTCCATCATATCAAATTCAAATTCTTTTTTTCTTTCTTCCCGAATGCTTGTTATTTTTCATAGGAAGTGGAAATGATCTTTGGTGAGCCACCATCTTCTGGCTTTGGCACTACATCTAATGACGACTCTAGAGTACTAGAAACTGATTATGATCCATCTCCTGCTTCACGCGCAAATGCTGATAGTTTAACACACGTTGGCTCCAGCGGAGATGCCCAAATGGTGGATGTCTCTCCCAAGGCCATGAGTAAACGAACCGCCATCGCTAGTTGCAAAGTAATTCTTGGAAAGAAGTTGTTTGATTTGGTGTCTGCCAACCAATTGTCAAAAGGAGATGTCCTCAGCGTGGCCAAAATTGCAGGAATAAGCGGGGCAAAGAACACAAGCAGTCTCATACCTCTGTGTCACAACATCATGCTCACGCATGTTCGAGTTGATCTGGAGCTCAATCCTAAGGATTTTAGTGTGTGTATAGAAGGGGAGGCGTCGTCCACAGGACAAACGGGGGTTGAGATGGAGGCGATGACCGCGGTCAGTATTGCAGGGCTAACTGTGTATGATATGTGCAAGGCTGCTTCAAAGGATATACGGATTACGAGTATACAGCTCGAGTCCAAAACCGGTGGAAAAAGTGGGGATTGGTTCAGGGAAAAATGATACTTCTTGCTTGTTTGTTGGGAGATAAATGTTCAAAATCTAAAAAAGTTACCTTTTGATCCTTACTTAATCTGCATGCATGATTTTTTTTTACTTTTCTCATACATGTCATTTTACTCATGAAGAATTTTTGGCTGATTGAATTCAAATCCCTACTGATGGCACATAGCATGAAAAAAATATGAACTTGGTTGCAAGATAGTTATGACATTATTAGGTGAGCATGTCTTTGAGATACTTTTAGAGGGACAAAATTTTTCTGTCGTCATCAATCGCATGTTACTACGTTTAAAGAATTGTTAATGCAAGTACTACTTGGTATTTCTTTCTTCATTTACAACAGTATGTGATTAATGAGAGTATGGAAACGGATACGATTTGAGAATAAGGAAATTTCACCCCATCTGAGGGTTTGGTGCTGCGGCCTTAAAAATGGATCTCAGTAAAAAGATCCATTCATTTGTGGTGTGTTTCCTCATTCGATTGTAATGTCACCGCAAATTTACATCAATAGTGCTATCTCTTTTCGTATGGTGCGATGATATTGTAGTGATTAACTATCGATTCCTCATATGAAGAAGATTGTGGAAAACTTTAAGGCGGAAAATGTTAGAAGTTCAAGTACTCTCTGTTTTTCTTTTGTGTTTATAGACCATGTTCTGATTTCTTGAATGTTTTTCTTGCCTCTTTCTGACTTGTATATATCTCACTCATCATAGTTTAAGGTTAATAAGATCGTCTGCTGTATAAATTTGATTGTATAGGATATAATTTGTTAGTTATCATTTGGTGCATGTTTTCATACATGATTGATTCACCATCACCCCTCATCGAAGATTATCCACTTCCTCCTTGATCCCACTCTGTCTCCCCATAGACTAACCAAGTCTTAGTTTACTCGTGACCATGCAGCCTTGCTCACCATGGTAGTCATGGGACCGTGGTGGTGCAATTTGCAGGAGAATTGACCAAAGGCCTCCCGTTCCTCTTTGTAAGTTTGTCTAGCCACGAGCATACATCATGTCTCTCTACTTGCTTTCACACTAGGGCCAAATAGGCTTGTCTATATGCTAAGGAAGGGAAAATTGGCCAGCTACTAGTTACTTCCTTTATGCCTATATTACGATGGTATTAGAGTTTATTCAGTTAATAATCATGACATGGTTTGTTTTTCCAGTAGGTCACAATGAACCTCACTTATCAGTGTTTGAAGAACTAGATGAGTGATCACTCATCTTTACGTTTGTAGCAAGTAAAGCAGTGAAAAACATCTATGAACAACTGCAGGTTATCTGGTGCCAAGACCATAGGAAATAAGTATATGTTTGGTTGGAGATGCTAAACGCAGCATTTTAAGTACTTATGGACAAGCAACATCATTAACTCGATTTCGGACTGTGTAAGCTGTTGGTGGAAGATGATCCACAGTCCCACTAAATTATCAATACTTCTAATTTTTACCATTGCTTCAGACCTCTGCTGTTGAATTTGCACGCATTGAGTTCGGATCTGCATCAACCAAGCTTCTTTGTCGACGTCCGGACTTCCAACAAGGTAAGAATAGTCTGGTACCAGTTGTAGCATCAACAGAAACTTTGAGGACAAAAAGAGGATGCTGTTTTCCATCACTGTTTCAGGAAGAGCATAACCCTTTCACTTTTCTTCATCGGGGATTTGGATTTTTCTGTGTTGGGTAGTAGGGAGAAATGGGGAAAATAGTACAAGTAGAGGTAGAAGGTCAACTTGTTCTGCATATAAGTAATCGTGTAATTTTGCCCCAAAAAATGCAAAAAAGAAAAAGAAATTGTGAAATGAATTGAACTGATGAATGGCGTCTAAAGATGTTTATGACAACCAAAGCTTAGTCTAGCGGAAAGTGAAATGATGTTTTTTCAAATGAATTTACCATAACTTATTCTTGTAAAGAACATGGATTTCTAAGACTCCAATGGAACTTAGTTAAACTTTGATGTACACCGTGTTTGGCAAATTTAGAAGAGATGAAATGGATAAAAATTAATAGAAATAAAAAGAAAGGAGAAGATAAAAAATATTAGTTCTATTTTGTGTATGGATATTTAAGAAGAAAATAAGTAATTTAATAGATTAATATTTTTCTAACTTTAAAAGATTTCTATCCATTTCTAACAATTTTTTATATAAAATTGGAGAGAAACATGATTCTTTTCCATTATTTTTTTAGTTTTCCACTTTTATCTTAAATTATCAAACATTCCATTTGTACAGATCACACACCGTGGTAATCCTGAACTTGAGATGGATTCAATTAAATCACATTCTTGAATGCACCGAATCCAACCAAGTTTTCTAATTTCAAGATGGAGTAAGTTGTATGATTAATTGGGAACCTTGGATTCCAACTTTAGATAAGGTTAATGATTTGTATGATGTCATGGGTGATTTTAAAGAATGTGGGTGCACTGTTGACATTAAAACAGCAGCGGTGGATAAAGCAAGCAAAGCGACAGGCCAGGGAGCGGTAAATAATAATGAATGCAATATCCAACTTTCACCCACAAAATCTCATCCTCGACCAAACATACCTAAAAGACCAATCTCTTTTACTTTTGGTCCCACCTTCTCTTGGTATTTTAAAGTAGATAAACTCTGGCAAACTCGCTTTTCTCAAAGCCCCAAGACCTAGGCAAGTGCCAGTCTTGCCGCCCGAGCAGTCTTTGTTTGCCCTTGCGTACTCCCAATGTACGTTAGCTACATTGTTTTTTATTTCAATAGGTATATATTATAAATATCTCTTTTTATATGTATTTATTTTTTTAATCTTTAAAATTGATTTTTTTTTTTTACCAACATGTAAAATTGGATGCTTAAATCTTAATTTTAGAAAAAAATGAATGTTTTTGTATCCCCACTGACCGCTTTGCCTGTTAAAAATAATAACAAAACAATTTTAGTAATTTTTTAAAATTATTTTTTCTATAGGTTGAATAGTAAAAATGGGTTTAAAAATACAAATTTAGAGGTTTTAAATATTCAATTTCAAAAATAAAAAGTTTACACCCACATACAAATCAGCCATTGCAATATTTGTTTTGACCCATTTTTTCAGTTATGCCATTAACTGTCCATGTCCTATGTCTTTCCCTTATTTTTATCCCATTTTATGTAGTAGTTTTGTCAAATTTAGTCGGTTACATCTAATGAACTAGTAAAACTTAGCTTTACCAAATGAGAGAAATGCAATTTCCATTTTCGATTTTCGTTTTGCAAAAAACTTGAATTCTCCGAGGTCAAAGGAGCAGCAAAACAATAATAAATAATTTTCCTTTGTTATGAAAAAAGTAAAGTAACGAATAGGATAAGTAATTGATTGGGGTTGATGTCGATGAGGAATCAATGGACAAACAAAGGCAGCGTTTTTTCGGGGCTTAGGTTTGGGGAGGGAGACAAGAAGTTACATGGTTGGCCGTTTTTAGCTTTTAAGCCACTGTCCATGTCCATCATTGTCCCAGAGATACACAAATTATTCCCACAAATCCCTATTATTGTCGTGGGTCCAGATTAGACTCAAATAAACCGCACTCGTGATGTGTTCTAAGAGTGGAAAGTGACCGGACGGTTGAACCAAAAATCCCAACGAGTTTAACTGAAATTTCAGGTTTTTTTTTTTTTTTTTTCAGCCATTCAGTTTATGTTTTCATTTTGTTTATAGATCTATGGATCAACTTACATTTTGAAAAGGACTAAATTATAAAATCTATATTATTAAAGCAAAATTTCTATTTAATTGTTAAAACTAACAAAGTTAGGTGTCTTATATATAAGTTTAATGCATTTAATAAATTTCACATATATGTGTATAGTCTTGAGCGTAAAAGTTATCAAACATATCCTTCACACTCTTCAATTGACATCTACTAACTTACACAATATATCAATTATCATTATATAATTAAATTGCCAAGTTTTTAGCAAAACAATTTGCAAATTCATCCTGCTAAATCTTCATGCATTGTCCATTACTCTATTATCATTATTAGCGTAAAGATTGTATAAAATAGGATGGAAAAATTATCGAAAAACTATGAAACCAAGTTTCATTTTTATACATTTAGAAGAAAAAAAAGTTGTTATATATTAATAGGTAAAATAATTATAGGTGATTTTACAAATACAAAATTTTTTATTGATAACTATTGCATTGATGAAATCTCCAAATCATTTTGCTTTTTAATTATTTCATAAATATAAGTTAAATAAATAATCAATTATAAAAATTTAAGTGTGTGTAATACTGATACATCATCTACTGGTAAAAGTTGATTTGATTTCCTATTCGAAACTAAATTAGATCATATTTGTCTATTCGAATTGAATACAACTCCAAATCAAATGGTAATTCGAATGGAATTATCGGTACGATTTTTCATGGCTGTTTTACGATTTGGTCTGCGGATTGCAAGCCGGACCGAATCCGGCCCTACCATAGATTTGTTAATAAATTTTGGTGTATGTACTGTGTTCGGTGGATTAGGATTTTTTTTAATGTACAAAGATTCATGCGTTCAAAGTCTATGGACCAACATGACCTGGTGCATCTGCACCAGTAACAGAAAAAAAAAAAATCATGTGAATATATCTAAACATAACGCTCACTCCAATAATTACTGATTCGTCCGATCTGTAATTTGTCCTCCTTCAGAGAAAAGCTTCGGACGTAATAAAATTTTAATATATAAAAATAAATAAATAACAATCCTCTAAAAGTTATTTATCGTAGGACTGAAAAAATTTTCCCTCCGGCCACAAACCCACACCCGGGGAATTTAATCTTACGCAACTTTCTGCGTGGGCTCCGGGTCTCATTATTAAATATACCCCCACTTACACACATACACACTCCTTCTGTGCACTAGCTCGGTGCTCTTTGCAGCTCCACAGCACTCAACTCGTTTTAAGCTTTCTCTGGCTGTGGAAAAAATGAAAATGAAAATGAAAAGGGAAACGGAAGGTGGTAGCGCTAAATCACTGCTCTTCCTCCTCTTCACCATCACTGAGCTTCTCTCTCTATCCCTCTCTCTCTCCACAAACACTCCTCATTCTCTCCAATACCAAACCTTGCAGCTAAACCCACTTCCTTCTGCTCCTCCTCTATCATGGCCACAAATCGAAACCGAAGCCCAAATCGGAGAAGAAGCAGCTTCAGCATCTTTCTCAGAATCGATATCGTTAGACTTGCAACATGTGGACGCTTTACTCGCCCACACCAACTCAACCCCACAAGCACTGTTCCACCTCAGGCTCCAAAGAGATGCTGCAAGAGTTGAATCTCTCTCCCAACTCGCTTCGTTCGCATCCATGTCAAGAAACTTCAAGCGCGCTCGTAATTCTGGCTTCAGTAGCTCAGTTATCTCGGGACTCTCCCAGGGAAGCGGAGAGTACTTCACGCGCCTGGGAGTAGGCACACCGCCTCGATACCTTTACATGGTACTCGACACTGGAAGCGACATCGTTTGGATGCAGTGCGCCCCATGCAGAAAATGCTACACTCAAACCGATCCCGTTTTCGATCCAGCTAAATCTCGCTCCTACGCCTCCATTCCATGCGCCTCCCCCCTCTGCCACCGTCTCGACTCCCCGGGGTGTAGAAAGACCGCCAACACCTGCCTCTACCAGGTTTCCTATGGTGACGGCTCCTTCACTGTCGGCGACTTCTCCACCGAAACACTCACCTTCCGTCGCACGCGCGTGGGACGCGTGGCGCTGGGTTGCGGCCACGATAATGAGGGCTTGTTCATCGGAGCTGCTGGGTTGTTAGGTCTCGGCCGGGGGGGACTCTCGTTCCCAACGCAAGCTGGGCGTCGGTTCAACCACTTGTTCTCTTACTGTTTAGTGGATCGGTCCGCTTCATCCCGGCCTTCTTCCATGATATTCGGTAGCTCGGCTTTATCCCGAATCGCCCGGTTCACTCCGTTGCTTAGAAACCCTAAGCTTGACACGTTTTACTACGTGGAGCTGTTGGGAGTGAGTGTGGGAGGGTCACGTGTCCCGGGAATCACGTCATCCCTCTTTAAGCTGGATCCTGCGGGGAATGGAGGAGTTATAATTGATTCAGGTACGTCCGTGACACGCCTCATCCGCCCCGCTTACATGGCGCTAAGGAATGCGTTTAAGACCGGGGCGTCTAACCTCAAGACAGCCCCGGATTTTTCGCTGTTCGACACATGCTTTGATCTGTCTGGACTGACAGAGGTGAAGGTGCCCACGGTTGTATTGCATTTCCGGGGTGCGGATGTGTCATTGCCGGCGTCGAATTATTTGATACCGGTGGATCGGAGCGGGAGGTTTTGCTTCGCGTTTGCCGGAACAATGAGCGGGTTGTCTATAGTGGGTAACATTCAGCAACAGGGATTTAGGGTGGTTTACGATTTGGCGCGGTCTCGGATTGGGTTTGCCCCGCGGGGTTGTGCATGAACTCAAGGAGTTCCTTTTTTTCTTTTTTTTTTTTTTAAACTTAAATAAACCGTTATCGCCCCCAACCCACCACACCACCCCTCCCCCCCGGGTTTCGGTTTTATAAGTTAAGTTTGAATTTGAATCGGTGCAACTTGAAAATGAAAGCATAAATTAAGTACTTGGTATGTGTATTACTTTATTTTTTCTTATTGGAATATGTGAGCACATATAGTGATGAATAGGCAGGATTCACGTGGCTCTGATGGCGTTTAGTTTGGCCTAGGGTAGTTTATCACGTCTGGAATATTTTCTATGAATTAAACCGAGTTTAGTTGATATGCTTCCTAGGTTGAATATCTCTCTTATATTTGATGAAATTAAAGAATTTCAAACTCAAAGTTCTTACGCTTAGAGCTCTCAAAGTTTTTACACGTAGAGCTAAGTATTACTAGTTACTGAAATATTTGATGGGTTCTTAACGAAAGTAAAAACCCCGAGAGCTCCCTATTGGTTATGACTCACCGATAAGCATTCCACGATCTAAATTAGTAGTACTTGCTGCTTGTTACGATGCACAAGCTTAATTTAGGAGTTTTTGCCACTAATACTTGCTCGGATTTATCTAAGAGGAGAAATCAACCTGGAGCTAAAAACTCTTTAACGGAATAGGAAAATGTAATATATATTCCAAAGGTAGGAGATGAAGTCTACGGGTAGAAAATGGAGTATATTTATATTAGCCTCTACGGGGTTAATAACATAAGGAAAAGAGATAAGGGTATAATTTAAAAGTTGTTAAAAAAATTACATGTCTAAAAAGGGGTAAATAAACAAAAGAAGGAAAAGGAATAATTTTGGAAACACATGCCAAAAGGAACGCGTTAGAATACGTATCATTTGGACATTGAGCACTACTTTGGTAGAAAAGACGAGGAAGCAGGGAAGGTGGCTCCGCAACAAGTAGATTCAAAAGTAAAGAGTAGATCAAAGGGTGGAGTGGTCAGTTTGGATTTAGGTTGAAGGAGATGGAAATGTCTAACTTTGCCTCTTCTCTCTAATTGACAACACCTTTGATTGGACTTTAATTGAATTGTTAGTGCTTGACTAGTTCTTAAGGTACGGTCCCTTATAATTACATTTATGATGTCATTGGAGGCGTGGTCATTGCGGTGGTTATTAATCGGCTCTGCTTGGTTGTCTTTGGTTCCTTACCTTCGAGATGCCCTGTTAATGTCATCGTTGGATTGGTCATCATTCCGTCGATGTGCTATGTACTCATTGAAGAAGCCGTGTTGAATGGTGTATTTGATGGCATTCTTCAACTATAAGCACTCTTCAGTTGTATGGTCATGATCGTTGCGAAATTGACAGTATTTGTTGGAGTTTCAATGATTGGGGTTTTGTCGCATTTTCTATGGTCTCTGCAACAAGTTTCAGTGTTTCACTTCGGAATAGACTTGGGCTATAGGTCTATTTAGAGGCTTATATTAGCTGTAAATGAGAAGGAGGAGAAAGTCACGCTCTACTCGGCGTTTCTTCTTTCTAGAGTTTTTCCCCTTTGGCTTGTTTTGCATCCTTCTGCCGAAGCGATCTTTAATGGATAATTCCTCCTTGTCTTGCTTTCCGCCCAACCTTTCTTGATCGGCATCACACTTGGTGCGAATGTTATCTTCCTAGTCGATGTACTTCTAGGCTTTATTCCAAAAGTCAGCCAGGGTCTTTGGCTTGTTCTTTTATAGCGATCAGAAGAAATCTCCTAAGGGTCTGATGTCAAGCTATGCAGCTTGTACAACGACTCCTCATCCAATTGACGGATCTCGACCATGGCGTTATTGAACCAGGCCATGTAATTGCACAGGGACTTGCCCTCGCCCTACTTTACGAGGTACAAGAACGATGTGTCCGTGGACAGGGGCATACTAGCCCTAAAATGGATGTTGAACTTCATAGTTAGCTTGTTGAAGGGGCTGATCGAATTGTTGGGGAGGTGGTTAAACCATGTTCGTGCTGCCTTCCTCAATGTGCCCGAGAAGGCCTTGTATAGTATGGCATCTCTATGACCATGAAGGTTCATGAGGGTGCAAAAGTGGAGTAAATAGTCATCGGGGTTGCCCGTGCCATTGTATTGGTCTAAGGATGGAAATTTGCTATTAGGGGACAGTACTTCGTTCTGGACACCCCTGGTGAAGAGGGTCTTGTTGCTGGCAACTAACCCGGTGTCGCTAGCAAACTTGTTCCCTTATTACTCGGAGAGCCGCCTAACCATTGTATGCAACTCATTTAAATGGACGTCGTCCGTTAGGTGAGCCCGTCGTGTAGTTTAAAGAGCTTGAACTCCCTGCGAGTTGGCTTCTTGCTCATTGCCAGCTTAAGTTTGGTTGCTGGTAGCTGTAGACCTTATTGGTTACTATTGTAGCGGTGGATTAAGTTGCTGATTCCTTCCATTCTGCAGTTGCTGTTGGATGTTATCTTACCCAATACAGGCATTCGAAGCTTTGGGGTGGTGAGTTTGTTTGCTGTGGCGCTTTGCTTCTTCCAAGCGAGCTCGGAGCTCTCTGTTCTACTTAGTATACTGTTTAAGCAGGTTCTTCGTGTGCTTCAAGTGTTCTTCTAACATAGCTCTTGGGAGGGGCTGGTTGCCCCTAAGTTGGTTGTTCAACAATTGTTGATTTCCTTGCTTATTGTATTGAGACATGATATAGAAAAGCTTGATGGGGGTTATATGTTTGGTGTGTTTAGGATTTTAGGTGTAGGAATTATCCTTCCCATAGACGGTGTTAAATGTCGTTCCTCAGTTCTTACCGGTAGATGACTAAGGTATATATGTTCTGATCCTGTAAAATAATACACGGTGAAGGGACACTAGGGTGTTGTTCGGCTTGGCCACTCTAATACTTAAGTTAGTAATAAGATTTTTGAGTATCGAATACTGAGTGCACAAGCATAGAATACAGAGTTTGTAGAGAAAGTTATTGCTGGATAGATGGCTAGTATTTATAATGGAGTGAGGTTGGTCATTAGAGATTAGTTGACGGGAGAGATCTTTTCCTATAAGTGTAGGAGAGTGGAGTTGTCGTGTCCGACGTGTTCTTAACATTTAGGACTTTATCCTTATCTTGTAGTTTGTAGCCGTTACAGTTCTTTATGGACTTGGGCCACTAAGGGTTAGGCCCAAGGCTTACAGAGGTAAGCCTAACGAGGTAAGGCTTGACGGATCTGGTCGAGCTTGAGAGGTCCTTACCCAAAGCACCCTATCAATAAGGGCCATTCAAGTTGTTAGAGTCTTGTAAGCAAGTCTTCTTGCCATTCGAGATGGGGATATATTGGGTTTGCTTGACTTGAACGATTGTAAGGAGATTAAAATGTGCTAACAAATAATGTAATTGGAAGTTTTGAACTAAGTGCAATTTATCTTTAGTGAGTTGGTTGCTAAGACCTCCCCAAGTTAGGCTTTGAAGGCCTTAGATATAGGTTTGAATTAGGTTCTTGAGTTTGGAAAGTC
The DNA here is from genome assembly GCA_024138015.1 of Lumnitzera littorea. Lineage (NCBI taxonomy): Eukaryota > Viridiplantae > Streptophyta > Magnoliopsida > Myrtales > Combretaceae > Lumnitzera > Lumnitzera littorea. The sequence goes on along the minus strand of JAMXBB010000008.1, from coordinate 47,581,054 downwards.
AACCACTGGGGGTTGGATTCCCATTAGTTACTCAAGGTGGTTGATGATTTAGTCTCAAATCGTTGGCCTCGGCTTCATCCAGGACATAAGGGGATAGGTGTAACGACCCAATCAAAACTCCTTTCACTAAGATATTGTCTTCTTTGATGTAGAACATCGTACGGTTTTGTTCCCCAATATAATAGCTTTCTAAGAGGTCATCTATCATGGGGTTAACTTAGTCTAAGGTTGTTAAATTCGCGATTCTATGTAGAATCACTAGATGGTTGGTAGAACGTAGAATTTACGTAGAATCGGAACGTGAAATTAAAATGTAAAAATGTAAGTTTTTACAAACTATGTCAGATACCTTTAAAAAATTATGGAGATGCTTATAATAATTATCTAAAACTTAAAATGTATGATAGAAATAGAGAAACGAAGAGATTAACTTTTTTTTTTTTCTAAAAAATACTTAATAATATATAATTAAACATATATGAAAGGAGGGCAAACAAAGTCGAAACTAAACTTTTTCTATTAGTTTTTTTTTAAAAAAAAACAATGAAGTAAAGAGAATCAAATATTTCAACTCATTTCAAATTATTGATGCTATAAACTGAATTATATAACTTTTCTTGTAATCTTTACTATTAGAGCTAAAACCTAAGTGAATACTATAAACATGAAATAAGGGATTAAGAGAGAGCTAAAGAGAAAAATAAAATAAAATAAGATAGAGAAGATGATGTAATACCTGATAGTTGATGGTATGTAAAAATTTAGTTTTTTTTTTTTATTTTTTATTTTTTATTCTTTTCAACTTAGATATATAGAATTGGTAAACTCGGTCAAAAACGTAAGTTTTCATCGAATTTACATATAAACTCGATTAAAAATGTAAGTTTTTACATAAAAGTGAGTTCGTATAAGAGTTAACTTGAAAGGACTTCTTAAAATCGTAAACTCATAGAATCACATAGTTAGAATCGCGATTTTAACAATTAGGTCCTATCCGAGCACTCTTAATTTCGAAGTTTTGGCATGCTCTATACTGCTATACTTAAAAGCACCTCGATGATTTAGAATTCCGTCACCTAATATATAAGAGGTATTACAATCCACCTCTCTTATAGAATTAATGTTTTTATTAGTTTTGTTACATGGATCTAAAATCACTATCAAGTAAGGATTTACCCTTCTAGTCAGTAGAGTACTCTAATACTGCTTGTAACAATCCAACTGGAACTATTCTTATTGAAATATTGTCCGTTATGGTGTGGAGTACCACATGGCTTTGTCTCTTGGTGCAACAGCTTTCCAAGAGATCACCTATTCTAAAATTGACCTAGTTTGAGCATATTTAATTTTGAAGTTTTGATATGCTTTGAGCTATTATGCCAAAAGATATCTTGATGATTTAGAATTTCATCACTTGATATATAATGGGGATTACAATATGTCAGCAATATTAAAGGTTAGAGATATATCATTCCCCTTAGGTAAATCTAACTTATAGGCATTGTCATTAATCTTCTTGTTTAAATCATTTAAATCAAATATTAATCACTTACTTAAATTTCTTAAAAATTCAATTTTTTAGTTAAATTTACTCATAAATAGTTACTTCCTAGTGTAACTTTTCCTATTGAATTGATATTGTCCTAGATGTATATATTCTTGGATATTGTCTTCTAAATTATTGTTATAAACATATTTAAAAGAGACAATAAAATTTGGAACATCAATTTAGAGAGTAGTAAAGGGTTTAATGAGGAGTTTGTAAACATAAGTCATGTGCCGACGATTTAAAAAAAAAAAAAAAGGTTTTATTAAAAAATCAACGTAACTTTTACACTTTTATGGTAGCATTGTATAATTTTTTGTAATATATTTATACTTTGAGCTACTGGTGTATTTTCTAATAAAATTATCAAAAAGTTGCTGTATTTACTGAGATTTAATTTTAAGTTGTACATTAACAACTTACGTGTAATATTATCGTAACGTATATGGTGGTGGGCATATGGCATAGATCATGATGAGTGACCAAACCCACAAGTGGATGCGCCACTGCATGAAAACCTATAAAAGTTGGCACCAATAGCAAAAAGTCTATTTACAAGTTTCTCTAATTTTGGTGACTTGCGCTACAGCTGGTTGATGATGCTAATGCTAAGTAATCTTTTAGATTTTGGGATCCATTTTGCATCGCCCATTGTGCCCACTGTTTGACCCTATTCCGGAAACAGCTAAGCAATTTCTGGGCTTTGCTTTTTTACTCTGAGAAAGTGTTGGAATTTCATCATGGATTTCCTTATTTCCATGTTTTTCTTTTGTTGGAGAATGTTTCTTGTTGGTTTTGGAGACCATGTGACATAACGATAATAATATAGGAAAGAATTGATCAGGTCCCATAATTGAACGGTTCAGTTTCGAACGAGATTCCGGTTTCCAAAGTTCAAACAATTTGTAGTCCTATTTTCTTCTTTTGTTATGACCAGCCAAATGCCGTTTCAGATCTTAATCGGTAAGAGTGTGAAAAGAACCAGTAAATCAAATTGAATTAAATTAAATTGGATTAAAAATTTGATTTTTTTTTTTAACGTTTTGGTTCAGCTATATGTAATTGGTTTACGGTTTGGTTAGGTGAAATAAACTGAACCGATTGATTTAGTTTTTTTTTTTTTTAAATAAAAAACGAAAAGAACAAAACAATGCGTAGAATCCAGCATCTGATTTTCAATTCTAACAGTGCTTTGAGCGCTTAGATAAGAGGATAGTCATTAGTCAGTATTTTAGTAACAAGCCTTCGAGGGTATGACTCGGCACAACAGCAATCCAATGTTCAAGTTGCAGCTTTGCATCAATTTCTGACAGTTTGGGGGTGTTTCATCCAAAAAGCAACAAAAACCCATAGTAAAATATAGCGCTTAAAAATTTATTAATTTATTTATTTTTTTTAGGTTCAAAAGATTTACAAACTAAATAGTTTAGTAAGTTCACTAAACTGAACTACACTCACCCCTTATTAACCAATCCTTAGTAGATTATATACATTATATAGATATTTTTCTTAAAGTTCAACCGTTAACAATACAATATACATGAGGATAGTGTTATAATCACTATTTGAATGTTACCTTCAATTTTACCGCTAAAACTAGAAGTTGCCGAATATTTCACTTAGTTAAATTTTTATTTGTTGCATTTTACAATCAAATTTAAAATTATTAGATATTTGTTAAACTTCCTACTTCCATTATCTTTAAACAAATAATATAATGAATAGTCATTGGTCAAGAAGTTTCATCAAAATTTTAATTAGATAAAATATTTGGTTTTTCTTTTTCAACAATAAAAAAATGAGGAATTCAAACCTTAATCTATTTTAATAAGGAATCAATGTAGATATTATTAAGAGTATAATGATTTTGGCAACATTTAAATTTAGCAATTTTTAAATTTAAAATTAAAATCAAAAGTTGTAATATTTTTAACCCTATCCCATCCATATATAGTGAAATATTTTAATATTACTACCTAACAACCCGTTCATGACTGGACCTTTATCCAATTCTTGGAAAGAATTTTCCCACGGAATTTTCAAAGTTTGATCACGTGGATATGCCAGGCAAGCAAAGCTAAAATAGTCAAAGAATAAAGACAAAACTAAATATCTGTACTCTGATCACTCAAATGTAAAATCTATCCTTTCCTCAATCACTTCCGTAGGATACGTAATTGCTTATTGGGGATCTTCGAAAGTCTTTCAGGATTATTCTCCAGGCAATTATGCTCGTGAAAAATCATAAGCATACATATTTAAGCAATAGATGTCTCCCAAAATGCTATTTAGAATACATCTATATTATTAACAGTATCTTTAGTTTTTTAATATTTTATTTTATTTAGGCTTTACTAAATAATCTCTATATATTAAAAAATTATTAATAAATTATCGATGTGTTAGATTTATTACAATAAAAAAATTTATATGCTAAAAATTATATTTAACCTATAAATCCTCAACCAAAATGTTATCTAAACTAAAAATCTTTTATTAACATGATAATTTCCAATTACGATTCCAAAATTTATAAATCTTAATAATTCATTCATTAAATTTCTAATTATTGCGATATGTATATCTCATACATACTAAAAATATTTTATTATTTGTTTAATTGTATGTTCAATTATGCTTATTTCACAAATGGTTTATTTTCTTTTAAAATTTTAGTAGAAAAAAATTATTGATAATTAAAATTTTCTTTATTGATTAGTAATATACTTAATTTTAGGTATGAAATTGAAGATGAATTCGGATTGGTAATGGAAACTATAAAAAAAAAAATTATCAATGTAACATTTTTGTATTATTTATTGTTCTTTGTACAAAAATTTAGCCTTTTGCTTTTATAGTATATTTGCTATTCAAAGTTTTTAAGATTACACAAGATAATCTTTCAGAATTTTTGGGATTATAACCTATGCTTAAATATTTTTCTTTCCTTACCTAATTCATTTTTTTCTATTCTATTTTTAAACTAATTTTGAATTATTTAATAATATCTTAATCTATGGTAATAGGAGCCTTTTAATTACTATCGTAATATCCCTTATATTTATAAAAAATATTTGTAAAATAATAATTACATATAAAATTATTAATATTTTACACATTAATGTTAAATTTTCATACGCGCATAACAGGTGTAGCATCTACTACTATTTAAGTAATAAATGTCTCCTAAAGTACTATCTTAATCACGATCATCACTCTATGTTGTTTTATTAGAGTAGATTCCACTCTAGTAGAAATTTTCGTATAAGTTCATATTACTATACCTAAAGCATTTTGGTTCGTTACATCTTGTAAATCTATTACTCTCATATATGAATTATACATCAATCCTATATACGTGAGGGTTCTAAATATATTATTTATGAATGCATGGTCTATTGAAAAATATTTTCCTTCTAGCTCACCATATCATGGCTACTAAAAGCTACATGTAAGAAAAGGACAATTGAAATACATCCTTTTATTATTAGTCAAGTATGAATAAACTTCTAAACTTTCAAAATATGGTTTTATATTTCATATAATTAAAAATATAAAAATAACATCAAGTTGTCATTTGTAGACTTTGGTATACATTACTTTGAGTTCTACCTTTGCTAACAGTTAAGAAGAAAATACATATCAAGATCCATTCAAGAATAATATTGTAATATAAAACTAAAACATGTTGATTATAGGAAAGAGAAAAACGAAGAATACAAGGAGAGAAAAGGACCTATTTATACAAACATCTTGTAATTGTTTGTGAACTAATATAGTTATAATTGTTAACTAACTAATAACTAACTAAAATACGCATGAAGAAAATATACCAACTAAGCCTGAAGCTATAATACTAAATTGAATACATGGACTATATTGTTAACAATATGAAACTACAAAATAATTACAATCAAAATAATTACATATTTACATGACCCCTCTTCAAGTTGGGATTGCTCGAAGACCCAACTTGGTATTGATAAAATGAAAAGTAGTTTGCGAAGTTGCCTTAGTAAGGGAATAAGCTAGTTGTAGTTTAGATGGAATATGAATAATCTTCAAATTGCTAGCTTAAACTTGGTCGCGTAGTGTGATTATGAAGATATGGATTGCACACAATCAATTGTGTTGAGCGATTGTCATAGCAAAGAGATAGATGAAATTGAACAACAACATCAAGATCTTGTAATACATAGGAAACCAAAATAGTTCTTTGGTAGTAGAGGCTAGGCTTCTGTATTCTATTTTAACACTTGAGGCAGCTATTGTACGCTACCTTTTACGTTTCCAAGAAACAAGTGTTAGTCTAAGAAACATGCAGTAGCTGCTAACAAACTTCTGATCAATTGGATAAGAAGCCTAATTACAGTTAGAATAACCTAGAAGAGACAAAGAATTATTAGAAGAGTAATATAAGCCAAGTGAAGAAGTCCATTTTAAGTACTTTAGTAAATGAAAAACACCTTGCAAATGTGTTGAACATGGTGAAGCAAGAAATTGGATGAAACGATGAACTGCAAAGGTAATGTTCGGTTGAGTTAGTGTCAAGTAAAGTAGCTTACCAACTAACAGACGATAAAAGGAAGGGCTGCCAAATAGTTCACTAGATATTGAATCAAACTTAATACCAAGTTGCAAGGGCATAGCAATTGGTTTGGTACCAATAAGACTAGCATTAGCAAGGACATTAAGTAAGTACTTATGCTAATTAAGAAACAAATCTTCTTGAGTGCGACACAATTCTAAATCAAGAAAGAAACTACACATCCAAAGTCCTTAATTGTGAACTTAGAATGTAAAGCATCTTTAAGTGCTACAATTAAAGACTCATTAGTTCCATTAATTAACATATCATCAACATAAAGAAGATTGCAAGAAACCCATCATAATCATTTCATATAAATAAAGAATAGTCACATTTAGACTTTTTGAAACTTTGTTTAACCAAAAGCTGAGATATTTCTAAATTCTGTTGGTGAGAAGCTTACTTCAACCCATAGAGTGACTTCTTTAGCTTACACACTTGATTAGGTTAAGCTTTGGAGTAGCATAAAGGAGGATGTATATAGATCTCCTTAAGTAAATTCTCATGAAGAAAGGAATTGTTGATATCTATTTGGTATAAGGGCCATTCTTTAGCTACAGCCATTGCTGTAAAGATCCTTATTGAACCAAGCCTAGCAATAGGTGAGAAAGTTATTGTATAGTCTTCTCTAACTATTTGAGTGAAACCCTTAGAGACAAAACGTGCTTTATAATGCTCTACAAAACCATCTTTCCTATACTTAACTTTGTAGACTCATTTGTTGTCTATTGCCTTCTTTCATTTAGGCAATTATGTAAGTTCCCAAGTACCATTTTTGTCCAAAGCTTCTATTTCTTGATTCATTGTTGCTACCCACTCATAATGTTTTACATCTTCTAAATAAGAGCTAAGCTTTAGAACAGTTAAAACATTTGCTAAAGAAGCTATGTGATTAGATGGGTAATTATGAAAACTTTTGTTGGTAAACAGAGGATGACTAGTGGAAGAAATTGATGAAGGTGATATGGACTTATTTGTTTGCAAACAATGGAAAAAGTGAGTTAAATCATCTAGCCATTTGGGTAGATGTCTGACTTGAGTGGAACAATGAGGATCATATTGTATGCTATTTACTAGATTATAGTCTGTAGCACATGTAAAACTTAAGCTTGATGAACATTGAGCAAGAAACTCATCTGATAATGGTGAGACATGTGGACAAGGAGCACTAGACACAAAGGACTCTAATGTGTTTTTTGTCAAATTATCTATGAAGGAAAGAATGTGCTCATAGAGCTTAACATCTTAATTGACAAATATCCTTTTTTTTTTTCTAGGATAAAAAACTTTATACCCTTTTTGGCCTTGAAGATATCCTAAAAACACACATTTTAATCCTCTTGCATCAAACTTATTAGAAGGAATAAGTTATTGAGCTACATAGCACAAACATCCTATTGTCCTAAGGTGATTATAATTCAGTCTTTATTTAAAAAGACATTCATATGGAGTTTATTAGTTTAACAATGACATTTGGCATCCTATTGATCAAGTAGATGAAGATTCAAAGGATTTTCAGAAATGGCTTTGATGTGATTATATGGTAGCCTATTGGATTATAAATTCAATGACATAAGAGTTGTTAGAAAGCTTTATGTATTCCTTATTAACAAAGGAGCTATGGGAAAATATTGTTCAGCGTTTTGGCTAGACAAATGGTCTTCTTTTGTTCTAGTTGCAATATGAAGTTTCAAATATAAAGCAAGGTAATTCATCAATATTTGTCTATTATAATGAGCTAAAAAAATGTTGGGATGAGATTTAAAATTTAAGTAGAAGATTGCATTACACATGTGGTGTTTTATGAAATTGTAGTTGTAGATTTTATGAAAAGTACATGGATCTTAAATCTAAGAATAAGTTGATGCAATTTCTCATGGGACTTAATGAAGGATTTGAAACCTCTTAGAATCAAATATTATTTATGGATCCAATTCCATTAGTTAATCATGCATTCTACTTAATTTTACAAATAGAAGTTTCAAATAATTTTTTTGCTACTCAAGAGACAGTTGCTTTTAATGTGAACAAGAATATTTGTGTTGTTCAATCAATTTTTCGAAGAGAAGTTAAGAAACAAAAGAATATAAATAAATAATTTTGTAAACATTGTAGAAAAGAAGGACATTTAATAGACAAATGTTTTGAAATAATTAGATATGTAGATTGGTTTAAGGGTAAACAAAAGGCTAGGAACTCCAAGTTTGCTATAGAAGTAACTCTTGACGATAGCTTTAGCTATAGTGATACTCCAATTGATGTAGGCAGTAGTGATAATAAGTCTAACATGTGCAATATGATGATGTTGTAGATGATACAGATGGTTTGTTTTGAAGTTGCTAGGTTTATAAGAGAAAAATCAGACACAAGTGTAGTTACTTCTACCACTGATATTAATAGTGCAGGTACTATATGTTCTGTAGTATCTTTTAATGTTGGACTTTCTTGGTTAAGTAACATGCATGATTTTTGGATTGTGGACTTTAGTGCAATTGACCATATTACACCCCACATACATGTTCTTTGTAACCAACAATACATTTCACCACCTATAAAAATCAATTTTCTTAATGGAGCTTTATAGACTGTTCATATAATTGGTGAAGTTTACTTGAATTCACAAATAGCTCTTGACAATGTGCTCTATATTCCAAAATTTAAACACAACCTTCTTTCTTTACCTCAATTGTTACGGAATCAGTAATTGCAAGCTAAAAATGTTCAAGGCCATTCAATTAAAGCAACGTTGGCCATTACTAAGAAGAGATATGGGTTGTATGTATTAGATAGTCAACCAATAAGGAGTGCTCTTGTATCTGCTAGAGATTCTTGCTTAGCAGATCATTCTTCAAAGTTCAAATCTGGGTCATGTCACTTAAGTTTAGATGTTTTTGATTCACATTTGTTTCATAGCAGATTGGGACATTCTTCTTTATTAATGCTTACGCATATTCCATATTGTAAGCATTTAATAAACACTAATTTCTTCTGTGGTACTTGTAGAATTGCAAAACATCATCGTGTTTCCTTTAATAGAAGTAATAATCATTCATCTTCTGTGTTTGAATTGATTTATGTGGATTTATGGGGCCTTGAGTGTTGTTGGTGTTAGATATTTCTTTACAATAGTAGATGACTTGTTACAATGTAACTAGACTTACCTTATACAAAATAAAACCCAAGTTTTATCTACACTGACTATCTTTCTTTCATACATGTAAAATCATTTTCGAACCATTCTAAAATATGTTAGATCCAACAATGGTTTTGAAATTGTTCACTATGATTGTTAAGCGCTTTTTTCTAAGTTTAGCATTATTCACCAAAAATCCATGACCTATACCCTACAACAAAATGGTGTTGTTGAACACAAACACCAACATGTTTTAGAAATTGCTAGAGCCTTGTGTATTCATGCTGAGCTCCTTAAACAATTTTGGGGAGAATGTATCTTGATGGTTACTCATTTGATAAACAAAATGCTTATGTCTAAATTGTCTTGGAAATCTCCTTTTGAAATTCCTTTTGGTAAGTCTCCCACTTATACCAATCTTAAGATTATGGGATGCCTTTGTTATGCCTTAAACACTCAAACTTCTTGTGACAAGTTTGATCCATAAGGCATTAGATGTATTTTTTTTTTTTTTTGGGTTACCCAAATGGCCAAAAAGGTTTCAAATTGTATGATCTTGTTCATCATCAGATCATTCTAAGTCTAGATGTTGTATTTCATGAGTCTATATTTCCTTTCCCTGATACTTCTTTATCTCTTGTTCCTTTACATAAGTCTCATAATTCTTCTTTAGGAAAAGTTACTTTTTTTGACTCTGCTACATTATCAAATGGGTCTTCTATTTCTGAATGTCTTCTAGAGTTTCCACTTTTTTATCTGATACACTTTCTCTACCTTCTGATCACTCCTCTTCTAATGTGATTACATATGTTTTGTCTTCTAATCAACTTTCTTTGTCATTTAATTTCCTTGTTTCATCTCTTTACAGGTTTACATGTAACAGGTCTACTCCTACTTGGTTACTGATTACATGCACTCTGTTCATAGCCTTGCCTTTACAACCAGCTCTTTTTCCTTTAGACCTCCTATTATCCTTCATCCATTATTTAGCCCATTTGACTTTAACCATTATATACATGACCATGTTTCATTCATTTCCAATGTGTTCACCATCTAAGAACCATCTTGTTATTCTCATACAAAGTTTGATGTTAATTGGATTGCAGCTTTAGAATTTGAATTAAATGCTTTAGAAGCTAATAATACATGGGAAATTGTTGATTTGCCTCCTGGCAAGAAACCTATTGGTTTTAAGTAGGTTTATAAAATCAAATGCAAACCCAATGGATTTATAGATTGCTATAAAGCTTGGTTAGTAGCGAAGGGTTATACTTAAATTCTTGGTCATTACAAATGTACGTTTTCTTTGATAGCCAAGTTAGCTATTGTTTGCATTCTTATTACGTTAGCCACTTCTTATCATTGGCCTTTACACCAGTTAGATATTAACAATGCATTTTTGTAAGGTTTTTTTTTTTTGGATGAAGAGATATATATGATTCTTCTAGAGGGTTATCATAAAGTTGCTCTAGGAAAAGTTTATAAGCTTGTCCATTCTTTATACAGTTTCAAGCAAGCTTTGGTGCAGTGGAATCTTGAATTCACTAAGTTTTTGCTCTGCCGTGGTTTTGTTCAATCTAAAAGTGATTATTTACTTTGAAGTCTTTTTCAAGAACATTCTTGGTAGTTCTTGTATATGTGGATGAAGTTCTTATCACAAGCAATAGTGAAGTTGACATTTGTTCTTTAAAGGCTACTATGGATCAAGTGTTTACTATAAAAGATTTGGGTATGCCTAAATTTTTTCTTGGTATTGAGGTTTTTTTGCTCTTATGATGGTACTTGGTTGAATCAACATAAATTTGCTCTTGACATTTTAGTTGATGCTGGTTTAACTGCTTGTCGCCCTACTTCTTTTGCTTTGCTGCATGGTCTTTAGCTTCATTTGTATGTTGGTGACATTTTGTCTTATCCAAGTTTTTATAGATGTGTAGTTGGTCGAATGCTTTACCTTACACTTACTTGGCCTACTCTTTCATATGTGGTTCATTATCTTAGCTAGTTTGTTTCCACAACGTTAGCCACATTTGGATGCCTTATTGCACGTTCTTCATTTCTTGAAAGGCACTGTTAATCATGGTTTGTTTTAATCTATTGCTTCTTCATTAAAAGTTTCTACCTATAATGACTTTGATTAGGGCTTATGTTTGATGAGACGTTGTTCTCTTATTGGATATTGTGTTTTTCTTAGTTCCTCCTTAATTTCTTAGAACACTAAGAAACAAAAGATGGTCTCTACTTCCTCTACGAAAGCTGAGTATAGGAGCATGGCCGCTACTACTAAAGAACTATTATGGGTATCCTACATTTTGAAGGATTATGTTGTTTCTGTCGATCTTCCTGTTGTTCTATTTTTTGACAACAAGTCTACTTAGTTATTTGCTTCTAATCCTTATCTTCATGGTAGGACCAAACACATAGATATTGATATTCATTTTACTCAAGCCAAGATTGTTGAAGGTTCTTTAGTCACTTTTCATGTTCCATCACAATTACAACTTGTTGATCTTTTCACTAAGGCATTAGTTGAGCATCAGTTGTCTTTTTTATCATCCAAGATAGGGGGTGGGTGATGTGAATTATATTTCTACGTATTGGACATGTCAGCAGTAGAAGTCTTATATTTATCAACTTGTACTAACTGTATATAAATTGTTGTTAAAGTTAGAAACAATATATACATGCTTTACCATTTTACTCTCTCTTCTTTATTAGTTTTCTATTACTATAGTTACAATAACTCTTGCATCTCAATTCTCATTCATTAATGGCATTTAAGTTCTTTCTTGCTTGGCACTAGACACTTTGCGGTTGTTTAAAGCTGTTTTTCTCTGCTTTAATTGCTACGAACGTAAAGATGAGTAATCACTCATTTGATTGTTCAAATACTAATAAGTGAGGTTTATGGTGACCTAATGGAGAAACAAACCATGACATGATTATCGGCCAAATAAGCTCTAATTCCATCCTAATATAGGCATAAAGGAAGTGACTAGTAGTTGCCTAAAATTTCCCTCCCTTAGCATATAGATAAGCTTATTTGGCCCTAGTGTGAGAGCAAGTAGAGAGATAAGTTGTATGCTTGTAGATAGATAAACTTACAAGGAAGAAGCAAAGGCCTTTAGTCAATTTGCCTACAAATTGCACCACCATAGAACCATGACTACCATGGTGAGTGAGACTATAGGGTCACTAGTAAACCAAGACTTGATTAGTATATGGAGAGACAAAGTGGGATCAAGGAGGAAGTAGGTAATCTTCAATGTGGGGTTGATCGTAAATCAATCATGTATAAAAACATGCACCAAATGATAGCTAACAAATTATATCCTATACAATCAAATTATACAACAAATAATATTATCAACCTTAAACTATGATGAGTGAGATATACACAAGTCACAAAGAGGCAAGAAGAACATTCGAGAAGTAGAACAAGGACTATAAACACAAAAGAAAAACAAAGAGTACTTGAACTTCTAATATTTTTCACCTTTAGGTTTCTACAATCTTCTTTGTATGAGGAATTGATAGTTAAACACTAAAATATGAATGAGCTGTACAAAAAGAGATAGCACTGTTGATGTAAATTTGTGGCGACATTACTCAAATGAGCAAACACACCATAAATGAATGGATCTTTTTACTAAGATCCATTTTGAAGCTCGCAACACCAAACCCTCCAAATGGGTGAAATTTCCCTATTCTTAAATGGTATCTGTTTCCATGCTCTCATTAATCACAATTGTCATAAATGAAGAAAGAAGTACCATTAACAATTCTTTAAATGTGGCAACATGTGATTGACAAGGACAGAAAAATGTTGTCCCTCAAAGAATCTCAAAGACATGCTTACTTAAGGATGTCACAACTATCTATCAATCAAGTTCATATTCTTTCATGCTGTATACCATGGGTAGGGATTTAAATTCAATTAGCCAACAATTCTTTATGAGTAAAATGACATGTATGAGAAAAGGTAAAAAAAAAAAAAAAATCATGTATCCAGATTAAGTAAGGAACAAAAGGTAACTTCTTTAGATTTTAAACATTTATCTCCCAGGAAGCAAGAAGTATCATTTTTCCCTGAACCAATCCCTACTTTTTCCACCGGTTTTGGATTCAAGTTATATATTCATAATTTGTATATCCTTTGAAGTAGCCTTGCGTATATCATACACTATTAGCCCAACAATATTGACTATCGTCATAGTCTCCATCTCAACTTTCGTTTGTCCTATGGACGAAGCCTCCCCTTCTGTAGACACACTAAAATCCTTAGGATCGAGCTCCAAATCAACTCGAACATGCATGAGCATGATGTTGTGACATAGAGGTATGAGACTGCTCGCCTTTTGCTCATCAATTTAGCCGATTTGTTTTGCTCTAGTAGTTGTTAATGTCTATAATTTATGTTTTTCCTTTTGATTCTTAACATCTAATTCTAATTAACAGCTAAAATATCAAATCACCTGAAAACTTAATGTAAGGCCCCAAAATCATATTTAAGACAATTACATCTAAATTTAGGACATACAAAAAAAAAAAGAAAAAAAAGAAAATTGTCCCATTCAGCTCAATAAATAGACTCTAGAGCCTCTCATCAGCTACCACTAGATCCGTCCTGACCTGGTACCATGCTTGCCTGGACAGCCCTCAGCCGCTCCTTGATCGAATCCACTCTCAACATGGTACGATGATTATCGTATTCCCTGTGGTCTATTTTTTAAATACCTGTACCTATGAATTGGAGTGCCTTTTAATCGGTAAGGATGATTATATGTTGGTCGATGTATATATGTTCTCTCAAAGCACGCAACTGACTAACAAAATTTTCAGATGATTTGGAATTCTATGATTCTTAACTCATTATCTAAACAAGTTTCTCCGATCCATTTTGAAGTGCGGGCAGAAAATCCAAATAGAAGTTAATAAAAACTAATCTTATTAATTGGCAATGTTTATGAATGTAAAAATAATTATACACTAATAGCTCCACATGTCATGTACACTCCATCAAACATTATATTTTTAATCTTTGTTACTTAAATTCCAAATTATGATAGGGTATCTCATGGAACCAAATAAATAGTCAACGAATTGAATATATGTACAATTAATTAGTTTAGGATAATGTAGTAATGTGTGCACAAGAAAATAGAGATTATACAAATGTAACACACAACTTTTTAAATAAAAATAATAATCTTGGATTGACTTTATATAAGTTTCATCATCCACTTAATCCCGTAAAACTTTCCAACGAAAATGCGCCATCAAGGCAAGCATGATTTATATATATGCAATGCACGAAATTCGGTTGTGATTGGTCGGTTGTAACGCGTGAAGAGGATTTAGTTCCCCATGTCAAGAAGCATCCGTGATCATTCAAATAAGTCATAATAATAGAAGACCTAACTTCTATTGAACACTTTATTATGTGTGTGAAAAAAATAAAAAAGTTTCGACTTTATATATTGAAGAATACCAATAATGTTATTCAAATAAAAAGTATATTGAATATTCTAAATAATAGTAATGTTGAATAATTGAAATAATGAATAAATAAAATAATAATAATTGTAAAAATAAATATGATGAAAACGATAACTATATAGTTAAAAAGATTTGTGACTAAAAGGTAGTAATTAAGAAGTTTGTGGGATGGGTTTGAATTTTTTTTTTTAATAACTATCATAATTAAAACTATAAGATATAAGTAGCTAGTTATTTATAAATAAAAAAGGGATTTCTTTTTAATATAATAGATTATATATCTTAGTGAACAAGCATCCGTATTAGGGGTGTATATAAAAATAATATAATAATTATATGATAACTCGTCTCTCACTTTTTTTATAAACATGTAACATTTCTCTCATATCTCTATAATTATCCAAATTGTAATTTCCATTTCAATTATGACATGTTCAATACTTATTTATTATAACACTATAATATTTCCATACATTGGTAAAGGAAAAAAAAGTGGAGTGTCAAATGGAGAGTTATTTTAGTAAAAGAGTAGAGAAGTGGAAGGAGATAGAGATGGGATGGTGGTTTAGTGTGGTTAAAGGATGGTTATTCAGAAATTTACTATAATATCCCACATAGTTATTTTTATGATATTAAATAACATAAATTTTTAAGGATATTTAATGGAATTTCATAGAAAAAAGTGAGTCGATTACACAAAACCTCTCATGCTTAAATAATACAGATTTTTTTTTTTTTTTAAAAAGAAGATATTGATTAGTGTCTTTGGGATATTTGTTAATAGATTGAGTTAATATGTTTTCCACATTTCTATACAATTATTTTTCCATGAAGCATGTAATAAATATTAAAAAAATATAAAAAAATTCATTTCGTAATCTTCAACAAGTGCTTCAGTTCACTTATTAATGTGACCCTTATATAATTGATAAGAAGTTAAATTTGGTAAAATTTTCTTTGAGTAAATATACTCCTTTAATATTGGTAAAACATGGTGTGAATAGACTCCCTATGCATCACATATTTTATATTTTAAGTAATTTATTAATATAAAATACATAAAGTGATTACATGAAGCCCAAACTCATTATCTAGTTGTAACCCACACACTTAAAAACCACTTGAGTTCATAACCTTCACACACTTAAAAATCACAAAAAAACTCTACATCAACGAGAGAGTTTGTCAAGCGGTTAGAAGCATGCAAGTTCCAAAACCAAGATAGTTTTAAGTGAAAATCTACTAATCAAAGACTAGAGNTTTTTAGGACTTATCTTCATCTAATATGCTTAATGTGAGAGGGAGGGTTTGGATAGGAAGGTCACGTGTGTACCGCATGACAAACGCACTACATGTGATAGGAGAAATAACTTAAATAGCATGTATGAGATGATCAAGCGAGAAATGTAGAAAGGAGTAGTAAGTGATTTCAACGAGACTCTAACACTTTAGTGACTAATAGAGGAACTTAAGGGCATCAAACTTCATTAATGATGAAGAATGGGGTAGCGTTTTTAGGTTGTTTAAGTGTTTGATCTTTTATGATGAGAATCCAGTAGAATAACAACGTTCATACCGATTCTCTCTTGTCCAAATGAGAGATGGAGAGGGATTTTCATAGAAGATGGGCCTTGATCTCATCCGTTAGATTGTGATGATAATCAAGGGTTAGAATTCATCCATTCCCTTTATGGACTTAAAAGGGTTCTTTTCATAGGTTTAAGCCAATAACACCATATTCTTAATGTGAGCTAAGTTGAGAAAGGTTAGATTGGATAGATCGATCTAATGGATCCTACTTTAAACCTATTATGCCAAAATTCCTTTGATCATCCCGGTAATTTATGGGCTTGGTTCTTTGGGTCTTGTTACCTTAATTCGATGAGTCAAATTTATTTAATCAACGAACTTGAAACGCAATATTAAATTTAACTATCTACATTTACAAAACAAAACCATACAAAAGAGCTATAAAAATAGCATATGATACTCATTGGATATTATAAAAACACCATTTTTAGTCTCTTTTGTAATTATCATTTCTTAACATCCCACGAGTTATTAGGATCTATCAAATGAACTTAGAAAAAATTTATCAAGAATAAGTTGGTGACAAAAGTAGTTATTGTGCTTTGTGTTTCTTTTTGGAGTTCATGTGCTCATGGCTTGTGTTTCAAAATTTTCTACTGCTACAGATAGGTCAATGAATTCTAAAAGATGATTGGCTGAAAAAAAAGGAACTTTAGTAGATGATTACACAACACTAAAAAATCTCGAATATATGCTAGGCATAATGACAATCTAGATAGAAAAATAAAGCACGTGTACAAGTGGGTTTGCCAATTGTTATCACAACCTTTAAATGCTAGACATGAAACTTGATAGTGTAAAGTAGAACCACTTAAGAAAATATGAAACAAACAAAATAAAGAACCATTTGTACACTACATGAGATCAATATATACTTCATATATAACGTTCAACTTGTCAAATTATTTATTTTTGGGTATTCAACTTGTCAATTTAGTAAGTACTCACAATAGAAAATTGTATATATCTAGAGTGTATGAAAGTCGAACATGAAGCAAACTACATTAACCATCATAAACTACAGAAGACAAATTTGTCCAATATAAACCAAGGTTTGAAAATGTAACAAGTACATACAATTGTATTTCAACTTACATGTCTTTTTTGAACTATACATGTCTATCTTCTACAATACCAACTTGATTTAAGATACCACACTTAAATATACACCCCAAAATATTTGGATGCAAAGAAAGATTAAAATCTCTAGAAAGGCACCAAAAACGACTTCGAGATTCTAATAACAAATATATTCTCTTGTTTTATTTCATTAACTAAAAGGGATTAAACTTTTGATTGTTAATTTCATGAATAAATAATATCATTTTCATAGGTTTACATGTAGAAAGAACCAATACTTAACTAATCTTATAAAATCAAATAAAAATTGATAACACATAAAATTAGAAATATATCACTAGCATTGCCACTATTAGAATAGGAATTGCATGATGGTCTTACCTCTCACATTGCACTATTGAGTATGAAAATCAATAGATTCTAAGGATTTGAACCAAAAACCTAAAGAACAAAATATAATTATAGCCATTAATAACAAAATGTTGTTAATCCAATTTTACATCATATGGTGTACCATATCGTTGATTTTAGCAATTAACATATCATCTTTGAAAGGACATAAAATGAGGAATAGAGTTTATGTCTATTATCGTTACGACCTGTCTTTTAATAAACCCAACTAAATAAACTCAAGTAACTCTCAAATCATTAAAAAAATAGTATTATCAAACAACCAAAGTTTGATAAATAGATTTACTAGGAGTGTCAGTAGTGGAGAGAAGGTTGGTCATCGTGTTCTGGACCAACGGGTCTTGATTGCCACCTCTTCTTTAGTTTTTGAATTGGTTGCACAACTGTAAGACAACAAACCAAGAATAGGTCAAATAACATAAACAACAAAGTAGCAACTAATGACATAACAAACCAAATCAAAATGTAATATTTGTTAATTCATTCATTTAAGGCCATTTTGTTTTGTCATATTGCTTCTCCAGTGGTGCGTTTACCCAAATCTAACGCAAGAAATTTGCCCATACACTGTAATAATTCTATAGTACATTTGGAGCAAAAAAGGATAAAACTCAAATAAGACACTGAAATCAAATTTAAAAAATGAAATGGATGAGACTTAGATAAAGAGGAGGGAGGGAGTGAAAGGGAGAAAGAGAAGAGAGATGAATATAAAGCAACAAATTGAAAGAGATTATGAGCACTATTAGCCTCCAACAATAGGTGAAAGATGCCCTCACCAGATGTTCTTCTCATGCTCTTCAAACCCTAAACAACATGGTGATGTTATGGATTTCAATACCTTTGAGTAAACCCCTATTTGTAGATGAATCTTCCTAAAGTTTCGATTTTTATTTTCAATTGAACTGAATTTTAGGATTTTAAGAGTGAATAGAGAGAGAAGGTGAGTTTGGTGCTTGCTTTTTAGGGATAGAGGGAGGGTGAATATAGAGAGCAGTAAGAGAGAGGTCAATAATAATGATGGTGAGGAGCGAGAGATTAGTTTGCTCTCTATGAAAAGGGACTATGTAGATAATACATACCATGTAAAAGTATGCTACTAATTAGATTCGGACATGTGTGTTGGTAATGGGTGGTTGCTTGAAAATCCATTACCCATATTATTACATGTTAAAATATAATTAGTAGTTATACACCGCGTGTATTTCTATGTAATGTATACTACTTATTGAATCTTTTTTTGCTCTCTATGCAGTACATGAAATGTGAAAAGGTTAAAAGGAGAGAGTGAGAGAAAGGAGGGATGTATTATTAATGTTTGTTTTTCCTCAAAGACAAAAGGACAAATGATGGGTTAATAAATTTCATTTTCCTTCCCTTTGAAAACTCATCGCCTAGGAAAATGGGCTACCCCTTTAAATAAATTTATAGGCAGTTTTTGTCTACTCTTAAAATCACTATCCTTGTAGGTCCACTTTGTTGTAGTGCAAGAGATAAGGCAGTGCAAGATGCTACTTTAGTAGGCTAAGGAAGCCTTGATGTGTGCTAAGGTAGATACCATAATGCCTATAGTCGAAAGGATGCAAGAAGAGAGGCGGTCCTATTAGGCTTGTATTCAAAAACTTGAGGAAAGTATCTGGACGTAAGACCATTAAATGGCTAAGATAGAGGAGTATATGAGATGAGACCTAAAGGTGATATTTGGATGCGTATTAGAAAAGTGATGAGTGGCACAAATTCTAGTTGAGAAAGGCTATTGAGCAACTTGAATATTTCAAGAGTCTTATTTAGAAGCAAGATCCTAGGTATAACCTTAGTTGTCTTGATAAGAGAATGGCAAAGGATAGCCGTTCTTATACTCCTACTACTAAAGTTCCTTGTCATAAACCATTAAAGGTGTTAGTCATAATTGCTAATGAGGCAAGGCCATCTAAAGTTATTAAAGGTCTTCAACCTCTATTGTAGATATGCTTATGTAGCAAGGTTTCTATGATTGATGCTCTTAGGTGTTGGATTGTCTAAACTTTTAGAATTTTGTGCTTGCACATAATTTGATGATCATTTTTAAGTGTTAGCCATTTTATAATGAAATTTCTAAATTTCCAGATTCTATTGCTTATATTGTGTAAGGTAGAGTTGTTTTATCTTGTTGATAGCTCAATGAAGATATTAGTCGATGAACCTTCATATTGTAGCATCAACTTGATATGAATTAACTTAGGAATGTTGCTGGTAGGTGGCGTTTGAGTTAGTGAGATATAAGCCTAACTAATGAGCTCTTTTATCAAGCATGGAGTTAGGTAGAAGAACTCCTTCCTCAAATCCTATAGGAAGGTGGATGCAACTTGTTTTATGGCTCTTGAACTATGACCTATATTATGAGTCGTTTTGGCTTATAGGCTACCTTTATATGCTTGTATAAGGGCAAGAAGATTGTAATAATGACTTAGGAAAGAGTTGACTTATGTAGAGGCTGCCTTTATACCCTTTTATACCCTGGGAAGGGTGAAAGGCTAAGAAATGTGATCTTTGTAAGGCTCCATTCATCTACAAGCTTATTGCAACCCCATATGGGGTTAATATGCTTGGAGGCTACTATTATGTGCCCTTAAATGGGTGAGAGGCTAAGAAATCTGACCTTTATAGGGGTCTTATCCTATAGGTTGTTTTTGTTTGCCTATAGAAAGGTTAGAGTCTTAGAGTTATGACCTTTATAAGGGTTAACTTGCTTGGTGGCCACCTTTATGTGCCTTGAAGAGGGTGAAAGATTGAGAAATCTTACCTTGTAAGTGTTAGTTAACTTATACACTATTGCGACCTTAGATATGTTTGATATGCTTAGAGGTCATCTTTATATGCCTTAAGATGGATGAAAGGTTGAGAGATTTGACCATTGTAAGGGTCGGGCCGGTTTTGTAAGAAACTTTGTTTAATGTGATTACATGTTGTGATGTGCTTTCTTGCTCTTGAAGATATATTGAAAAGAAGAAATGTGCTTTATTAGATATGAGAACTGCTATAGTATCAAGGCTTTCAACTTGGGTTTGGTTGACAGTTGTTGCGCAATCATCTTATGGCATCTTGCGTTGATTGAGCAGCGATTGCTATCAAATTTGTGCTATGCTTTGTTCATCCTTACTTTGAGGATTGGTCAAGGTTGACATGCTAGGGGAAGGCTCTTAAGAGCTCTTTAAAGTTGGAGATAGAATTTAGTTGATGATACCATGTCCTAAGGGTACCCTATTCATGATAACTCGCCATGTACTATATGGAAGCTGACGAATAATGCCTACTATTATTCAGTGACTTCCATATAATACATAAGGCATCCTCATACGTATAAGTTACTTAGCAGAAGTGTGGCTTTAATGGGAAATATAAACTAAATTCAATATATTAACATTACATGAAGTTGGAAAGTAACAACAACAACAACAACAACAATAACAACAACATTAGTCCAAATACATCAATCCAGTAGATTTATATAGAGTAACTAAAAAAAAAAGATGCTAGTTTCTTTTTCTTCCTTAATCATCTTGATCCTATGCTTGCTAATTCTTTCCCCACCGTGGGCATATTACGTTCTAGAACCATTTAAAATAAACTCTATATTATTTTTTCCTTAATCCCATCGAACAAGCAATCAAGCTAGGATTTATGTCGCTTAACCATTAGGTGAATAGGTAAAAGGGCAAGTTTATCAATTTATCCGACTTCAATAAACATAATTCAAGCATTTTTGGGTGCTACCAACCAACCCAACAAGCCTAGTAGAATAGGATTATTATAGGGGTAAGCTATAACTAACTAAGTGAGATGCCACTTATTCACTTTCAAGTAGGACAAGCAAGTTATCACAACACATGCAATGCATGAACAACTATATTTAATGTAGTGATATATATAGTGACCCAATATATTGTATAGAGTATGAAATTTCATCCTTTATATCATGGGTTGGGAAAAAGAGATACGTCAACTCTAAGTTCCGATCATTTAAGGCCTAGAGCTCCCATCAACATTTCTAGTTCCAAAAAAAAAAAAATCTCCTTCTTTTCTTAATATAATAAAATAGGTTTTCAAAAGATACCATATACATATGCCTTAGAGTGTGGATGTGAGTAACATATATTATCTCTCTCATCCCTAATTGATGGTGTAATGGACTTGACCATCAACTAGTGAGTGGCATTCCCCGAAAACTAATAGCTTCCCCTTCTAGTTGATGTAAGATTATGTAGTACGATCCTTTCGTACATCAATTCACATTATATAGATGCCATTCTAAACCTTTAGTTCACCATTGGCTATCTTATGATCTTTCCTACCATCTGTATGATGCTGATTGTTAAATAAATGCAATTCATGCAATGCATGTTGAATTTTGATTTATGTTTTGATATGCCTATCCTTTTATTTTCATTAAGTGATCAACCAACATTGTAAACACTTAATAACACATAAAAGCTTCTGATGCATAACCAAAGGGTTTCCATAATTAATGATTCCAATTGACAAATCAAGAGCAAGCAATACAAGCATAAGCAATTTTCCCACATGTATATAACTTACATGCAAATCTAGTTAATTATCTTATTATTTCAAGTTGAACTATCTGTAAGCACAAGCAATGATAATCATAGTGGATATTCACTTAGCCATAATGATCACAGGTTGTAATAATCTTTCAGGTAATCGAAGTAGCATTAAGATCATCTATATTAAATAAAATAAAAAGTATCGGTAAGAATATAAGATGTTTGTAGGTTCTATTATCTTATTTTATGGTTTTGTTGGATCAAGCATATCTTTTTCATTTATGCTCCTTAGCAAGTTTGTTCCTGGAAATTGTAAGAGAATGCATTTTTTTAGATAACTAATCATTAATTGAAATTGAAACCCTCTAAAATGCTTAGTTGAGTTCACCAATAGGACACCTGTTTTAGTAATGTTTATCAAATACATGATGTAAATATAGCTTTGTGTATGTGTTATTGTGATAATACTATTACCTTGTCATTGATATTAGAGAGATAACACTTGTTCTAGTAATGTTTATTAGATACATGATAAATATATAATTTTGTATAGGTCTTGCTAGATAACACTTTCATCTTGTCATAATTAATAGAGAGAGATTGTTTCTATGCAGTTGCTATAAGTTTTTGTGACTTTCTATAGTAACAAAATGTTTAAGCCTACAAAGATATAAAATTACTAGGACAGTACTTACTAGGAATTGGTGCTTTCTATTTTTAGTCCCCATACATTGGTTTTGTAGATTTAGCTTATCCCAAAAATGGGGTCCCTCTTTAGATTACCCTAAAATGGAGTCTTTGAAGCAAGTTTGGCAAAGACATTTTCAATGTAAATACCATATACACTCATAGCAATTTATGATTTGCAAACTGGATGTTACTTTTAGTATGAGCATTGATTTGTTTGCTAGTTGATGATATTTTAAATGTCCTAAAATATACAGATCCAAGTTGAAATATTAGCCTCATGCCCTGATTATCCCAGTTCTTGAATTTGCTGCCTTTCAATGATCCAATCATTTCTAAAAAGTGACTTTTGTTATAGACTCACAAGACCACCAAATATTGTTTGGTTTAAAATAGAAAGTACAAATCCATGGAATATCGTCCATTTTTTCCCTTGTTAATTTTGAAACCTATATTTTTGCAAATTTGATCATGTTGAAGGATAGCATGGGATGTTTTTGGAACTAAATTGTAACAAATTCTAAGTCTATGTGTTGTTAAAATTTTTCGATTTTTGGATGCATTTTGAAGTTTATATGACTTGAACATTTATTTCATTATGTTAATACTTGAGTGTACAACATTCACATCGTTAGAAATAATAATTATTAGAATTTAACTCCACCATCATTTACAGATTAATTACTTTTTATATATGTGAAAATAAAGTTTGATGTGAAACATGAGGATGTTGACTTTAAAACAGTATTTGAACTTTCTTACTTCTTATTCAAATATTTGTTATTTTCATTTTGGTACCTCAACTTATCAAGTACATGAAACTATTATCTTTGTCATCTACAACTATATCTACTATCGCAATTTTCCTAAATGGATTATTAAGTCCATGAAAAGTGACCTTGAATTAAAATTGAGACACTAAAGCACCTCATTTAACACAATTAACGCATATTATATAACACCCTGGAGGTTGATTTCAATAATTAGGCCATTGACTCAATTAATGCTATAGACTAGTTTCTTAAGCTCATAATAAGGTCTAAAAAGCTAGGCGGCCTAATTAAGGATGTCTTAGAGAGATCTGATTCATAGGCTTGGAATAGAAAATGTTAGACTAGATTTTTTGCTCTTAGCATGACTCAGTTATTTAGTGTATAAAAAGTAGACTTAATTTTTTTTAAGCCCATGTACGCTTTGTTTGTATAACAACCCTAAGAGGGGCTTAGTAGTATTGTCTAGAATTTTCATTTCAAGTGTGCACTCATAATAAGAAAATTGCCTTGCAAGTCAGATATTGCAAGTCAGATATTGCAAGACTCTAAATAGTTATTCGCTAAGGTCTTCGATTTTAGTTCATTGACTCATTATATAATATAAATAATTATGGATATCCATTTTTTTTCCATAGTTCCTCAGAACTGTAGAGAATCAACATCTCTTATCAAAATAGTGAAATAAGATAGACAATTCCAGAAAATTCTAAACTTATTAAAGATATTAAACTTAATTGAGATATTAGTTGTTTTCTGGAGCATTCCGAATTAACTACACAAACTTTTTATCATACTGATTCAATGGTAGCACTTTGCACTCGATTTCTATCCCTATCCTAACTATTGATCAACCTGCAAGGAAAAGAACTATTGATGTGTAAGCTTATGCATAGTGAGATAATTACCCTCATTAATACCATATGGCAAAATTTATTAGAGGCAAAATTTATTAGATGCACAATCATATGAATACATAAACAATCAGTATGTTGAACAACACATGTAGTAACTTAGAAATTGCATACGACTTAGAATTACGCTCCCTATAGTCAAGGTTTGGAGATAAGTAACTGACCTAAATCGAAATCCGGGTTCTAAACCTTAGGTTTTAATTCATTTGCACTATTGTGCTTAAGTAAAAAACAAAACCATATATATATGTATATATATATACGTAGATTGTATATAATATACTTTCTTTCCAAACAACAAATCATATTTTCAAATGATGACATAGCTAGTGCCCAATCCTACAGGAGGCTCGTCCTCCTATGAGTCCCTTCCCATCTTCTGCTTAAAGCAACAGTCAATGTTATCCAAATGCAATTATGGAGAATGCATGATTCATCTTATTTCTTAATCATATAGATAGTTAATTTGATTTTTTTCAAGGTGATCAAACAATTTCATTCCAGACAATCGCACATATAAATTTATCATAACAATTCCTATTATTATATAATTAACAAATCATAGCATTCAGTTTACAAATCCATACATATGCATTTCCCATATCCCACAAGCATCCAAATTTATATATATATATATATATATAAGTTTAGGTGTATCTATTATGCAAGCAAAATCAAGTAAAGAGTCATTGAAAAATTTACTTACTCTGCTATGCGGTTAGTCAAAATAATCTAGAGGCAAATCGTCTCCGTACGCGGGGTCCTCTGCTCATCAAAATCATGATACTATAAGGAATTGATATAGACTTAGGATATTAAGCTAAAATCCCTTAAGTTATATTCTTGACTAGTTTGAGTATCTTTTCCCAGTTTTTACTTAAAAGTTCAATCGCATATAACTTTTTTTGTTTTAAATCTGATTTTAATGATCTTATAGTTAATCTTCATCGTTTTCAAGTATCCTTTAATGTGGTGATGTTAGATTTTCGAAATGAGGCACATAAATTTGTCCACAAGTCAGAACAGTGGCGATACTTATGTTTTAGAGTGCTTTTGGGCCTTGTTTGGTTAATAGGCTTTTTGGTAACTTGAGAAATCCTTTGGGCTTGGTCTTAAGATTTCCTTCTAAGCTCCAAAAATTCCTTAAGATCAGATTTGCAACTTTGATTTATACTCCTAAGGCTATCAACCACTTCATGGACTCTTTAGTGGGCTTAAGTTGTTAAATGGGCTTGTTTTTGGTTCAATTCAAAGATGGTCACTTTCTTAGGTTTAGATAGTGTTTTGTGGGCTTCTTGAAAGTCTTAAAACAACTCTTACGGATGTATCAAGTTGCTGGTCAGAAATTTAAGGGTGGTTCAACTTGACATTTGAGGCCTGTTTTGGAAGTTTTAAACTCGGTTTTAAGTTTTAAGCTTAATATACTTATCATACTTGCCTTGGTTGGTCTTTTCACTTTATTTACTCACTTTTATCATATTTTTAAGTGTCTTTTAAGGATGTTCTAGATCTGGTTAGTTTGTATATGAGGGCTTCCGACTTGGTTTTTCAACTTGTTTCATCATTTCCTTAACTTTAGGTGTTAGATCATAAACTTAAACTACTTGTATTCAAATCTTAACTTGACTTTTCTTCCGTGGGATGATTCTTTAGCTTATGCTTTACACGAAAAATAGAAGATCTCATACTTATTACAGCTTCCATATCATAGCTCAAGTTATACAAAGTTGGTTTTTTCATAAAACTTCATGTGATAGATTTTTCCTTAAACTAAGTCTAGATTTGAGTATGTTTAGCTTAATGAAAATAAAATCAACATCCAAATGATCTTTGATTCAAGTTCTTGTTTCAAGATTTTCTCAACTTAAAATCTTTCATTCAAAATGTTAAACAAGTATATTTACAAAACACTAACTTTACATGCTCATATTTTAACTTCATGCAAGGGTTTCATAAGTTTGTTTCTTAGGATGATCTTTGATATTATAACAACTTATAATCATACTCATATCTTCAAGAAATCAAAGTCTCCTAACATGAACACTAACCTACTAACACAAGAAATATTTACTCGTCCTTAAAGCAAAGTATGGTGGTTATGCACAAAGGTTCCACTTAAGCTCTTAACCTTACCTCCTTCTTTTGCTCCTTTTTAGAAACTGGAGTTGTTTATCCTTTGGAGTGGGGTTTGTGGAAGGTTCTAAAGGTCTTAAAGGAGCTTAGATGTTGGAAGAGAAAGACATAAGAAAAAAAAAATGAAAGTGCCATGAGTGAAGCTTGGAAAGTGGTGGCAAAGTTGATTTTGTGGGGCTTAGGTGTTCACACTTTTTGGGTTGGTTCAAATGAGAGAAAAAGGAAGTGAAAATGAAATGGAAAGTGAGAAAAAATGATGCAAGAGTGGCTAGTTGGAAGGGGAGTGAATGTGTGTTTAAGAAGCTTAAAATTGTTGTCTTATAGTTTACACAAAAGTCAACAATTGCAACTATTGATGATGTAAGCATTAAAGTGTGAATAGTGGTGTGTAAGAGAAAGTGATTGATGGATGAAAGACAAGAGCATGGCCTCCCTCTTCTTCTTGTTCAAATCGGCCATGGGATGTCCTTTTTGGGCATGGACTTGTCTTGTCTTCTTTATTAAAGTTAAGCATGTGAAAGTTTGTCTACATGTAATATAAGTGGAAAGGTGATAAGGAATGTGTCTTATCACTAGATTTGGATAGGTTATCAATTGATACATGATTCTAACTTTCAATTGATAAGTCATTTAAGGTGATTGATTGGTCTACTTATCTATATGTAATGCTTGGCATAAAGATAAGGGCATTGTCTTATAGGAAATTGTTTTAGGATTTTCTTTTTGCATTGTTTTGTAATTTATGATTTGATTCTTATAAAATTGTGAAATTTTCTAAAGTTGAATGAAATTATTCAAATTAAATTATCGATTAGTCGCTTAGGGTTAAAATTTCTTAATTGTTTTAGGGTTTAAGGTTTTTAGTAACTTAGAGTCCGTAGTTCTCGTAGTCGAGTTTTATCGATAATAGACTTTTGAATTGGAAAATTAAATTCGTTTTTAAATGCAAACTTGAATTCTTAGCTTAGTTTATCCTTGGGAATATTTGGGAAGTACTTTTAGTTGAATCATAAGTTTGCTAAAAAGTAGGGTTTATAACTTATTCATATGTAACATGGCTTATTAGTGAAAATAAGAGAATTGTCTTATATGAAATTCTTTTAGAGCTTGATTCTCAAATTAATTTGTAGGTTGTGATTTGCTTCTTAAAAAATTTTAGAATTTTCTAAAGTTGAATAAAATTTATTGAAATTATATTTTTAATTATTTATTTGGGGTCATAAGTCCTTGATTATCCTAGGTTTAAAGGTTTGAGTGAGTTTATGTATGTTTTAGGATTTTTCACTAACTCGGAAGTAATTGACTTACACTTAGGAGCTTAAAGTTCAATTAGGTTAATTATTTAGGAACATCGCTTTATTATGCAACATATATATGTATATATAGATATATATCATACAATAGATTAAGAAAAGAGAAGGAAATTGCTTAGTAATATATTTATATATATATATATATATATATACATATTGTGGGGCTACTTATGTATACAAGTAAAATAATTTTTGTAAATTTATTAATTTATTCCTTTAACTAGCTTAGTTTTGTTGTTTATTATTTCTTGAAATAATCTTTGATTTGTTTGTTATCAGTTTTATATGATTTCACAAAATTATTGATAATTTTATTGATTTATGGTTTTTTAAGCATTAAAATAATTTTATAGAGTTTTAAAAATTTTTATGATTTGATATTTACAGTTTCTATTAAGTTTAGGTTTACGTTTTTTAAAAATACGCGTATGTAGGGATTAGGGTTTTCTTGTATGATTAGGGTTTTCAAATCGTATAATAAGGCTTTTCAAGTTCGTTTCAAGTTTAAAATTTTAGTCGATTTTCATTTTATGTGGTCTTATCGACTTAAAGAAATATCTACGATATTCGAGTTTGACACCATGTTTAGAAGGTTAAATTTGCAAATTCTTTAGTTTGGCTTAGGCCTTAATAAGCCTTAGGCTTATTTATAATAAAAATGGGCTTCTTCATAACTCTTATAAGCTTTTTTGGCTTATCTAAACACATATCCAAGTTTGTGAAGATCAAAGGAGGAAGAAAGCTCCAATGACAATTGTTAGATCCTCATTAGAGATCTAAATGCCATCTATATGGGTCCCATGTAAGATATCAAGAAGGGTAGAGAAGATTAACTAGATGATTTAAAGAATTTTGGTCTTATGCTTATTGCTCTCTTTCAGCTCTACTATTAGGGATTCGGTTTTCCTTAACAGTGTGGTCCCACTATTTTAATACTAATAATCTGATGAAAAGAAGAGGCTACAATCTAGTATAAATTACTCCCTACCTTGTCTCACTAACTTCACCCTAAGCTACACATAGGCTATAGAGAACTCTCCCAACATCTCTCAAACTCAATAAAAAAACTTTTGTAAAATATTATAAAGAAATGAGGAAATATAAAGTAATAGTTCCACCTACTAAATTAGCAACAATAGAAAAACATTAAGTTAAAAACTTTATCACATGCGATTTGAGGTAGTTTCAGAGAGCAATTATGGTTAATGAATTTTTACAAAATCATTTTATTTCATCTCTCTGTCTTCTTTTTTGTTTTGTTGCACGAAATATATTGGATGAATCATAGAAAAGCGGGTGGAATTGTTTGAGATATATAAGGACTATAATTGCTTCTTGAAGTTTATCTCCATAATTTGAAATTCAAATCCTAAAAGAAAATGTTACAAAATTCGTATTGCTGGAATATTTCTGTTTGATATATTTCACTAAACAACCATATAATTCTCTTAAAACTTATACCAAGATATATTCATATTTCTCAATTATTTTGAATTTAAAACGCTTATAAATCTCTACCAAAATTCATCTTTGAATTTGAAAAAAAAAAAAAATCTCTAAAATTTCTACACATATCTTTATCTCTCATCTCCTTTAAATTTGAGATATCAAATACGGCCAGATAAAAATGAATCCTATAAATCTCTCGACGCCATGCTGCAAGCTAAGAGCTGATGATGCTACATGAGATGACGAACTAATCCTTACTTCCATTTAAAAGAATATGAACTAAAACACAACTACCTTATAGAACCAATTGTGGGAGACTACACGTGGCTTTTCTTTTCCGAACTCAATGGAGAACAAGTAAATAAAATATTATTTTTAACTTCTCACGAATTCTACTGCCACGTTGACTTAAAAAATGTTGCATGTCCTTTAATTTGATTGCCACTTTAATTTGCCTCAGGGACACAGAATGATCTCATGTGACTTGAAGAATTAAAGAGCTAAACATTAATTTCCTTGCCATGTTGCTAAATGCTTAATAATTACGTCTAGGCTTGATAACAAAATTGCTGAACTTATGCTTGAATTCTAATCATACCATAAGCTCAAGACTTCACTTTTGTCCTACAAGAACAAAACAAAATACTGGAGCTTTCAATCGAAACGTTCACATGAATCATAAGTTGACATAGAATAAAGAAGTGACTATACTTCCGTGTAGAGTAACTTTGGTGTTTTAGGAGATTTAAATATCCTACGATTTTTCAAATGGTTGAGATGCTTGTAAACCAAAATGCTATTCTCTCCATTTAATCTATTAAACTTCCCAAACTGATGACTTTGAAAAGCGATGACCAATGGTGACTCACTAAATCAAAATCCTAGACACTTTTGGAAGCTTGAAGAATAAATTACAACCAACGATACAACTTGAACTAAGTCTTCCCTGTACACGACAGCTGAATATTCATTCAACATGTGAAAAGCTTGATGTCTAATTGAACTTGATAATTTACTGAATAAATTATCTATAAGATATACTCTCCAATAATTTTCTTCTTGAAAATCCATAACTTCAGTCCACATTCATAATTTAATCCAACCTTATCTATCCAATTATTCCATCTCAATAAAATTGATCCCCATGAATATTAAATCAGGTCAAATGGAATGGAATTGAATTTATTATCTAAATATACTCAATAAAGTAGAGTTAGGCCTTCATGTCATAAAATGGTTCAACTCAAATAATCTATACGCTTAATGAACATATTAGTAATACATAATATATATTTTGTTATTATTAAAACTTAATTAAGAGACTTAACAACCTGTAATGTTTAATCTTAACCATCTATTTTAGAGTTATCTGACGATTAAGATCAATCTCCAAAACCTTATAAATATGAGGTTTCTCATCTCATTTGGGAAATGGGAGCATTGGCTAGTTTGAGACAAACATCAAAGTTATGTTGAAATTACTACATAAAAACACTAGGTTAATCAAGAAGAATCTAAGAATAATCAAGAACAATAGGTCCATATATTGAGTTTGCTTATTCTTCCTCCTATACCTCTTCCTAATGACATCCCTTCATGTATTATTAGTTCAAAGTATCCCTTAGGTCAATCAATATGCCGTTGCATGTGATCACCTAGCTATAATGACCCCCACTACACATTATTTAGCAACTCCATTGAGAAAGGAGAGTACTTGACAAAATGGCACCTGCACATAAAAAGGCCATACAAGATAGCACCCCAAGAGTAAGAGACCTAATATAATGTGATTGAGCAAATCTAAGTAATGGAGGAGAATGTTGCACTATGGCCATGTAAGCACCTACTGCTAATGATTCACCAACTGCACATGTAATACAAGAGAAAACCCATGTTTTCAATTAGTTCTTTATTGCTTTCATGCAGTTCCTATCAGAATGGCAGCTTGTGCTACCAGAAGGATGAATTGATCTAACCCCTATAGAAGACGAAGTCTAGTACCAGAAGGATGTTGTGCACCCATTACAATACATGGTGTCACGCTTTAGGTTTCTTAATCATAATAGTCCTACCGTACATACTAATAGATAATGATAGTATAGGGCCTGTAGTTACCATTATAGCAATAGTAAACATGAAGTCATATCAAAGCATGCAACATCAATGGAAACAAAGTATAACATAGATAACCTCCAAGAATAATTCTTGAATTAAACATGAAGATTTGTTTATTACAACAAAATTTAAGGGTTTTAAAAATGAAAAAATGAATTGGTTTAGAATTGTAGTAGTTAGCTTAGAAGATTAAACCTCACTTAGCTTTCCTATCCTTAAACTAGTGTAAAGTTTACCTGCAAAAAAGTACTTATAGGGGTATCTGCGAATCCACATACTCAATAAGTTGGCAAGGAACATGCATTTTACATTTATCAAGTAAACAATTATGGTTTAGTTAGACTACAATGCAAATGAATCAAATGTTATCTACATGACATTATTCAATCCATTATGAGATTAGAGAAATTAGCCCCACTACAGTCTAGGTTCTAAGGAGTTTCTAAAAGCAACATTCTCTAGTTAAATCTAGGTGTGTGCAATAGACCATTGCTCCTCCCCAAACCACTTCGAATTATCCTTGAATATCTTTTACTTGTACTACTACCTCCTATTCGATTAGTGTAATTTAATATGGTTGAAAGAAGGTAACACTTATACCTCACTTGGTAGTCAGCTTTTGGTGGAGGAAAATGAAAATATGTATGGGATGCAATTCATGTCCAGCTGATTAAGGCCGAAGAGAATTTTTTAGTACTAATTAAAGGGTGATCAAGTAATATATCAAATCACAACATAAAATAAAAATTATAACACAGCCAATCACATTAATCAAATAGGCTTAGCTACTACATGACATATCAAACACATTTACATCATGTACACAAGCAATTCTAATTACAACCATAAGCAATACATTGACCAACAATTCCTTGATAGAAATAACATAATTATGATGAAGTTGGTTAATTTACTTAAGATAGATTTACTAAGGAAATTCTTACATGCAAAACAAGAGTTTCTAAGAAGATATTCTTAAGTTAGAATAAGGTTTTTAATAAGCTTCTAAAGGCAAAACTTTTCTATATACTAATACAGTAAGGCTTATAGCTTGGTATTGAGGTAAGGAGCAAAGATCTTTACTACTTTCCATTAGGAATTGATAAATCATCATATCATAATAGAAAGGTCAGCTTATGCAGTAGAGAAGGGTTAAAAATGCTTAGTAGATCCATATAATTGTTTCCTAATAGTTAGCATAGTGGTTTTATCATTATGATAGTGAATGGAGTAGTTAATTAGATTATAATTTTTGGTAACTCTTGTAAAGTTAGGAAGAAAATGATGTTGAAAATATATTTATGTTCTATTCATAAAAGAAAACAGGATGATTTCTTAAGAAGT
This sequence comes from Lumnitzera littorea, assembly GCA_024138015.1. Taxonomy (NCBI): domain Eukaryota; kingdom Viridiplantae; phylum Streptophyta; class Magnoliopsida; order Myrtales; family Combretaceae; genus Lumnitzera; species Lumnitzera littorea. Next base: position 47,547,944 of record JAMXBB010000008.1, on the reverse strand, counting down.
AATGTAATCTTGTTAAGTAATAGCCAAGCGATCTAAATTTCATTCATTAATTTGTTATTGTCTTTAAGCATAAATGGGTTTAGTATAAATGAAAGGGGTAGAATATAGTATTTTAAGTAGAAATGAAAAAAGGAAAATAACGACACTTTTTCCAAATTATGCGAAGTTATAATATAGGAGTCATATATTTATGTTCTGTTCATTTATAGGGTTGATTTGACAATTTTTTTTTACATATTAGTTTATTTTTATAGGGTATTTTGTCAAATTTTTGTATTTTACTCTATTATTTTAATATTTTATTTGCTTTCACCTAAAGTATCTCTTGTTTTATATATAGACGTATCTTGAACCTCATGATAATGCTTTTCATGCATAGTGTATTGGTCATTGTTATATTTCTTGCCTTCACTTATTACTTATTTACCTTATTTTATTACTAATTTTCTATGTACTATTCCATTTCTTTTTTAACTTTTTACTACTTGTTTTTACTTTTAGGGGTAAATAAGTCTTTTCCTCACTTTCTATCACTTTTATCCTTGGAAGTTGCCTTGTAGTTAGTTTCTTATCTTTTATTTTATAGTATTTAGACTTTTTACTATCTCTGATTTCTCATATTAACTTCTATCTCCCATAGCCTATCTATTTAATTATTTAAATTTTACTTCTGAATGTAATATCATGTTTTATTATTTTTGGTTCCCTAGGTTTCCCCCCTTTCACTAATTAGGTTGGTTGTTATAAATCCATAGATTTCTTATCTAAATTTGCCATTATTATTCTTATAAGTCTTAATCTTAGGGTTGGTTAGGGATTTCTATATTTAAGAATCGAACTAGCTTCAAGTCTTTAGGAGTCTGGGGCTTTAGGTTTGTACCATTGTGTTTGCTTAAGTGAATTAGTAGGTCTTAAAACTAACCTAGCTTACTAGCACTTGCATTCGAGGAAACAAGGGCCCACCTTAGAGGATTCTCTTTTAAGTGCAATTTGTAGCCTATGATGACTACCACAATAGTAACCCACATTACTACATGAAAGCTTAAGGTGGGAGCTAATCATGCACTTGTGTTTCATTCTATATGATGATGGAAGACATTGAGAAGTAAATTAAGCAAATACAAGTAATGCCCTCTATAGTGTTCTCAATTTAAAGTTCCCATACCCCTAGAGGGTTATGGATAAGTCTACCCGAAGCGTTACACCAGTCCTAAGTTCTGCAAATTGAACGAAAGCTAGGGAGCTCCAAAGAGCATCTCTTAAAATTTGTTGAGACACTCGATGATATGGACTCGTAGGTGAACACATGAACCTAATATCACATGTAACCAAAGGGGATGGGTCTAAGCTGCAAGATGGCCTAAAAAGTAAATAATAGTCAAGGGAGAGTAAGGGTCCCATGTACCGACGCTGGATATGATGCACCAACACCTCACATGAGCTCAGTTCGCACTTGATATGACATATAAGTGTGGCTAGAGGTCACTCACCAGTCCATACTCGAATGGGCTAGATAAGAGTAGCTCAAGAGTAAGAAGACACTTAACTCAAAAGAAGGTAAAAAGTCCAGTGTATTCTTTTGTATATCTTCTTACGGTTGTTACATTATGTGATTATTTATAGTACCCTGTTAGGGTAAGTTCTATGTTACAGATAATTACAAATATTGACAAGAAGGAATGTTCAAGTGTAAACTCTCTATCTGAATATTCTTCATTGCCCTTAATAATTACAATTGTTGCTATTTATTGTGAGTCCTAAAAGCCTAGTGGCAAAACTGTAAATAATATACAAGGCCTTAAACTTTAGAGAATGGCCTACAATTGAAATAAGAAAAATGTTTACAAAGTATACAAAATTGTGGATTTAACGTAGTGGTCAGCATCTAGTCATCCGAGTTGTCTATGAGCCCGAGTAGGGGCCAGTTGGCAATCGAGTGTTCGAGCCCCGGGGGGGTGCTTAGGAGTCTTATTTTGCTTGGCTAAGCTCCCAGTGAGGTTATCCTACAGTTGCTATACTCTTGGATTGCTTGGTGTGAACTTTCCTGTACTATGCCAAGTTGTTCTTTGGCCTTAAGTGCTTGGCCGTGTGGTTTCTCGGCTTCTTGACAGACAACAGACTTGAGGCTGAGTAGCTCCTTTCCTTCCCTTCGGTCTTCTGGTATTAGCTTAGCATTTACAAAAGCTGTTAGGCCTTGGCTTTGAACAATTTGGCTTCAAGTTAGAACAGGTTGGCTTCAGCTTACGACAAGTCAGCACTAGCTTAGAGATCGTCATAGACTGATTCCTATCAGATGCATTCATGGGCAGCACATCACAAAGCACTTCCTTTCGATACCTGCCTATACAGATCGACATAGATACCTGTTTGTTCATTTATAGGGCTCCTTTATCATTGAGCTAATGAAGCTTGTAAGGTTTCAAGTAGGGTATGATCGGCAATTTTAGTTGCTAGATCACAAATGTAGAGGTTGCATTGGTGCAACTCCCATTGTCAACGATCAACATGCATAGTGATTTGTTCACCTTGCACCCATTATGGAAGAGATTTTCTCTCTATTCATCTTTAGGCATAGGACTGATATTCATTGTCCTCCTCAATACTAGAGCGGTCGACATGAAGTTGCCTTCTTCGCTATAGATAACTTCTTCCTCAGACAGCTCAATCTGTTTGTCCTTCTTCGACTCCTTTACTTCCTTATCAGTATTATCGACCTTAATGGTTGGTGCCTCGCCTTTGATCACCATTGTTCGCCTGTTCGGATACTGAGCGACCATGTGTCCAAATCCTTGGCATTTGAAACACTTAATCTCACTCGTCTTCCTCCTTGAACTCTAGCCTTTCTCAAACTTCCTTAGTGGTTCCTTCTGCTCTGCTTGGGTAGTCTAAGTAGGTCGGGTCTTGATGACCTTGCTCGATTTCGTTCACATAGGTCTACTTGAAAAAGGTTGGCTATTGCCAGGATAGTTGATGAGTGGTGGGAATCTTCTTATTCGATGTCTTTCTATCCTTTGGGCAGCTCAGATTGCATCATTAAGCGTTCTAACATCTAAGGTTTCTAGAACATCCCCAATCTCATACTTCAATCCGCTAATGAATTGAGACACAGTTTGATCTTCTGGCTCTACAACTTCACATCGGATCATTAGCATTTGGAACTCCTTAACATAAGCATCCACACTCGATCTTCCTTATCTCAGTTCTTGCAGTCTCTTAAAGGCATCCTGTAAATAATAGCTTCATACGAACCTTGTTTGCATAACTCTCTTCATGTCATCCTAACTCCTAATCTCTCGTTCTCCTTCCATTCTTTTGGTAGCTTGCAAGTTCTTCCACCATAAGGCAACATAGCTAGTGAACTCCAATACAATTAGCCTAACCTTTGCATTTTCGGGCACTTTGTGGCATTTAAACTGCTTTTCAATCTTATCTACCCAATCTAGGTAGTCTTCGGCATCACTACTTCCAAAGAAACTCGAAATATGTATCCTTAATCCCTTAACTCTAAGGGCTTGTACATTCCTTTCCTCAGGTTTGTAGTACTCTTCTACCTCGTCACCTCCTTCTATTTCCTCCTCAATCTCTTCAAGTACTAGTCTTCGTCTAGCGTACCTACCAATTCTTCAGCTTACGGTAGTCGAGCTAGGGCATTATCTTAGCCAAATTGACCATTGCCTCGGCCTTGCTATTCACGTTCCCTCATGGGGCTGTTTTTAGCTTACTTTCTATCTTTTTGGATGATAATCACCAGACTAGCTACTAAATTGGTAAGCTTATCCAAGCAGTCACTCATTGACTAAGGTGAGAAGCTTCCTTCCTTTCCTTAACCATGTCGAGTACCAATTTTTTTGGTTTCCCAAAGTCCCTTGCACGATTGAATCCAACATTGATGTTTACTTCACAATGACAACTTCACAACAAACACAGAGTCAACCACACTATGTTTTGGCGTAACGAAAATAGGGGAAATAGAGTACAAAACACTTCTCACTACTAAACTTCAAAGCTAACAATAAAACCATTATCACACAAAAGCAGTGACAAACTATTAAAAGAACACAGTAGCAGGATCTAGCTTCAAACGTAGCCAGGCTCTAATATCAAGATGATACGAACTCGTGGGTGAACACACGAACCCAATATCACTTGTAACCAAAGGCGATCGGTCCAAGTTGCAAGATGGCTTGAAAAGTAAATGACAATCGAGGGAGAGTAGGGGGTCCTATGCACCGACATTGGATATGACGCACCAACGCCTCACATGAGCTTAAGTCGCACTTGATATGACGTACAAGTGTGGCCGAAGGTCACTCGCTACTAGTTCATGCTCGAATGGGCTAGATAAGAGTAGCTCAAGAGTAAGAGGACACTTAGCTTAAGAGAAGGTAAAAATTCCAGTAGATTCTTTTGTATATCTTCTTGTGGCTATTACATTATGTGACTATTTATAGTAAATTGTTAGGGCAAGTTCTATGTTACAGATAATTACAAGAATGAATTCCTATTCGCTAAATAAAAAGGAAATTATTATACAGAGAGACACGAAATCGTGTGTAGCTTATGTTGTTTGTCAAAAAGGACAATACGGTTGTCAGTAAGGACAGTGTGCACGTGTTTTTACTATGATTTTAATAGTATTGTGGTTTGAACAGGAGTGGGCCTTTGTTCAGGCTTGTTTAGCGTTAGAAGGGGCTGGATTGTAGTTAGTTTAGGGATGGATCATCTTGGGTTGGCCTTAGAGGGTTGGCTCTTAAGAATCTTGGTTGGCTTTGGCACAGTGGAGATTGTTGTACTTAGATTTGGCATTTGGACTATGGTTTAGTGAACGGTTCGGCTCGGCATGCTGGTTTCTTACCTCAACAATATCTTGGATAGCATGGAGAGCAAAGTAGCTCGATAGATTGGATTAGGTTAAGCACTGCTCCTTAGCGCTTAGCTCATCTTGGACAACTTAGTGAACCACTTAAGAGAGCTCTCGGGTTCGAGAGCATGTAATCGGTCCTTGATCCCTATCACTTGATGTCTTTGACCTTGATGATGACCTTAAGTTAAAGGAATTCTTGAAGTTACTAACTGAAAAGCTATTCACATGGTATGGTATATTAATCTATCTTTGATGTGCATAATGTTCATTGAAAATTATTTAGGATTGGAGATTGAGTAACTATTAGTGGCATAGGGTACATAAGATAGTGTCCAAAAGTGGACCTCATGGATTACATTGAACGTTTTAGTGATCGTTCATTATACATCTAGGATATATGTGACAAGAAAGAATTGGTTAAGATTTGTATCCAAGGGATGTTTACAAAATATATTTTATGTCTCAAGAAAGAATTTGTCTCTCAAGTCCTTCATATTAATGGAAAGTATATGAAGGAATAACAATTCCATTACAAAGTAGAGAGGTGAACCTAGTAAGAAATGGCAAACAAGATGATGGGGAGGGTTAAGGCTATGAAAATCCTACATTTTCCATGTCTAAGAAATAAAGTGCATGCTGTGCTTAAATAATGGCTCAAGGATAAAGTTATCATGTTACTAAAGGTTGAGAGGGAGCCTACATCATAGGAGAAGAATGATGCAAAATTTTATTGGTTCTACAAGTCAGTTGGCTACTTAACAAAAGCATGTTAGACTTTGAGAAGGATCTTTAATGAAAACGTTCTTAATGGTAAGCTTGAGTTAGATGATAACAATTATGTGCATAGAAACTTGCTTCCTGCATACAAAAATCAAGGGGTTATCAATGCAATCTTATACGATCCAATAGCCTATCAAGAAGTTGATCAACCTCGATACAATACATTGGGGAATGTATTGTAAAAGGATACTCCTGCTAATGAATGAAAAAGAGGTAATGAGATTCCTAGCAATCATGTGGTGATCGCCTTAGTCAAGACAACTAATGTAAGGAGTTTCTTTAATATTCTTGGATTTGACATGAAGTCTAGGATTTTAGTGGCAAATGCTCTTGTTGAGATTTTAGGATATCAATATGAGCAGTGCAATAGAATGTAGTTGATTTGTAAGATGTTAAAGGTACAGGAGATCGCGATCATCTTGATTAGTGATGACATGTATGAGCACCCTAAACCATAATTGCCCATGATATGGAGAAAGTGAGCCCAATAGTCATCCTATTAGACAAACTTTCATAGACAATAAGTCTTCACGGAACATTATACAACTCATAATTTTTAAAGCTACAAAACTTGACATGAGGAGTTTAGTGAAGCAACCAATTGATATTCATGGCTTTGATGATGTCCTCATGAAAATGATGGAGTTCATCAATGCTAATTTAGAGGTCAAAACTATTCACAAATCAACTAAGCTTCATGTTTTTGATGCTTTAGTCTCCTACAATTTGTTGATAGGAAGGAAATGGCCCTATAATCATAATCTTGTCTCCTCAAAGCTTCATCAATGCATCAAAGGCTATTGTAAGTGGAATGATGTCTTTATCTCTATTACTAGAAGCCTTTTCAATTATGGAGGTTCTTACTTCACTGAGGAAAAACATTTTATGAATATATAGGTGAAGGGGAAATGATAATTAGGAAGCTTACTATGGAATCATTGCCAAAGTAGGAAGAAGTACAGAAGTAGGATGATAGAAAGAGTAAGATACCCCCTTGCACATGGAGGTAGGAAGAAGAGATGGTGGAGTAACAAATTTGTGAAAATCAAAAGTGATGGATTACCGACCTCTAGCCTGCTTACTTGTGCATGCCTAAGAGGCCTCCAGTCCCTTACTAGGAGAATTTTCTCTTATCAAACTATCAAGGATGAGAAACAGTACACAATAAAATGGTGGCTAAACTCCTTAAGAGCTTTAAGTAGGTACACTCTACTTTGTTCTAACCCTTGTCTTAATGCCTACTACTCTTTTACCAAGAACTCTTTGCCAAATGTTGAGGGCCTAAGCCTTGCAAACTAAGTCTTGCTTAGACCTTCAGTTGTTGAGAGCTTCCTGCCAAGTGCCGAGACATAGGCTCTTGTTAGCCGAGTACATATCTTTTGGCCTAATACTAATACTTACGACATTCCTGACTCGTCTCGGTCGCCTAGTGCCGCCACATCATGATCTAACTCAGCTTCTATGCCCAAAGATTCCTTAGTACTGGACCATTGACGAGTTTTCACCTGTCCTTTTCACCTGACTTTGTACTATTTTTCTTTTTTGTCATTTGTCTTATTTACCCTTTTTCGTATGTATTAAGAATCTCCTTATTGTATATGCTTTTTTGTAATTTTCCTTAATTGTAATGTTGTCTTAGAAACTTATTATAAATAGTCCCTTTTCTTTATAGCAGAAACATCAAACATTCCTTACAGACATATTGAATATACTTGGTCCTTGCAAGACATTCTCTTCAAGTCTATTTCCATACACTCTTATCTAGTCTTGTTAAGTAACTTAAGATTAGTAGTAGGTAGACCATAGCATTAACTTGTGCGTTATATCAAGTGAAGTGCTAAGTTATATTGTGTTGATAAGTGAATCATATCCTCTGAGCAGCTTTACATCAACTACTACTACATTCAATTTGCTGACCTTACCATTCTATTTTCTTTGATACTTTGAATGACCCATTTGGTTCTTTTCCCCTACGATAAGTCTTAGTGATAACTAAACTCCTAGGCACATCATATTATTCCCGGTATCAGAGCTTGAGGTTGTGACCAAGAGCTATGTTGTAGTAATTCCTACTAGTCTATTGTTTGTTATACTCTGTTTTCATTTAGATTAATAGAGTAAGTTGCAATTCACTGTTCGATTGGTAATTTCTTTATATGTAGGAATTTCTTGTATGAAGAGTGTTTTATTGAAGCTTTGTTGTGAGAATGTTGAATCCTAGCATTCAAGGAGAGATTAACGATGTCAAGAGTGATGCTCATGGTTGTGGTCATGTTACCTAACAAACATTACGTACTAATGATGAGTGGATACAAGACCTTGTTGTTATTATAACCAATTTAGCTATCTCAGTACAAAGAGTCTTAGAGACTAGGCCGCGAGAGAAGGTTGTCATTGAACATGGCTGAGAAATGAGAGATAGGTCGAGCTAGATGAACTCGAGGAGTTTGATGAGGAGGAAAAATACGATATTATTGAAGAGCGTGACCTGAGGGCACCTCAAGGAGCCAAGCATCTTAAAGTGTAGATTCTAAGCTTTAATAGATCTGGTAGTATTGATGACTACTTAGATTGAGAGGAAAAGATCAAAAAAATATTTGACTTCTATAATTATGAGGATGCTATTCATATTAAAGTAGTTACATTAGAGTTTTTTGAATATGCAGCAATGTGGTGGAAAAAGTTGTAGAATGTGCACCAGAAAGCATGCTAAGAGATTCGAATGTAGAATGAAATGAAGAGAGTTCTAAGAAATCAATTTGTTCTAGAGTACTATGAACAAGACACCTTTTGATGCCTTTAAGATTTGAAGCAAGGCGGCAAGTCAGTAGATGAGTATATACAGGAATTCTAGTTGTTGATGATTCGATGTGATGTTGATGAACTTGAAACCTAAACCATAACTCGATTCATTTCTAGGCACAGGATTGAGGTTGGTCATATTGTGGAGTTGTAGAGACTTGGGAGTCTAGATGAGGCCATTTGAGTGGTACAAAGGGTTGAGAGGTAGAGGTGGAGCCAGACTAGTCGACTAAGATTGTTGAGTCGAAGTAGCACGCCAAAGCGATCAAACTATTGCCGAACACCAAATAGTTCCAAGGTGGACCGCTAAGGACAAATGCCAAGCTGACCTAAAGAGGGCCGAGGTAAGGGTAAGGCTGAGGAACCTAAGGTCCCAAGAGACTAAGGTCAGAGCTCAGGAAGGAAAACCCGAGAGATCAAATGCTTTAAATGTCTCGGTTGTAGACACATAGCTAATAAATGTCTGAACCGACATGTCATGATGATTAAATGAAGCAAGCCTCAATTTAAAGTGGAGAGTACTAGTGAAGAAGAGGAGGAGGTTCAATTTAGCCTAATGCTAGAGGAATTTTAGGTAGGCCCTGATGCCTTTACACCTTTTAAGGCAAGAGCTGAGTACTGTTTTGTTGTGTATCGATCTCTTAACACTTTTGTAGCCAATGAGAATGTGCAAAGGGAGAATCTTTTCCACACAAATTGTTGAGTGAATGGCAAGCTATGCGCCTTGATCATTGATGGAGGAAGTTATACCAATGTTATAACACAAGGAGTAGTTAAGGCTATGAAGTTCTCAACCCTTTCGTACTCTAAGTCGCACAAGATTCATTAGCTAAACGAGAAGGGAGGTTTTCCAACTGCCAAACAGGTTAGAGTGTCGATTGCCATTGGTGATAGGTATAAGGAAGAGGTGTTGTGTAACGTCTTACCCATGTGCACTTCAGATATCTTACTTGGCCAACCCTGGTTATTTGACTTGAGGGTATTACATGATAGGTATAGGAACACTTACATGTTCTAAAAGGACATGAAGAAGGTTATACTAACCCTTATGAGTCCTAAGGAAGTGTAGGAGGCACAAGAGAATGTTGTCAAATCATTGTAGTGAAAGTCCTTGGTGATTTCCCAAGCTCAATTCACCCATGAAGTCGAGGCCGAGGAGTGCATGCTCCTTTTAGTAAGGAAACTTTTGGAGTTGAGAGAAGTCGAGAACTTACCTGTTGAGGTGAGAACTCTACTAGAAGGGTATGCCAACCTATTTCTTGCCGAGATGCTAAAAGGTTTACCAATCATAAGAGGCATTGAACATTGCATTGACCTTTAGATAGGAGTTATGCTACTGAATTGACTAGCTTATAGGCTCATTCTAAAGTAGGTAACCGAGTTAAAGAGACAAGTGGATGAATTGGTGGATCACGGGTATATTTGAGAGAGCATGAGCCCATGTGACACGCTTGCCGTACTAATACCGAAGAAAGATGGGTTGTGGAGAATGTGCATTGATAGCTGTGCTATCAATAAGATTACTATTAAGTACCGATATCCGATCCTAAGATTAGATGATATGCTGTATGAGTTGCACGATGCTCGCATATTTTCATAGATTGACCTGAAAAGTAGCTTTCATCAAATATGAATGAGGCCTGGCGATGAATGGAAAACAACTTTCAAAATAAAAAATGGTCTGTTCGAGTGGTTGGTGTTGCTATTTGGTTTGACAAATACGCCGAGTACTTTTATACAGCTCATTACTCATGTACTTAGGGTATTGATTGGCAAATGTGTTATGGTTTATTTCGATGACATTTTGGTTTACAGTACCGACCTCATTACTTATGTTGAGCATTTAAGATCAGTACTTGACATCCTCTGTGCTGAGAGATTATTTGTTAATCTGAACAAATGCGTATTTTGCTAAAGTGAGGTTATATTCCTTAGGTATGCTATTTTAAAGGAAGGAATTCAAGTTAATGATGAGAAAGTCAGAGCTATTTTTGAGTAGCTCGCGCCAACTAATGTTGCCAAAGTGAGGAGCTTCCATGGTCTTGCTTCGTTCTATCGGAGAGTCATTCGTAACTTCAGTTCCATAATGGCAACATTAACCGAGCTAACCAGGAAGAAATCTAAGTTTTAGTGGTTAGAGAAAGCTTAGAAGATGTAAAGTCTAAATTAATGTTTGCCTTAGTATCACCCTACCAAATTTTGAGAAAGTTTTTGAGGTTGAATGTGATGTGTTTGGAGTCGACATTGGTGTTGTCCTTATGTAGGAATGCCGACCCATTGCCTACTTCAGCGAGAAACTTAGAGGAGCTGCCCTAAATTATTTGGCTTATGCAAAGGAGTTTTACACCCTCATTCGAACACTACAAAACTAGTAGCATTACTTATTGCTAAGAGAATTCACCATCTACTTAGATCATGAATCTTTCAAACACCTCTAAAGATAACAAAAATTTTCTTGGTGTCATAGTAAGTGAGTCGAGTTCTTAGAGACTTTCTACTACGTCATCAGATATAAGAAGGGGAGTACAAACACCGTAGCTAATGCTCTTTCTTGTCATCATATTCTTATAACGACCATATAAGCTAAGGTACTAGGGTTTGGCACGCTATCCAATCAATATGAGCACGACCCATATTTTGGGGCCATATTGGCCAAATGTAACATTAGAGGAGCTATCAATGGATTCTATTTAAGCCAAGGGTTCCCGATGAAGGTGAAGTAGATTTGTGTGCCGAGTGATTCGGCTAGAGAGCTACTCGTTCAAGAAGGTCATGCTGGAGGCTTAGCTGGCCATTTTGAAGAAAAGAGGATGATTGAAATATTGAAAGAACTTTGCTACTAACTTGGGATAATGAAGGATGTGTGCTAAGTTCTTAAAAGGTATGAGGTATGTAAACATGTAGAAGGAAGGAGAGAGCTGTATGGAGAATACACACCCCTACTTATACCCAAGCGGTCGTAAACTGACTTAAGCATAGATTTCATGCTCAACTGAGAAGACATGACACAATTATGGTGGTGGTCATTGGTTCAGCAAGATAAGCCACTTCATTCCTTACCATAAAACTAATGATGTTTTATTTGTCACTAACCTCTTTTTGCAGGAAATTGTGCGATTGCATAGAGTGTTGAGAAGTATTGTGTTTGACTGTGACTCAAAGTTCACAAGCTTCTTTTGGAGGACCTTGTAGAAGAAGCTTGGCACTAAGCTCATGTTCAGTACTTCTTGCCACCTATAAATAGATGGCCAGACTAAAGTTGTGAACAGGATAGTTGACAACTTCTTACCAACGGTTTTGGGGAAGAATTTATATGACTGGGAACTATGCTTACCCATCATTGAATTCACTTACAACCGCTTAGCTTACAGCTCGACAGGAAGGTCACCGTTTGAGGTCGTTTATGGACTTAACTCAAATTTACCTTTAGATTTGATTATCAACTTGACTACTTAAGGGGAAAGCCAATCTACCTGCAGCATACCGAAGAGTTCTACAGGTTGCATCAAAAGGTTACAAAAGGAGCAAGGAAGCTGAGGAAGGAGGCAAGTTGTTTATAATCCTAAAGATCTTGTCTGGACTTACCTAAGTAAAGAACGTTTCCCTAGAAAGAGGACAGACAAACTATCTTCTGGAGCAGATGGACCTTACAAGATCCTTAAGCATATCAATGACAATGCCTATGCGATTGAGCTGCCCAAAGGGTATGGTATATCTGTTACCTTAAATGTTACTGACCTGATGCTCTATGTACCGGATGAAGAAGAAGACTAAGATTTGAGGGAAAATCTTCAGTTGTTGAGAGCTTTCTATTGAGTGTCGAGAGATAGGCTCCTATTGGTGGAGTACTTTTCTTAACCCCTCTTGGTAACCTAGTCATGATTCAACTTAGCTTCTATGCTCAAAGATTCCTTAGTATAAGACCATTGACAAGCTGCCACTTGTCTTTTTCACCTAATTCTATACTATTTTCCTTTTTTTGTCATTTGTCCTATTTACCATTTTTCATATGTATTAAGAATCCCTTTTTTGTGTATGCCTTTTTGTGATTTTCCTTAATTATAATGTTGCCTTAGGGACTTACTATAAATAGTCCCTTCTCTTTGTAGCCGAAACATCAAACATTCCTTACAGACATATTGAATATACTTGGTCCTTGCAAAACATTCTCTCCAAATCCATTTCCATATACCCTTATCTAGTCTTGCCGAGTAGCTCAAGCATACACCCTTATCTAGTTTTATCGAGTAGCTCAAGATTAGTGGTGGGTAGATCTTGGCATTAACTTGTGTGTTATATTAAGTGAAGATCGTGTTTGTAAGTAAGTCATATCCTCCAAGCAACTTTACATCAACTATTGCATTTAGTTTGCCAACCTTATCATTTTGTTTTCTTCAATACTTTGAAGGACCCATTTAGTTCTCTTCCCCTATGGTAAGTCTTAGTGATAACTGAGCTCCTAAACACATTAGAAATTTACACTCATATTGATAGGCGTATTGTATGGCACTAATGATAGTCTATAGGGTTTGAAGAGGCATTTATACCTCATGAATCTGCACCCCTACCTAAACAACAACTACAAGACCAAGTAACAAAAGAGATAGAGGAGTTGAACCAAACAACTCCAACAGAAGCATTGATGACCATTTTTACTGGTAAAGGCTTAGTAAAGAAGATAAAAGATTTGATAATGGATCTCATTAAGGAGTTTAGAGATGCATTTTATGGACAAATGATGAAATGCTAGGCTTAGATACTGGTTTAGTAATGCATTGGTTGAGCATTGAATTAGGAGCTAAGCTCATGAAGTAGCGCCAATAAGTGTTTTGCCTAGAAGTTGGGGTGCTGATTAAAGTTGAAATTGAGAAACTTTTACAAATATGGTTGTTAAAGTCACAATTCTACTATTACTTTAAATGTATAGAATCTTTAAAATCATATATAATTGTACAAAACTTATAAAATCATAAACTTATAGAATTGTATATCAAATTTCATAATTATACCAAAAGTTTACATATAAGTTAACTAAGAAAAACATTATAAAATTATAAATTTACAAAATGGTATAGTTAATTTGTGACTTTAACAATTATGTATGTAAAATGGCTTCATTAAAACGATTGAGCACCTAACCTAACTAAAGAACATTGTACCAATAAAGAAGAAAAACTGTGAAATTTGCTTTTGCATAGACTTCCTTGAGTGAACAAAACTTGTCCTAAAGATGTGAATTCCTACTCCTGAACATCGATCATGATGGTTGGATGCAAGCTTTTCTCTTTAATAGATGGATTTAGTGGATATAATCAAATTGAGATGGTACTAGGAGATATTAAGTGCATGGCCTTTTGAAGGCCCTTTGGGAACTTCATTATACCATGGTGCTGTTTAGATTAAATAATGTAGGAGCCACCTATCAGAGGGTAATGATAGCAATCTTCCATGACATGATGCACAACCTTATGAAAGATTATGTAGATGATATGGTCATTAAGTCATTATGGGAATCTAATCATCTTTACCATTTGAAGAGAGTCTTCAAACATTGCTATATTTACAAGTTGAGAACGAATCCTTTAAAGTGCATCTTTGGGGTTTCGTTTGGGAAGTTCATTAAGTTTCTTATGCAATAGAACATAGAAAGAAGGGTATACCATCTCCAAAATTTACACCAAAAGGGAAGGCTCCTTTATAGTGGAGGAAGTTCATGATAGCGAATATTGTAAATTACGAAATTTTAGAATAGATACAATCACTACTCCTATCAATTTTTAGCACATTAAGAGATTCCATCTATAATTTTTAGCACTTAGTGAAATTATTACAATTTCTTCCCTACTCTATTATCACTTTCTTATTCGTCTTCACTTTTTCTATCTTATTTGCTAATCACAAGATTGAAGAGATTTTAGTTGTGTGGATCAAAGCAATTTGACAGCAAATTTAGCAATTGTAATGGCTTAATGTAGATTCTAAAGTTGAAGCAACCTCATCTATGAAAGGTTGAAGCGACTCCCTTACAGTAGTAACAATTACTCAATAGAAGGCTTTCCTTTAAGCACGTGATGGGCATAATGCCTTTTGCAACATTCAATCACGAGATCAAAATGGTCTTAGTTATAATGGATCGAAGTGATCCCTATAGTAGGCTTAGTAGTAGTAATGCCTTAAGGTAGACTATAGGGCAAAATGACCTAACATGTAAGAGACCTAAGCAACCTTATTAAAGTTGTTGTAGTCACTTAGTAGAAGGTTCCAAACTAAGCATGTGGTGAGCATAATACCCTTCTATAACATTCATTCATGTGATTGAAGCAATCTTGGTTGTGATGGATTGAAGTGATCCTATAATAGGCTTAGCAATCATAATGTCTTAGTGAAGACTCTAGGGTTGAAGCAACCTCATTTAATAAAGATCAACTCAATCTTATCATAGTAGTTGTAGTTGCTTGGTAGAAGCATTTTCTTCCTAAGACGTAGTGATTGCAATGCCTTCTTACAATCTTTAAACCATATGATCAAAGGGATCTCCACTGTAGGAGGTTAAAGTAGCCCTACAACAAGCTTACCAGCCCTAATACCTTTAATTGATTTTAGATTTAAAATGACTTCATTTGCAAAATCTAAGAAATCTGCTCGTAGTAGTTACCATCACTTAGAAGGGCATCGCTCTAAGCAAACTATAGGTATCATACTTCACTTGAAAGAGATCCAAGCAATCCCTAGCCATCAACAAAGATGCGAGCAACCCTTTGCTTTAACTTAAAGTGCTCCTAAAGCCATTTTCTTTTCATTCTTTAGATGGTTGCGTACTAAAAGTTTAAAAGTAACTTCTATAGATATGTTGCTTAACAACAAAGATGTGGGTAACCATGCAAGCATAAAAAATAGACAAGTATACATAATCATTAAGAGAGTCATATAACTAAGATAGTTGATCAACTAATCATCAATCATCTCTTCAACTGCTAAAAAGAAAAAGTATTTGAGAATCAAGAATTAAGATTCTATTCTATAATTGATTCAGTACCTATATTGCCAAGAATCCTATCTATATCAGCTTTAGCTTTCTATTGAAGAGCTGCCATCTAATCTTATAAAGCTTCAATATTATGTCCAAGTTTTGCCCAATCCTTTGGGAGAGGCTAGCAAACTACTAACTTACGAGCCTTTTCTACCATAGTTTTAGGCTTAATACGTAGAAATACAACTATTTTGCAATGTCATATGTATCTACAATAGATACCAACTTTATGATACGGATTAGAGTATGCAGTAAACATGAATCCTTAATGGGTATTCAAACTCGAGGGTTGTTAGTAAGGAAATTTAGTAAGTGAGGGTTTTGAATATGAATGTAAAAGGATATCATGTACCAATACACAAACACAATCATGGTTTGATCATGAAATAGGTCCTGATATAACTCATGAGAACTAAATCATTGCTCGGGGTTTCAAATGGGGGTTAGATATAACTCACTAATTTACTCAAAAGGGAGGTTCGCCACAATCTCAAAAGAAGATTGATAAGAACTTGAGAAGATTAAAGAGTTATAACACACTTAATAATCATTCAAGAGGAAACAAGCTTAAGATAGCTTCATGAGAGGAAATTTTTTGAGAATATTCTTGATAAGTAATGATAAAGTTGACTGCTACTTACTAAAATTACTATTTATAATACATCCTAAAACCCTAGTAGCAAAAATATAAATAGTATAGAGGGCCTTAAACCCTAAATGTTAGGCTTTTGATTAAAATAAAGAAAATATTTACAAATACACAAAATAGTGCGTTTTAGTAGGAAGGTTGGCATGTGGGTCATCCAAGCTGTCCTGGATTAAGTAGGATCCAAATTAGTTGAGGTTGGTAGTTGGATGTCCTAGCTTGGGTCAGGGTCGTTGAAGTCCTATGGTGCTTAGCTAAGCTGCCTATGAGGTCGACTCAAAGTTGTTGAGCTCTAGGATTGGTTAGCATTAGATACTTTATGTCATATCAAGCTAGTCTTTAGGATTGGGACCTTGGTTGTTTGGTCCCTGGTCTTCTTGGCAGTTGACAAAGTTGTTGCCTAGCTATCTTTCTTTCCTTTCTCGGCCTTTTGTATCAACTCGACCTTGAGTGGGGCAAATCGACCTTGACTTGAAACAGGTTGGCCATGGCTTGGAGATGGTTGTAGGCCCATTCTTATCACTTTACCTTAGACAAGTCTTTCTACAAGCGATTGGCTCACAACATTGTTTTGCCTAACATCTCCAGCATAGTATGACACAAAGGGGAGAGAGTAAATGTTGATCCTACCTATAATTCCCCATCTAAAGCATATAAATGCTATAAGGGTCGTATAAGGTGTAATGATACATCAAACTTATGAAAATCTACCTTCTCATCTTTTAGTTCATGTTAATTGCTAGAGTTACTTCCCTGTCCTAATGTCATATGTTTGTAACTTAAGAAGAAGATTGATAAGTATGAGCAACATAAGGAGGTACATAAGGGGAATTTATCATTCGGTATAGAATACCCTCATCATGAGTACCCAAATACAATAAGGTATTGGTATGAATCTCAACAATTATATCTAATTTTGGAACCAAAACTTGAGTTCCAATAACTAAATTAGCATTATCCTTGGTGATTATGCCTACTTTGTCATCCGTTTCCTCTATCTCGTAATAATTGACTATATCATTTGCATTCGCATCATTATTTGCATGATTATAAACACAAGGTCCTTTCGTAATTGACTAACTCCTTGTCAGCATCTTCTTCATCCTATGGGGTAGGATCTTTAGATGAGGACCTCTTTTCTTTAAGCTGTGAATGGCCATAAACAATACCTTACAAAATAATAAATGGTTTATAAGGTTAAAAGAAAGAGGTATTACCAAAGAGATAGATTCTCAAAAAAATAATCATTACTTACTAAATGCATGTCCTCTTTAGATTGTTTTAATCATGATTTAGTAACAAAAGAAAATGGGCCTTTGATGTCTTCATCATCATCTCAACTTGTCTAAAAGAGCTCAACTCTTCATTAGCGTAATTGGCATTATTCACGCTATGAGATCTTTTAGGCTTATTTAGCCTTAGAAGCTAAAGAAAGAACTTACCTTGATAAATGGTAACTTTTGCTACTAAATTCACATTTGAGCATAAGCATATGCCTTAAATCCCTTTAAACAAGCTATCCTATGATGACCAATTGGGGGAGATAATCCTACATTGACTATGAGAGGGAAAGTAGAATCAATGAATCTCATGATAAAATGTCTTAATGTCTATTGGTGATATCTTTTGGTAATCAGACTAAAAATTTGTGGTTGTAGTTACCACATGAAGAACACCTCGATCAAACCTATGTTGATGCGTGACCTTATGTGGAGAATATAGTACAACCCTTAACTCTAAGTTGTTGTTGTTATTGTTTGAACCTTCGATGTTAAGTAATGGAGGAAGGCTATTCGAACCACAAAAGAAAACCAGCTTCCGAGCAATGCAAATGCTCATGGTTCTCTAAGGAAATATAATCTAGTGAATGGGTATGTAATATCTACTACATGGTTAATAGCCATTGTTTCTGTCCATGTACAGACGAAATGTGAACTTGCTTACAAAATTAATAAGATTAAATAGTACACATTTGTATTGCCTTTCGATCTATGCCTATGACCATATGAACTAAATTAGCTTGTTGACTTTTGAAGCTTTCGCAAAAGAAGAGCTAAAGAAAGATCACATTGACATAGTACAACATTGTATGGTAGCCCATTGAACGAATGGAAACATGGTAATATAAGTCAAAGTAATGATATAATGAACCTAATTAAAAGGGTACTAGAGTGAAGAACTCTCCTTAAGAAATATGGATTGCCAATAAAAATACTAGAGGAATAACCCCATCCTTGGGACATTGTAGAAAGATGTACATGGACAACCATAAAGCGATAAAAGTCATAAGTTCATATCTATAAAATATACATATATGTGTTAAGATAATGTTGTAAATGAGGTGGACATAATCACAAGGAAAAAATAGATTGATGCTTACAGGCTTTTGTAACACGGCCTCAGAATGTGTTGCCATCATCTTTCTTACCACTAAAGATATACTTGATCATAAAGTAAACATAAATCTTTTCTAAGGAGTTTTGCTCGGCTTAACAATCACCAATAGAATGGTTTACACACTTTGTCTTCAAGAGTGGTTAAAGTAGTTGTAATATCTGTTTTCAAAAGTCATAGAGCTTCAATAAGAAGAAGACATCCTCCAAAGTTGGTGTAAGCCTAGCCCTTGAAGCTACAAATTTGTGAGTTTGAATACTCTACCTAGCTATTATGGCTTTCCAAATCTTTACCTCTTCAATTTTTGAGAAATTGAATTGTACGATAATGGTAATGGCATCAACAATCTTAGCTATCTACAATAGTAGGACATACTCCTAATGCCTTGTAATGTGTTGCTCGTAGGTGTCATCCAACAACCATCTACTTTGCAAAGGTGAATTAGTTATGAGTAAGAAGCAACTTTTTCTTCTCATTCTAGAAACGGAGTATAGACAACTCCTTTCACCAACATTTCAGGCTTTGGTTGTGCTTCTATAGTAATGAACCAAGTGCCGTTGTGTGCTTCTCTTAAGAGCTAACTTGGACCTAAATAGAATTTCCTTTATTTATGTTAATAGGAATTAAACTATTGGGCCTTTGACCTGCAACTGAGCTTAAGGACTAGAAGGCTTGGTAAGGTAGATTCTCTTACTCTACTGACTTCTACCGAGGTCGAATATTTCTTTGTTGAGTCATTCTTTATGCTGAGTTAAATGACTATCCATCTCTCTATAGTACGCCAAATTGCAAATTACTCACTCACACCTCAGCCGACCAATGACTTGATATCTTCCTTGCCAAGAAACCAAGATAGAGAGTTTAAATGACTAACCTACCCCTGCTTGAACAAGCAAGATGGCCATACTTTTTGTTCGCATCTTACAACGGCATCACCAATAAAGCATCGCTACGCGTATAGAGTCATGTATAGAATCCGTTATACTAATGATTATTTTACTTGAATATTCATTTTTACCCTCTTGTATTTTATACATTACTTTCTTAGGAAATGCCCTTTTTTTCTTTCCCTTTTGAGGCATGTTACCCTAAATTCTTGAGTATAAATACTCCTTATACTTATAGCTATAAACATTAGATTGATTATTATTAATACACTTAAGTATTTTCCGTCTTTACGTAAATACTACCTGCTTACTTTTGGCATCACTCTTATCCTAACCCTTAAGCAAGGCTAGGTAGCGAGTAACCTCACTGGATTGATTCATGCATCACATCGAATTGTGCTGTAAGTCCTCAAAAGTTCCATTGGTATGTCATATCCATTAGGGCTGTTTGTAGGTTTTTTCTTACTTTTCATTCGTATCTATTCTTTTACACATTTCCCATCACTTCCTTTTTCAAGCTTTCGACAAGCTTAGACCCATTTAGCAACTGGCCTTGTCTGTTCTTGGTCACGGTTTGCACCATTTTGGTATCAGAGCGGAGGTCTTGTTTAAGTTGTGGTTTGTATTGAAGTTTTGTCTATACTCTGTTTTGTATGTATGAAACAGAGCAAGTTATTGTATCGTTTAATTACTATGTTTGTTAGCTGTTATTTTTTCTGGTTTGTAGAAGTGTTTGCTAAATCACTTACTTGAAGAGTTTGAGCTTTGAATCTATGGAGAAAATGATTGACCTAAGTGTAAACATTGGTGTTGGAGATGACAACAGTAGAGTTATCTACCATGGATGACAGTTTCAGGGAACCCTTAGGAGCATCAACGAGAGACTAGATGAGGTGGCTAACCTCCTAATAGATCTAACCCAAGCTGTTCATGCATTGGCTTACCGATCGACTAAGGCCGTATAAAATACCCTACAAGTTGCTTAACTTGTTAGAGGTCAGAACCTAGCTCGACTAGTTCGAAGTGAAGGAGTAAGAAGAAGGATAGGCCTGAGGGAATTAGATGAAGAGGATAAGGAAGAGTATTTTGAAGAAGAGCGAGTTAGAGTCCCTAGAGCATCTGATCATGTGAAGCTTTGGATTCTAAGCTTTAATGGATCTAAGAGTGCTGATGAGTATTGGGAATGAGAAGAGAGAATGAAGCATGTTTTTAAATATTATTAATATGAGGATTATGAGAAAGTGAGAATTGTTGCTGTTGAGTTTTCTAGATATGCCGTCATGTGGTGGAAGAACTTCCAGGCTATGAGGAGGTGACAGGGCTGTTGAGAGATTAATACTTAGCCTGAGATGAAGAGAATACTTAGAAAAAGGTTTGTGCCAAAAATTTATCAGCAAGACTTCAGCAGCTGAGACAAGGAGGCCGAATAGTTGACAAATATGTACAAGAGTTTTAAATGCTTATGATCTAATGTAAAGTAGAAGAGCCCCCAACATGAACAATCTCTAGGTTTATCACGGGATTGAGAGGTGATATTCGAGACATTGTGGAGCTCCAATGATTCATCGCAATGGATGAAGCCATTAGAATGGCCCAACGAATAAGTAGGTAGAGAAGAAGCCGAGTACTGACTAGAATATCGACTAGCTAACCTGGACAGAGAAGTCACTGAGCTCTATCAAGTACCAAGTTGAGTAGAAAGATAAATGTCTAAGTTGAGCTGAAAGGACGACTTAATAGCAAAGTGTTGACCAAAACTTATGAGAAAAGGTAAGGATCTAGTAGGAAGACGAGTTTGATCAAGTGCTTTAAATGCCAAGGGTTCAGACATATGGTTACTTAATGCTCAAACCGTAAGATTATGGTCATTAAGGGAGACATCCTGAAGCTAGAGATAGAAAGTATAGATGAAGAACCCGAGGAGGAAGAGATTACTACCGAGAAAGAAGATGTTAAGAAAGAACTCATTGAAGAGGATGTGTTTGTCGAGGACTTAGATAAGTTAGTCTTGGTTGTCCAACATGCCATGAACTTAGAGCCCTCATGGGAGGAGGAGCAGAGGGAGAATTTGTTTCATACCACCTATAAAGTGAATCACCAGGTATGAGTGTTAATTGTAGATAGTAGAAGTTGCACCAATGTAGCATCAGTCAAAATAGTCATGTAGTTGAAGTTGCTAACCATTGTACACCCTAAGTCGTACAAGTTGCATTGGCTAAGTTATAAGGGAGCACTACATGTCACCTAGCAAGTACCATTGCTGATCACAATTAGAAACTATTTCAATGAGATTCTTTGCCATGTGCTACCCATGTACGCCTTGCATGTGTTGCTTGAGCAACCATGGTTGTTTAATAAGAGAGTGATCCATGATGGATACAAGAATACGTATGTGTTTGAAAAGGATGGCCGAAAGATCACATTGAACCTGATGCTACTAAGTGAAGTTATTATGCCATAGACTAAACTTACTCGCAAATCGAAGAAGGCTCTTGTGATGAGTAGAGCCGAGCTCCGAGAGACCCTTAAAGTTGAAATACTAATCCTTATATTGCTCAGGCACCTATTGGAGATGAAGGAGTGGGGTGAACTACCCTAGAAAATAAAAGAGTTGTTGGACGAATATGCCGACCTGTTCTTAGAACAGTTACCTGAGGGGTTACCCCTGATTCGAGACATTAAACACTGCATTGACTTAATACCTGGCATCGTGTTACCGAATAAGCCTACGTATCAGATGAGTCCTGAGCATGCTTCTAAACTCTAATGTTAAGTCCATGAGTTACTAAAGAGAGGGTATGTTGGGAGAGTCTTAACCCTTATGTTGTGCTGGCGCTTTTAGTGCTGAAAAAGGATGGAAGTTGGTGAATGTGTATAGATAGCTAAGCTGTGAACAAGATCACAATCAAATACAAGTCTCCTATTCCTAAATTGGAAGACATGCTAGATGAATTGACTGGAGCCAAGATTTTTAGCAAGATTGACTTGAAATCTGGCTACCATCAAATTTGCATGAGGTTAAGAGATGAGTGGAAGACTATATTCAAGACTTGACATAGACTTTACGAATGGATGGTAATTGTAAACCCTACTTTTAGCGGGCCTATGATTTGACTAAAAGTACTTTCCGAACGTTTCCAAGGATTAACTAAACTAAGAACTCAAGTTTACAATTATAAACGAACTTATTTCTCCAATTCAATAGCCTATTATCGATAAAACCCAAACTTGAAAAACTATGAGCTCTAAAGTCACTTAAGACTTTAAACCTTAAAACAATTAAAGACTTTTAACCCTAAGCGCCTAATCGATAATTTAATTTGAATAATTTCATTCAACTCTAGAAAATTTCATAATTTTATAAGAATTGAATCATAAATTACAAAACAATGTAAGAAGTAAATCCTAAAACAATTTCCTATAAGACAATGCCCTTATCTTCATGCCTAAGCCTTACACATAAATAAGCAAACCAACTGATCACCTTAGATGACTTGTCAATTGAAAGTTGGAATCATTTATCAATTGATAACTTATCAAAATCTAGTGATAAGATACTTTCCTTATCACCCCTTCACTTATACTACATATGGATAAATTGTTACAAGATTTCACATGCTTAACTTTAATAAATGAGACAAAACAATTCCATGCCCCTAAGGACACCTAATGGCTGGTTTGAACAAGTAAGAAAGAGGGGCCATACTCTTGTCTTTCATCCATCAATCACTTTATCTTACACACCACTATTCACTCCTTAATGCTTACATTATCAAAAGTTGCAATTGTTGACTTTTGTATATGCTACAAAACAACAATTTCAAGCTTCTTAAACACACTATTACCCCATTCTGCAATCGGCTACTTTTTCTGGCATTCCTTTCATTTTCACTTCCTTTTTCTCTCACTTGAAAACCAATACAAAAGTGGAAACAACTAAACCCCACAAATCCTTCAAATTGCTGCCACTTTCAAGAACACTTACACTTATACTCACAACACATTGAATTTTTTTTCTTGTGTCCTTCTTTTCCTACATTTAAGCTTCTTTAGGACCCTTAGAACATTTCATAAACTCCACTTCAAAGGATCCAACAACTTGGGTTTCAAAAAGGTGCAAAAGGAGGAAGTAAGATAAAGAGCATAAGTGGAACCTTTGTGTGCAACCACCATACTTTTACTTTATGGACGAGTAAGTATATCTTTGTGCTAGTATGTTAGTATTTATGCTAGGAGATTATGATTTCTTAAAGATATGAGTATGATCATAAGTGGTTATAACATCAAAGACTACCCTAAGAAACAAACTCATGAAACCCTTACATGAAGTTGCAAAATGAGCATGTAAAGTTAGTGTTTTGTAGAGATACTTGTTTAACACTTTGAATGGAAGATTTTAAAATGAGAAAATCTTAAAACAAGAACTTGAATGAAAGAGGATCATGCTGGACGTGAGGATTCAAGAGTCATTTGGATGTTGGTTTCAATTCTATTAAGTTGAACATGCTCAAATCTAAACTTAGGTTAAGGAAAAATTCATTACATAAAGTTTCACGAGGAAACCAACTTTGTAAGACATGAGCTATGATGTGGAAATTGTAATAAGCAAGAGATCTACTATTTTTATGAAAAGTATGAGTTAAATAACCCTCTTATGGAAAAGAAGTCAAGATAAGATTTGAATACAAGTAACCTAGGTTTATGATCTAACACCAAAACTTAAGAAAATGATGAAACAAGTTGGAAAACCAAGTCGGAATCCCTCATATTCAAACCAACCAGATCTGGAACATCCTTAAAAGAAACTTAAAAAAATATGATAAAAGTAAGTAAACAAAGTAAAAAGACCAACTAAGGCAAGTATGATAAGTATATTAAGCTTAAAACTCAAAACCGTACTTAAAATTTCTAAAACGGGCCTCATACACCAAGTTGAACCACTCTTAAATTTCTGACCAGCAACTTAACACATCAATAAGAGTTGTTTTAAGACTCTTAAAAAACCCACAAGACACTCCTTAAGCCCAATAAAGTGGTTAAATTTGAGTTGGATAAAAAACAAGCCCATTTGACAACTTAAGCCCAAGATGTGGTTGATAGTCTTAGGAGTATAAATCAAAGTTGCAAGTCTGATCTTAAGGAATATTTTAAGCTTAGAAGGAAATCTTAAGACCAAGCCCAAAGGATTTCATAAGTTATCAAAAAGCTTATTAACCAAATAAAGCTCAAAAGCACTTCAAATCATGAGAACCGCTATTGTTTTGACCTATGGACAGATTTGCATACCTCATTTTGAAAATCTAACCTCACCACACTCAACTACACTTGAAAATGATGAAGATTGACTATAAGATTATAAAAATTGGATTTAAAACGAAAAAGTTATATGCGATTGAATTTTTAAGTAAAATCGGGAAAAGATACGAAAACTAATCGAGAGTATAACTTAAGGGATTTTAAGTTAGTTTCCTAAGTTTATTTCAATCCCTTATAGTATTATGATTTCGATGACCAGGGGACATCGCATACGGAGACGACTTGCCCTCAGACTACTTTGACTGATCGCATGGTGGAGTAAGTAAATTTTCGATGATTCTTTACTTGATTTTGCTTGTAAAATAGATGCACGTAAACTTATATATATATAAATTTGGATACTTGTGGGATATGGGAAATGTATGTATATGAATTTATGAATGAATGCTATGGCTTCTTAATTATATAATAATTGGAATTGTTGTGATAATTTATACTTGCAAGTGTATAGAATGAAATTATCTGATCACCTTGAAAAATCGGATTAACGATCTATATGATTAAGAAATAAGATGAATCATGCATTCCCCATAATTGCATTCGGATAACACTAACTATCTCTTTACGTAGAAGATGGGAAGGAACTCACAGGAGGACGAGCCTCCTATAGGATTGGGCACTAGCTATGTCATCATTTTTATTGAGTCTCTGTCCTAAGTTGATGGGCTTACTAAGTGTAGTGAGACGCCAATCGTTGGTGAAGGGCCATGTCTTGTGGCTTCTACTTAAGGCATGTGTTTGTGAATTGTGGAGGCTACCACACCGCTAGACTTGGGGTTTTAAAAATATGATTTGTTATTCGATAAAAAAAAAAGTATATACATATATAAATATATATATATAGTTTTGTTTTGACTAAAGCACAATAGTGCAAATGAAATAAAACCTAAGGTCTAGAACCCAGATTTTGGTTTGGGTCAATTATTTATTTCCAAACCCTGACTACAAGGGGTGTAATTTTGAGTCGTATGGAGTTCCTAAGCCACTCATGCGTTGTTTGGCATACTGATTGTTCATGCATTCATATGATTGTGTATCTAATAAATTTCTATCATATGGTACTGACAAGGGTATTTATCTTACTAAGCTTAAGCTTACACCCTGATAGATTTCTTTTGTTGCAGGAAAATCTCTTCCCTAATCCGAGTCAAGGCATGCCTGTAGTAAGTCTCATGTAAGGACGGGTTGGAGCGATCAGGGAGCAAAGAGGAAATTTTGTAATAGATTTGTAGATAACTAGTTACTTTTATATTTTTGTTTATAACATAGATTAAAATTTCTAATGCAGTTCCCTTATGAATTGCATTTGTTTGTAATATTCTTTTGGTGTGGGTCTTACGAGTCCACACGATTAGTTAATTTATACCATAGAAGTAATTTTAGTTAAATTGTTCTATATTTCTTATCTATGGGCTTAGTGGTAACGTATAGTAGAAGGAGCCTTATATGTTGTATGAAAGGACTGCGATCAGCAAGGGGTTGATGGTAGACCTTTATATGGTATACGGCGACCTACCACGACAACAATACTATTGGGTCATGATAGTAATGCCCTTCGGTTGTCGAATGCTCCGAGCACTTTCATGAGACTAATGAACCTTGTATTGAGACATCTAATAAGGAAGTGTGTCATGGTGTATTTTGACGATATCCTAGTTTATAGTGCCGACATGATGAGTTATTGTGAACATCTTCGAGTAGTTCTAGATATCCTCTGGTATTGAGAGACTATTCAACAATCTCAAGAAGTGTTGTTTTTGCTAGGAGGAATTGGTATTCTTGGATTATGTAGTAAGTGGAGGAGGCTTGCAAGTGGATGACGGGAAGAGTCGACCAATCGTCAAGTGGTTGACTCTTATTACTTGTGTCGACGTAGGAAGTTTCCTTGAATTGTCTTCATTCTATAGACGATTCATCAGGAATTTTAGTACCTTCGCCACTCCACTTACTAAGCTAATGAAGAAAAACATTAACTTCCGATGGAGAGAAAGGAAGGAGAGGAGTTTTACCGAGATAAAGGAAAGATTGACCTTTACCCCAATATTAGTTCTACCCGACTTTGAGAAAATATTTAAGCGGGAATATAATGCATTAGCCATTGGAATAGGCCCTGTCTTAATGCAAGAAGGTTAACCAATTGCCTTCTATAGTGAGAAGCTTAGAGGACCTCAGTTAAATTACTTCATGTATGACAAAGAACTCTTGGCACTTATTCGAGCACTGCAAGTACAACATCATTATTTACTGCCTAAAGAATTTGTCATATATACTGACCATGAGTCGTTGAGGTACCTTTGAAGTCAAATCAAGTTATTGAAGTGGCAGGCGAGATGGGTTAAATTCCTTGAAGGATTCAATTTTGTAATAAAATACAAATAAGGAAAGAGTAATGTAGTTGCAGATACTCTTTCAAGAAGATATGCACTCCTGAGTGAACTGCAGAGCAAATTATTTGGGTTTACAAGCATCAAAGAGCAGTACTCTAGGGATCTACACTTTGGACCCGTATTGACATGATGTGTTGATGGAAGAACAGTAGATGAGTACCATGTGGAAGATGGTTACTTGTTTCGAGGGGGAAAATTATACGTGCCGACTTGTTCACTACGGGAGTTGCTGATTAGGGAAGCTTATAGTGGAGGACTATTCGGACATTTTGGGGAGAAAATGACATATGAATTACTAAGTGGTCGATTCTTTTGGTCAAGAATGAGGCGAGATATACATTGAATTGTTGAAAGCTGTGCTGTATGTAAGAAGGCCAAGTGTAGAGCCAAGCAAAGGAAAGCAATGCCTTTGCTTGTTTCGATGAAACCATTGACCGAATTAAGCATGGACTTTATTTTTGAGTTACTAAGGACCGCCTGAGGCAAAGATTCTGTAATGGTCATCGTAGATAGGTTCAATAAGATGGTGTACTTTATGCCTTGCTCTAAACTAATGATGCTTTGGTTATTGCTTTTCTTTTCTTGCAAGAGATTATGCGGTTATATGGTATGTTGAGAATGTAGTTTTCGACAGAGATCTGAAGTTCTTGAGCCATTTCTAAAGGACCTTGTGGCGTCGAATGAGGACCAAACTACTATTTAGTACTTCCTGTCACCCCCAAATTGATAGCCAAACGAAGGTGGTTACTTGCACTTTGGGATCATTGCTCCAAGCTATAGTGGACAAGAACTTAGTTGATTGGGACATCCACTTGCCAGTAGTCGAATTCACTTACAATTGAATAGTGCATGACACCGTCAAGCAAACTCCCTTCGAAGTGGTCTATGGTTTTAATCTCAAGTTGCCCCTTGATTACACCTCTATACCTGTACCTATACAAGAAGACTATGACATGGGAGCTATGCAACAATCCCTTCAATACATCTATGACAAAGTCACTCAACACATTGACCAAGCTGCTAGAATAATGTGAGAGAAGGCTAAGGGTAAGACAGCTAAACAATTCCAACAAGGAGACTTGGTATAGTTGCATCTCAGTAAGGAACAGTTCCCGAGCAAGAAGAAGAACAAATTATCTGCAAGAGTCGAAGAAACTTTTAGAATCTTCCAGAAAATCAATGATAACACCTACAGATCGGAGCTACTTGAGGACTATGGGATCTCTGATACCTTCAACATTGTTGACCTCAATCCATATCACCCTGACAGAGAGCTGATCGAAGATCATTCATATTTGATCCCAAATCCAAATCAGCTAAGAGGGAATGATAGGAATCAAGCTATTGGGTCTTTGACTTGCAGTCGAGCTCGAGGACTAAAAGGCCTGGCAATGTGGATTATCCTACTTTAGCCAACTTTTACCTAAGCTGAGTACTTCTTTGCCAAGTTACTCTTTATGCCGAGCTGAATGACTGCCCATCTCTTTGTAGTACATCAAATTGTAGATTACCTATTTGCACCCGAGTCGACCAATGACTCGGCATCTTCCTTACTTAGAAGCTGAGATAGAGAGATTGATTGACTAAGGTACCCCTGCTCAAACAAACAAGCTGGTTGTACTTTTTTTTTTTTTGCATCTTCCAACGGTATCACTAATACGACATCACCACTTATATAGAATCATGTGTAGAATTTGTTACACTAATGATTGTTTTCCTTACATATTCATTTTTACCCTTTTATATTTTGTACATTACTTTCTTAGGAAATGCCCTTTCTGTCTTTTCCCTTTTAGGCATATTGCTTTAAATTCTCGAGTATAAATACCCCTTATACTTGTAGCTGTAAACATTAGATTGATTATCATTAATATACTGAGTATTTTCCGTTCCTGTGAAAACACCACCTATTTACTTTTGGCATTACTTTTATTCTAACCCTTGAGCATGGCTAGGTGGTGAGTAACTTCACTGGACCGATTCATGTGTCATATCGAATTGTATAGTAAGTCCTTGGAAGTTCCATTGGTACTTCATAGCCATTGGGGTTGTTCGTGAGTTTTTGCTTACTTTTCATTCATATATGTTCTTTTGCACATTTTCCATCACTTCCTTTTTTAAGGTTTCGTTAAGCTTGGTCTCATTCAGCGATCGGCCTTACCTGTCCTTGGTCATGGTTCGCACTATACGTTGTCATTCCTATTGTTATAAGAGATAGAACTTTCAATAGTCAACCTCTATCATGAGCCAATAGATCTCTTTGACGAGTGGTTCTAGTAGATCTAGGTTGGTTGCTCTTGGACTCCTTAGCCATGGCCTCTGATGTGCAAACTCCTTGCATGTGTGATCTAATATTTGGCTCTAAGATAGTGAGACTAAGAATTTGAGATAACATCAAAGGTTAACCATAAGCCTATATGCATATCTAGATTTTTGGGAATCTAAGCTAATGCTTAAGGTTGTAAAAACTAGAAAAATAAAGAATAATAAGGAAGTAATGATTATAAAATAAGTTTAAAAAGGGGTTGGTATGGCATGTAAATAATCTTGGGACAACATGGATATAATGGACAAGAGGAAAGTTTGAATCCACTATCCCACTTCTTTTTCATGTACGTATCCTTTGAAGCCACTTTCCCTCACCCTTCCTCTACGTTTCTTTCTATTGCAAAGTAGAAAGTTCACAAGAGCCTTCTCAAGGATAAGCTAAGGTTCGGTTTTGTGAAGTTTTGTGTAAGAAGGGTGAAGTAAACTTAACATTTTGTAAGGAAACAACATATTTGGGTAAGTTTTTCACTTGCTCTTCATGGAAATTCATTTTTCTTAAAGATTAGTGAGAAAGACATAAGGAAATTCATTTTTTGCAGAAGTTAAGGAGTTAGAGGTCTGAGTTTTTGTGTTCCTTTACTAAGAAAGTCAAGTAAATTGTTCTTAAACCCTTGTTTAGTACCAAAGTTTTGTTAGAGTTGTTGTGATTGAAAGGTTGATTATGAAAGTTGGCATTGAAAATTCATAATGTTGTTTGAAGGGTGTTTTGAAGTGTTGTGAAATGAGTGTAGGAGTGGAAAAGGCTTGTGGAAGTGAGGGGTTATGTTAGGGTTCGGGGTTAAATTTGTTTTTGGGAAGAATCGCAAGTTGCATCTTACAGAAAATTGCAAAATGCAATTAGCATCTAGACACTGAGGCTCTGTATTCCCAAATTCTTGAGTTACTCTTGGCATTCGGACGACAGTTACTCTAACATTCAAACCCCATGTTTGCAGTAGTGTACAAAAGTTCCAAACTCATATCTTATGACTTTTCTAACCTTCTTTTTTATTCTAAAATGTTCCTACCATGATTTTAAATGAGTGTTTTACATTAAAATGATTACAAAATTTCTTTTCTTTAAAGATCGATTCATGAATTCTTGTAAAGACTTGAAGCTTAGGTGAAAGGTTAGGGTGTAAGGTATGAGTATCAGTGTTAATGGTTAAAGTAGGGGTTGGGTTGGTTATTTGTATAGTTTATTAGGTTATAAAACACTAGGAGACGTATTAAGCAAGTCGTTTGAGTCAAGCATGGGATAGTTATTCATTTTATTATGCGTGTTAAGATAGTAACTCAACCTGATTTACTTTGAACACAGGCTTTAATAAATTACACTATTTATGCTTAGCTTTGGCCTCTTACTGGCAGGGTTTAGTAGTGTTAGCAAGACACTTAGTGATTTTTGTGCAATGCTATTCTGAGTGGATTTACGCATTAAGATGATCCAATTAGATTTAGAAGGGTTACTTGAGTATTTAGGAGGACCAAATACCAATGCTTATGTAATATTATATATTGATTACCTATAGGGGTCATGAGTTATCATAAATCTTAAGACACTAAGACTATGATGTTTGTTGGACTTACTAAAATAAAATACTAACCAATGTTTGTTGCATGTTATTATAAATACTCGTGTAAGCATGTGTGAGATTGTAATGGACTGATCATGCACTTGTTATTGGTATCCTATACTGAACATTAGCGCACTTGATACGCAACGGGTCTTGGAACCAAGGATGAAGAGATCTGGGCTTGAATGAGAACAAAGAATAGAGAGCGAAGATGGGATTTCGACGATAAATGTGTATAGATATCACATACCAAGACACAAACACAATTAGGGTTCCAGATCGAAATAGGGTTCGACTTACGAATACTAAATGTTATTCGGGATTCAAATGAAGGGTTCACCATAATCTTAAGAACAAGATTGATAAGAACACAAGATGAATTAAAGAGTTAACCAACACTCAATAATCAGAAAAAGGCAAGCTCTAAGAGCTTTGGAGTATCCTTACTCAAAAACGAAAGGTTTAAGTGTAAACACTTGTTTAAATATTCTTCTTTTGATGATGTTTATTCGTCTGTTAATTACAAATGTTGCTATTTATAGCAAGTTCTAAAACCCTAGTAGCAAAATTGTTAATAATGTACAAGGTCTTAAACCTTAAAGAATGAGCCTATAATTAAAATAAAGAAAATATCCATAAAAATACAAAATTGTACGTTTAATAGAAAGAGTCAGCATGTAGTCATTTAAGTTGTCCTAAAAGGAGTAAGATCTAAACTGAGCGAGGTCAGCAACTGGATGTTCGGGTCTAGGTAGGAACCCTTGAAGTTCTGCAGTGCTCGGTTGAGATACTTAAAAGGTTGGCCTACAATTGCCAAGTTCTATGGTTAGTCGGCACTAATCTCTCCATGCCGTACTGAGTGAATGTTTGGCCCTAAGGCCTCAGTTGTGTGATCTTTCGACTTCTCGGCAAATGATAGACTTGATGTTGAGTGACTCCATTTCTTATTCTCGGCATTCTAGTATCAACTCAGCCTTGGTAAGAGTTAATTAAGCTTAGCT
The DNA here is from genome assembly GCA_024138015.1 of Lumnitzera littorea. NCBI lineage: Eukaryota > Viridiplantae > Streptophyta > Magnoliopsida > Myrtales > Combretaceae > Lumnitzera > Lumnitzera littorea. Next base: position 47,515,953 of record JAMXBB010000008.1, on the reverse strand, counting down.
TCAAATAGGTCAACTTCAGCTTGGAGATAGTCACAGGCTAATTCCTACCATCACCCTTTAGGCTTTTGTTTTTCAACTACATGTTTAGGGTATGGAGACATTGATGATTACTATGTGGATGATTCTAGTTATGACTACTATGATGAAGAAAGAGATTTCTATTATTTTGATGATGATACGGATTTGGCCTAGAATAGACATTAGGCATGAATTGGTCATGAGACTTAGTGTGTTTACGATTTGTGTCATGTTAATTATTGTTACTTATTGAATTGTTGTTTGGAGTCACTTATGAATCCTATTGCTATATTATGTATTTGTTGGAGTCAGAGAGACTCCTTAGTGTTGTTTTAGCATTATGTTGAGCTATAAGCTCCTTGACTCATGCCAGATGGATTGATTATGATATTCAGAGTTAGTGTGGCTGATATCTTAATCATTTGTTTATGTTATGGAGTATTTTATTTGTGAGTTGGTAGATATTATGATTGTTGTGGAATTTAGATAGGTTGTAAGATCCTAGATACTTAGATTTGAATCCTCTAAAATTCTTATTTTCTAAAGTTTTTTAAAAATTATAAAATTAATGGCTGTGATTGCCTAGATTTTGTAAAAAAAAAATGTCATCACAATGGTGTTGCTGGATATCTTAAAAGACTAGACAACACCAATAATTATTTTAGGAGCTTTAGGAAATAAGAGCTTTAGAGAATTCATTTCCTAAATGCCTTGGCATATTAACCTGTAGGGCTGATATGTGATAGGGTTATGATTCTCTAAGTTTTGGTTTATTAGAAAGTTCAATTGAGAGACTCATGAATGTCTAAAAATCAAGAATCTAGGATAACAATTAAAGTTAACTGCGAACTTGAACGAATGTCTAAATTTTAGGAATCCAAGCTAATGCCTAATGTTAATTTCAAGCCTACTAATATATTAAAGCCTGGCCTTAGAGTTAGCATAAGGAGTGATCCTAAAAGAAAAGGAATTATTATTATTCGCATTCTCATTCTCTTTTTCTTTTTCTTTTTTTCTTTTCTTTTTTAAAAGGAATTGAGAGACATGTGCACCCAACCATCAAGGATCTCTTATCTATGCTTCGAAGAAACAAGCCGCATACACACGTTTGAATTCAGATCCAATAAGCCCCATGAGCAATTTAATAATATGGAACCAAGCACATGTTCAGTCACACCACGTGTTTCGCTCAATAGAAGCAGCAAATCAGCCATCTGGTAGCCCAATGCATTTAGTAGCTGGACAATAAATTTAAAAAAGAAAGAAAGAAAGGGCACACTAGCGCCAATTCATGTACAGCTCATGTCGATGACGCCATACATCCCCATGGTGAAGTCCACACCAATATCATGTATATAAGTCTACCTCTGGGTAAACGACAAACAACAAATCTGAGATGCTGCAGATGCAAGTTTTAAGGCATGCAGCAGCTCAACAGAAGGAAAAAAAAATTATTAGTATTAACACGTTGCTTGTTTTTTAACGAGTGATGGTCAAGAATCAAACATATATAGTAACGTTACATATTAATAATATTGCTTACTGTTTACATGACCAACTTATTCCCAGAAAGAGCCTTAAACAGAGAAGCAAACCCCCAAAAAATGGAAAAGATCTATAATTTTTTCATGGCAACCGTGAGTCATGCTCTAAAGCAAGACACAGAAACCATATATCCGAAGCCTAAGTTGAATGCAGGGCGTCCAAACAACTGGGCTATTATTGCCTTAACCCTCAAAAGTCTTATAAGCAAACTTTTTGGGCTCTCAATATGAGCCTACATGTAATGGGCCATCCAACTCTAAACCTAATAATCTTTGCTGCTCCATGTAAGATATGAGAAAAAGTTCGCATAAATATATAAAGATCACAAAATTACTCCTACTTTGTTCCGCTGTGCTGTGCTTTGGAGCTCCGCTTCACTTCACCATAACATCAATCTCATCCGCCGCTATATATATATATACATTTGTGAATAAATATTCTTGAGGACTCGTATTCCTACAAATAGCCAAACAACTTCAGTCTCTTCCATTAAAAAAAAAGAAAAAAAAAAACAAAAAAGGAAAGAGAGTGAGACAGACAGAGCTCATAAAGAGTGAAGCCTTATCAGTGTGACATCATAGAAGCAAATCAATATCATAGGGGGTGACGAAACCATTATAAGATGCAACATGAAAGAAATAAAATTTATGGTGACAACACATATACCAATTTATTCTACTCCAACTAATAATAAGCAAGAGAAGCATTAATCATCGATACACTAAATGATTTAAAGCGGCAAAAATCAACATTTGGTACATCCACACGGTAGGTTTAAAGAAGTTAATTTAGTGAAAAGCACAAAACCTCCTAGACTCATTGGAAGGGTGTTTGGTTAGAGATCCATTGGATCTTTAAATCAATTTAATGCTATGGACTGGTTTCTAACTAGTGAAAGGATTTAGAAAATTGGATCCAATTAAGGATGTTCTAAAGAGTTTTGACTTGATAAGCTCAAAGTAGGAATTGTTGAATTAAATTTTCTACTCTTAGCCTTACTTGGTTATCTTGTACACGAAAAGTAAATCCATAAGTTTTTTTTTTTTAAGTCATTAGGCATTTGTTTAGCTTAAATAGGCCTTAATAAGCCTTAGGCTTATTTATAATAAAAATGCGCTTCTTATTAATTCTCATAAGCCTTTAGGCATATTTAAGCCCATACTAAATCTATGAATGTTAAAGAAGAAAAAGAACACTTCAATGTTAGCCTTTAGATCCTTATAAGCGATCTAATGGTCATTTATAATGCTTAATGTCAACCATCAATCTTAGAGCTATCTTATAGTTAAGATCAACTTTCAAACTCTATAAATAAGAGGTTTCTCATATCATTTAGGACATCGAACGTGTTGGGTAGCTTGAGACAAACATTAAAGCTCCATTGAAATCACTCAATAGAAGATCAAAATACCAAATTGATTAAGAACAATTCAAGAATAATAAAAAACTTTGGGTTTGATTTGCTATTATACTCGTATACTTGAGATACCAAGTTTGCATCCTCTTTCTCTCATACCTTTTCATAATAACATCCTTGCAAATGTTATTAGTTTAAGATATCTCCTAGATTAACCAGTGTACTTGCTACATGTGATTAGTCAACTACAATGATCTCACCACACAATACCAACTAACCAATTTATAGTATCATATGAGATATTCTACTATTGAATGTGTACAACTTCAATGCTTTCTTTTTCTTTTCTTTTTTTACTATCTTATAGTTAAAATAACTTTTATGGTCGTCGATAGTAGAGAAATCAGTTTGATGTGCATAATTTAGTTGAGCCACTAAAATGAAATTAGTTTAGCTTACGTATCAAAACGAAACTTATAGCAAAATAAAATTAGGTTCTAAAACTTTTATACATTTGGCTTTTGTTCCATTATTAATATAAACTTATGGTTATGTAATAGGTTGCTTATTTAAATTTATATTGTATTTACTTAATCTAAATTATATTTCAAGGATTATATCATATGGGAAATATACTACCTTACATGTAATAAAGATAAATAAGACATAATTCAAAATTATGATACATTGAGTGCATATTTTGGGATAGTTTAAGATAATGCTCAATTCTTAACTTTTGAGGTATGGGATATTAAAAATCTCATTGCAACATATTTGTTTTGCAAAATAAGCCTATTATTAAAGAAAGCTTGCTTTATAGTACTAGACAAAGTCTAAATTTTTATCTCTTCCATTTGGTGGTATTGAAATTTTGGGATATAGAAACAAAATTTGTCAACCAAAACCTCAAACTAACTTTATCCCATTACCACCATCCTATTATGTCATCTCAATTTCATTATCACTATTATCACCATTATTAACACTATTATTATTATCTCTACCACCATTATCACAAATGTTGTTCTCATTACAATTAATAACATCTTCAAGACAATCAACTTCATTTTTAAATTAATAGGCCTTAGTTACTACTCAAATTGAGTGATAAGAATTTAGCTAAAAAAAAAGACAGAACCTATTGATAAGACTGAAAAATTAAAACAAAAAAAAAAAACTCAAAACACCACCATCCTGCACCTACTTATTTTTTACAGCGTAACTCAATATAAAGTATTAGAAGTCGATCACATTCTGAAATTTTTTTGTATAGATTGTGAAGATCCTTATGATCCTAAATTCATACATGTAAAAATCATTTTCTGTACAAATGTAAACATAAATATGATAAAACAAACAATATACTTTGAAACTAATGAGATACTTCAAATGAAAAAATACATAGAAAACACTTATCCATAGGATTCTATTGAAAAAATAAACGACCCCGAAAAACCTTTCCAAACTACCCTGGCGATTGCCAAAATCAGTGGCTAATAGGTCTGGGGTGAAATTTCGATACCACATCTAAAACATCCATAAAAGCAAACCGAACATCATAACATCTTAAAGATCGAATCTTTGTAAAGTTATGAGAAATTTCTATGTTTATTAATGAAATAAATAAATATTAATTATATAAAAAAATTATATAAATATCAATTATATATCGTACAACGACGACGACGGGACATTAACCTTACATAAATATCACTTAATCACGATAAGTTGCATGGTTCATGGTGGTATAATGACCGACAAGCTATGTCAGTGGGCCCCATTAAAATTGAGTTGGACAAGAAAAAGGTGAAAGTAAATGCTTTCAAGAAAGAAAGTGACGACTGAGATTAGAAGTGAATTATTGCGTGTGTATATCGCATATGTGGGATGCGAGTTACTCGGTCGATGGACAAAACGCGTTTATCGAATGCAAGCAAGGGAAGGAATATAAATTTTTAAGATACCATTTAATATTGATATTTTTATAATTATTTTTATATAATTTATATTTTTGTTATTTTTATTTTTAGGTTTGAAAGACATGTATTGTACCTTTACAATTACCAACCCAAGTCATACCTAATAGATAACGAAAATTTTTGCTAAAAATTAAAAGCAAACATAACACAAAAGGTTCCTATGGCCTTTTATGGGAAAACATATGACCCCAAAAATTTTTTTGAAAACCACCATAACGGTTAGCAAAGTCGACAGCTGCTTGGTCTATGATGAATCCCTAAACCATATTCAAAATTTTTCACAAAAATCACTCGAAATATTATAATGCCCTAAAGATCGAACCTTCATGACAATTACTAAGGCAGACCAAAATTTAAACAAAAAATTGCCTTTAGATGTGATAAATTCCAAGAACTTCTACTTAAATTTAAAAAGCTAACATAAGAGAAAAAAAATTATAACATCAATATATAAACACCTTTTCAATCAAAAAATAATAAAAACAACAACACAACTAGTCATTTTTTCTTTTGACAAACATGATTGAATTTTATCTCTATATGTTAGAAATCCAAACACATATGTTGCCCTTTGATTTGGTTCACAACAACTAATTTACGAAAGTAATATTATTATATATAATTCATTAACATAACAAAAAGCAATAGACAAAACATAGATTTTTTTTTTTCAAAGAAAATAAATGCAACCTAGCCCAACTACTACTTCCTACACCAACTCCATGGAAAGAGGGATTAAAATTAACAAGACCTCATGAAAGGTTCAAGTAGGCTTCATTATGAAGCTTAAATCTCTACTAGAAATTTTCAATTACTTTAGTGGTAGTTCCTAAAAACCTCATGTTATTAAGAACAATATTGTTAAACGCGAGTTGATAATTATGATTGAATTTGATTCGACTTAATCCAATCATAAAACTAGTCCAGTTTAACCTTCGTCCAATCTTGATTGAACTGCGATTGAACTGGATTTCATCTTTTTAACTTTTAACCCTCTATGAAACCCTATGGTTAAATATTCTATATAGGTTATGAGAGATTGTGGTACTAGTTTATAAGACCATGGCTGTAAATTCCTTATAAGCACAATCTTGAAACTTTTAGGCTAAATGATTGAAATTAGCCTATTAATGTTTGTTGGCTTAGTTATTCACTGTGTTTAGTCTCAAACATTATAAATGGTATTAGAGCGGACCCCTTATTAGTAGGTGATTAATTTAGGTGTAGCTCTAGTTTAGAGAAAAGGTCTGAGAAAAGTGAGGAGTGTCACTAGAATGTAACTCTTTACATACTTTCAAGATGATCTATAGGTAATGAGTGATCCAAATCGTATACCAAAAAAAGGAGGAAAGATCCAAGCCTAATTATAAGGTCTCATAACGAGTACGTTGCATGTTTAAAAGGGGAAAATTGTGAAACCCTATAGTTAAGTATTCCATATGAATTGTGAAAATTTGTGGTATTAGTTTATAAGAATATAGTTGTAAATATCTTATTAACATATATTTAAAATTTTTGGGCCAAGTAATTAAAATGAACCCATTAATATTTATTATCATGGTTATTCATTACTGTTGATTTAAGGCATTACATCTTCTCGTATATTTGGATCAACCACCTAAGTTATGTTTGATAACATTAATTTAGTATATCTATTATTGTTAAAGCATCATCAACCCTTATCCTTGATAGATATTCCAAGGCTTAAGAACTTTCACCAATAAAATGACGTTCTTAGCACAAGTTGATACTAATTCCATTAAGCTTTTTTTTTTTTCCCCTTTAGATATTGTTAACAAAAATAACGATTTATATATATATATATATATATACATATATATTAATATATACGTATGAAGTCAGACCTACAAATAATATATATATAAAAAAAAATCTTTAAAGACTCCTTATGAGAATAAATTGTAGAAGATCTTAAATGATAAAGGTTCTCAAAATATCGGTATTACTGAAGGATCGCAATTAGGATTCTTAAGATTGAAAATGGTCTTTAACTCTTAACTATCTCATAAGTAGGCATCTTTATTTTCAAGTTTCCATTTGTATGTATACCTATGTGGTAATTATTGACATTGTTGGTCATCTGTCATGGAAATCAATCACATCGACACTACGGGTTTATCTACTTTGTTATCCTTATCCAATTAGGATTTCTACATGTTTTGAGTTTTCTTTTGGATCATTTTCTTTTCTTTTTTCTTTTAAATTAATTTATTATTTTTATTATCTTAACTAGATCAATTTACTTAACAATATTATCATATCAAATTACTTATAGTGGACAAATCGTAAGTGATACATTTTTTTTTTTTTTGTGATTTACATTAACACATAGAGATAAAACATAGATCTTGTATTTATCAAAAGAAAAAAAAAACATAGGTCATTAATTTGTAAAAGGGTCAAAACACGGCTAATGTTTTTATAATTTACTTTGTTATAAATTATAAATAGATGAATGAAAGATACATGTTCTTGATTATCCTCATATATGGATAAAATAATTAATAAAAAAACTATTTCCTTATGGTAAAAACTTTAGAAATTATGTATCATAAAATGTAAAACATATAAATAAAAATATTTTCTTTTTCCATCTTGTCATATCCACTTTCTTAGCTTTATTGCTTTTTTCCTTATCATGGTCCATTTTTTTTTTTCCTAGTGAACCTAATAAACTTATGACTACGGGTGTAACATATGTCTATCGATTCTAAAAAAGAAAGTACATAAATATGAATTACATGAAATTAATTACATACATACCAATGGTTAATCACATCTATTAGATGCGACATTCTAATTTATAAAGATATTGCATTTATAAACTTCGATTTAATGAATTGGGTATCATTACCAAATTATATTTAATAGATACAATTTATTAATTTATTTACTATATGTGTTATATACATGACAAGATAATAGCATGGTTTAGTGGTTAAGATGCGGTTTTGTTATTTAACATTACTAGAAGTTGATGCACCCTGATGCATGTATAGAAAAAGAATTATCAAAACTATTTATATTAAAATATACATTTAAATGGATAAATTATTTATAACTATCCACTGATACAATTCCCACATCCATCCCTACTACATTGAATAACTCCCTTCTATGCTTGATTTAATGAATGAAATTGGGAAATTAGGTGAAAAAAGGGAACAAAAATTAGTCTTAAGGAAAATGAGTGAGGATTTAAGCATTAGGAAATTGTTGTTTTTCTTTTATATTTTTTAAGATTTTTGAAAATGAAAATTAAGGGGACTGTGTAAGGCAATAATACATTCTCCATGATTTAGGAAGTGGGGTTGAATTCGAAGTATCCAATCCACTAATGGATCATATTTCTATTTGGGTTCTATTGATTTAACTATTGGATTCTCAATTTTTTATTATCTAGCATGATATTAATATTTAACTTATAAAGACATAAAAAATAGTTATTTGGCATTTGAAAAAACAAAATCTTTGCCTTTAATAATATAGATATGTCAATATATATTGCATTTAATAAATACGACGTTAATATAAAATCAAAATCGGACTTATTATATGTGGTTTTCCCATGGTATTTATGCCATTAATTTAGTGTAATCGGTATTTGTATAATATTTATCTATTGTAGAGGGCTGAAAATTGTTACATTAATTATTGGGATAAGCTTATTATTTATTTAGGCTTGACTTCTTAGGTTATGTGATAAGGCTTAAGGAGTCTAATCCATATTGGGATGATTAAGGAAAAATTAGCTTGGTGGGCTTAGAATAGCAATTGTTAGATTGTTCTATCTACTTTCAACCTTTCTCATGTAAGCTCATACACTTATAAGAAAAGCTACTAGTCTTGAGCCCATTAGTTAGCTCATTCTGGATAACCATGAATTAAGCAAGCTCCATTTCATCCATCGATCACCTAGATGATCTAATGGATGCTGTCATGTCCAAAAGCCAATAAATACCCAACATTTCCTCATCATTTATAACTCTTAGAGAGATTGGAGAAACGATGTTCCACTATGAAAACTTTGCTCTCTAAGATCAAATAACGTTTAGGCAAAAAATTGATCTTATTCGCTCAAGCTATATGATGAACGCCTGAGGTCTCTTAAGGTTGTCTTGTTTGTAATTTGTGCATTTGAGATACTGAGATTACTTGTTTCTCCTCCTTGCCTTATTCTCATCTAATCATCCCTTTAGGTGACATCTCGCTTCATTTATTTGAAGCCAAGTGTAGCGCATTACTTACGCAATACGTACGTGATCACTCCGATCGGACCCCTACTTCTACATCTATTTTAAGGATAAACATACAAATTTCTCTAAATAAGTTAATAAAATTATACCTATTAGATAGTGCCATAGTTTAGTGGTTAAGGCATATGATGAGATTGATTAGGTTATGGGTTTGAAATTTAAAGGAAGCAATATTATATTTTCATTTTGTGTAGGCTTATGATGTAAATAACTTTCCTAAACTTTGATTTAGATATAGATTGGAGTTTGCTTTAAAACCTCATAAATTTTGATGAATTGGCAAATAACCCCCATAAGTTGAAAATAACCCTCTTAAATTTTGATTTTGGCACACAAAAACCTCCTAAACTTATCAAATTGTGCTTTAAAATCTCTTAAACTTTGATAATAGTGTGAATTTTTCTAACTAGAAAAGGAAATGTCTTTTATATTATTAATTTATTAAAGTTTAAGAAATCTTAAAAAACACTTTGAAAGTTTAGGAAATCAATCCGCACCTAAGTCAAAGTTTAAGAGGTTATTTGCAACTTTCCCAACCTATTCTATTCCCAATTTCTCCAAATGCAGCTGCAATAGCAAGATGAAGACCTGCCCCACCATCCAAAAGTCACCACTCGTTCTCTTTGTAACCATTTGCAGCCATTTGATATGGTTTAGAGACAGTTTTTACATAAATCACTCCCTGTTAACATGTGTTCGTTGATTCAAAAACCAATACTCAAAACTTAATTAATTAGTCATAATTCTATTGTCCTCGATCTAGGTTTTCCAAACCAACGATGCATTTTCTATTTCTCTCTCCTTTCCATAAAAATTTCTTGTTTGTCTTATTCATATGGGTATAGCGAGTCTCTTAATTGGGCGGGTTGTTAAAGGGTAACTAACCCACTAAACCCGATAAAAACCTTATAAGTTATTACCATATAGGGTTTAGGGTTAGGTTTTAAGACATGATTTAAAACCTTATATGGTTTAAAATCGAGTTTTGAAACTACAAAAGAATTTGATTGGAAACTTGACTTGATAAAAAACATATGTATTAATAAAAATATTTACTTTTACCTTACACACTACACATACTTTACACAAATTCTATATTGTATAACACATTTGATTCTTAAATTTTTTTATTGTGTAAGTCAACAAATATAATCTTAATCCTATTTAACTCATTTCTACTCTACTCTATTCTCTCTTTAATTTCATTTAAACCCTATGAAAACTCACCTCTATTAGGTCCTTTGAATTCTATAAAAAAAGCTGCCTTCATGGGGCTCTTAACCCTATGGGTCGGGTTTTCAAAATAGGGAGTAAAACCCCATAAGGTTTTTATAAGGTTATGGAAAATGCCAAACCTTATAGGGGAGGATTTGTGTTTCATAAAACGTATCCCAAACCTACTCCAATTGCATCCCTAGTCATGTATTGATAATACTTTGATATATTATAAAGTTTGTTCTTACCATTTGGGTTATGAGTTGTTTTGACAAGATAACTTTGTTTACTTGAGTTGAATTTTTGAGTATATGTTTTGTTTAGATGTTGAATTAACTTCATTCGGTTCATTTTTGTAATGTTCTTGTAGTTGAATTTGTTCATCGATATTATGGGAATTAATTCAAGTTTTTAAACTAGAATCATGTTGACTGTCATTTACCTTAATTTGATATGTTTGAGTTTAGGTGTGGTGTAGTTCGTATTTCATTACTATAATAATGGAAGAAAAGAAGATATTAGCTTATATCCTATATGTTGTCTTGCTCATTTATAGGATGTGAGTGCAATATCATCTATTGATACATGTTGGTTTGATGGCTTTTTAGGACATGAATTTTTGTTCCTTTAAGATGAATTTCCATCAAAAGTTTTGATTAAACACTGAGGTATGTTATTTATAGGATTTAACAGCTTATGTTATTTCGGTTTGCATATGGAAAAGATTGAATCTTCTTCAACATTTTTTGGTTGATCTTTGCAGTTGAAATGACCGATTAAATTCAATAAGTCCAAATCTTAGGCTATGTATTTTTGTGTTGGTCCTATATAAAAGGACAAAGTGTATTAGTTTTTTGCATATGTGATAAAGGTGGAATAACTTTTATTTTTCATTAGACCAAAGTGGAGATGGCTAGTTGGGGTCTGTCCAATAATAAGAATGAAAATTTCAAAGAGAGGTACTCTAAAGTAATAATTTTGCACATTTTATATTTTTTTTCCCCAAAAGATCATTTCAAATTGGGCTATCTTCATACAAGTGCTAGTATAGATTTTTGTCTTTTAGACCTTAGAGATGGATCACTTCTGTAGAATGGTTGAAGCATATGTGTTATCTGAGCAGTCAAACTATGCTTCTTCCCTATTGCCCAATCAAGGCTTTTAGGTGGATAAAAGGTTCAAGGTGGTTTACATGAAATCTGGGTTCTATCAAATCTTTGTGTTTGTTTAATGTATGAAAATATCTTCCTACTATAGAAAGTGAAATATCTTCACTAGTTAAAAATGTCTTTAAGTGAAATTAATGACAAAACTATATGTTTATAATCAAAATTAAAAAAAAAAATTACAAAAATAAAAATTGTACAAAAAATTTAATAAAATACCAAGCCTAAGATGCAATATATGTATATCGCATGTCTAACATGCAACACTTGTGTATGTATTCTAGTATTGCATGTTAGACGTGTGACATACATGTAGTTATGCATGTGTTCACATATATGCAACACTAATACAATTACACTAGTGTTGCATGTTAGACATGCGACGCCACTACAATTAAGCCATTCTCATATTTTTTATATGTGGCTTTAGTATTATCTCACTTATTTGTTTATTATATTATCCTACTTAGACTTTTTTTTTTTTTTACCTTTATTCGTATATTGTCGACCAAGAATTTTGTATAAAACTCATTTTATAATTAGAAGGACCTATATTATATTTTTTGTCCTTATTTATTTATTGAAAATGCCAATTTCAACTTTATATATATATATATATATTGACTTGCTACTAAATTTGTCATTTTCATTAATCATTGCACAGTATATGGGATATGAAGAAAAAATATATACATATCATTAGTAGTAATAAGTAACAAATGTTCATTTTACATATGTTTTTTAGTTTAATTGTGTACAATATCATCCATCTTAGATCTATTTACATCTTTTCTTGTTTTTTTCTTTTGGTTTCTTTGGCTTGTAAGGTATTTGTTATTCCTTAGATATCTATTGAAATTTATCGAGATTTGATCTACAATAGATTAATGAATTGAATTAGTAATTATAGTATTATATAAATCATCGTTATAATTGTTAGGAAATATTTTATTACTTAAGAATTACCTATATGACTACCTCTTTCGTCTCCGATGATGCTGGACATGTTGATCTCATGGGAGTACGTAGAGTCAAAGTAGATGATGATGATATAGGCATATCTAGTGTCAATAGCTCAAATGATGGTGTTTAGTGTATAGTACGATTTGCTAGAGCCTATATCAGTAGATATGTTGTAGGAGGATCAATTGTAAAAGAATCGACAATAAGAGTATCAATAGTGGGTGGATTAACTGTAGGAAGATTAGCAATAAGGGCATCAGTAGTAGGTGGATTAGCTACAAGAGAATCAACTGTAGGAGGATCAACAGTAGAAGCATCAACAACAAGTGGATCTACAACATCATCAGCTAAAGTGGCTCTATCCACATCCACTGGAGGACTAAGATATCTATAATGTATCTACAGTTGCTGATGTTAAGCTTAACCTTAGCCATGTCCTTGTCCTCTCTCTCTCTGGCTGACTAAGCCTTAGGCCACTACTCTTGTTGATCTCTACTAGTCTGATGCCTCCATATCCTTATAAAGTCTCTCCTTATAATTGCTAGACCATGTATCTCATCTATGTCTCTACTCTCTTATATACGTGTAAACGTATCTAACTACATAATTTTAAGCAAATTGAGTTACTTATTAGATATAAATATTAACATATATCTAGTGATTTTTGATGGAAAACTTATCAATGCTGTTAAAAGTACTGGTTAACTAATATATCATCGTGTGACTCTATAATACCAATCATAGTATTCAACAGTGACCATGATGCGTAATGTATAATCATTAATGATCTGAACCAGACTTTGTGATACAGACTCATGGATGGATACACAAACCCAATATCACGCATAACCAAAAGGGTGGGTCTAAGCTATAAGATGGCTCGAAAAGTAAATGATAATCGAGGGTAAGCAGAGGTTCCCGTACATCAATGATGGATATGATGCAACAATGGATATAATGCATCAATGCCTTACACAAGCTCGAGCCACACTTGATATGAGGCACAAGTATGGTTGGAGTTCACTCGCCATTAGTTCATGCTCAAATGGGCTAGATAAGAGTAGCTCAAAAGTAAGCAAAAGGATACATAACTCAAAAGAAGGTAAGAAAAAGTTCAATGTATTCTTCTATATATATATATATATATATATTCTTGTGGCTATTACATTATGTGATTATTTATAGTACCCTATTAAGGCAAGTTTTACGTTACAGTAAATTACAAAAATGAAGCCCTATTCTCTAAACAAAAAGGAAAAATAATTTATAGGGAAAGCATGAAATCGTGTGTAGCGAACATCCTCTATCAGAAAAGACAATACGGTTATCAGAAATGACAACACACGTGTGTTTTTACTTTGTGATTTTGTCAATATTGTAAGCCGAGTTAGGGTAGGCCTTTGTTTAGGTTTGTTTGGCATTAGAAGTTCGGTACCTTGACTATTGAGGTTGGACTGGGGTTGGTTCAGGGATATCTTACAATCGGGTCGGCCTCAGATGGTCAGCTCCTAACAGTTATCAACTCGGCCTCAACCTTGTCATCTCCTTCTACCGAGGCCGAGTACCTCCTTACCGACTAGTTCTATATGCCAAGCCAAATGACTGCCTATTTCTTATAGATAGTGTGTTGAGAAGCTAAACACCGAGATAATGACCAATCCTCATTCTCACGCATGCCTGACCAATTAGTTACTCAGCATCACCCTTGCTGAGATGCCAAGAGAGAGAGACCTCAAACTGATTAAGCTACCTCTGTAAGCAACTTGTTCGTACACTTTTGTCCGCATCCTCCAACGGCCTCGCCAATGTATCATTTCCATATGTATAGAACCACATAAGGAATTTGCTCCACTAACTATTACTTTTTTAGAATATTCATTTTTACCCTTTTGTATTCTTGTACATTATTTTTTTAGGATAACATTCTTTTTGTCTTTTCCTTTTTAGGCATGTTGCCCTAAATTCTTAAGTATAAATACCCTTTGTACTTGTAGCTAAAAACAATCAAATTGGACATTAATACATTGGAGTACTTTCTTGCGTAAACATTACTTGTTTACTCTCTGCATCACTCTTATCCTAACTCTGAAGCGAGGTTAGGTGGCAAGTAACCTCACAAAATCGATTTGTACATCATATTGAATTATGTCGTGAGTCTTCATAAGTTCCATTGGTGTGTCATATCTTCTAGAGTTATTCGTGGGTTTTTACTTACTCTTCATTTCCATTTGTCCTTTCACACAATCCTTATTGCTTCCTTTTCGAGCTTTTTACAAGCTTGGACTTATCTAGCGATTGGTCTTATCTGTTCTTAGTCACAGTTTACAACACCATCCCATCCATATGCTAGTAGTCTAGGACATATTGGATGAGTTTGTATCTTTTATGATACTAAATGAGGGAATCTATCCTATGCTCACATATGTATCAGGACTGCAATACCTCCCATCTCTGATGTCTCGTCTTGTGTAGCTTGACACAAATATTTGTATGACTATGCTAAGAAACCCGATCCATAATAATAGCTATGTGTAGTTTAAAGGTTGTCTAGTAATGGTAGGAACATTAAGTAGACGTAGCTAAACAATGTGTTAGAGATAAGGAGACCACCTATCAACTGTAAAATATATATCCTCACATGATGCTAAATTGCAGTCTCGTCTGCATCTGTTGGTAGAGGTACTATGAGAAGATCATTAAGCTAAGACTCCCAATAGTAGCTCATATACTTAGACCAGTCATATATAGTATGCCTTGTCACTAGTTGCCCATCAATGGGTAGGCCGAATTGTACTATAATATCCTATAATGTCAACCTAACCTCGTTGTGTGTCATGTAGAAGGTATGGGTCTATAGTCTCCATCTCTCTATCAATGCAGTGATTAACCCCTAGTCTAGCTATATAAAGGGAAAATGTGCTATACCATGAAATTGTACCTACTCTAAATATATATCTATCTTATGATTGTATGCAGTATGCGTTTGTTGAGGATTTTTCAATGATGCCTTTCATTGACGGGCGTATAACTATGTTATGCTCCTAAAAAATTCAATTATATTAGATATTACATAATTAAATAAGTAATGTGAACAAATTATGGATTCATGTTATATACCTCTCCTCTCTATATAGCCTCAAACCTATGAATGTCCAGCTATGTTAATACTGACCTATCTATTGGTGCTAGATCCATTTGTATAAGAAAAAAAGTAAATATACATAGCATTGTTCAAAAATTAAATTGAACATGTAAAAGTAATTATATAACATAGTATTCATATAAAATAATGAGACAAACATGTTATAAGTTTTATAAACCTTGTTCTGGGCATGTTTTTATAATGTACCCTTGCTTTCCATGTCCACTATAATAGTTTTTTGTTGGTTTATCTTTCAGATCCATCTTGTTGTGATATCTTCTTGTTCACGATCTTCCTTCTTTTCTATCTTTTTCATATAGTGGATGTATTTTTGGCATTCCTTCTAAATCTATTTGTCACGCTTCGAAAATGTGAAGTCGTAACAATCTCGCCATGTGAATCATCCTAAGATAGAAGCTGCCCTTACAGCTATTATCTTAGACCTAGTTTACACTAGACATACTTGACTTTACCCCTTTGAAGCATCTAATTTGATACCTGTTTGATATAAACCTGCAAAGTAATCCTCTAAAATAATTTATTAAAAATAAACTTGTAATTTGACCTTATAAAAGAGTAGCAGTAGATCCTATAGGTACCTATCCTTTCACATACATACCAAAATATTAAAAACTACCAAGCCATTTGAGGAGTCTTGTGTAGTTTTCTTTAAAAGATAAAAAGTTAATACTAAAGGTAACAACCAGCCATTTTTTGTTGCATCTCACTCCCCGCCTCAATTTACTAGTGTTTTGGTGTTAGTTAGGCACTTGTAATCCATTTGAAACCTGTAAAACAAACTATTGGAGAATGAGTGACAACTTCTCAGTAAATGGGGTAGAGATAGAAATATGCACTTAGCACATCATAAGTAGGGTTTTCAACCAAGTTGGTTAGATGCAATGCATGTACAAGAAAATTCCATCGCATGACATTATCTAGTTTGTCATGAGATCAAAGAAATTTCACCCACTCTAATTCGGGTTGATGAAAGTGATGTCATGCACTTCATGAATCGAGAACAAATTGGGGCTTATGCAATGGAGAACACCCTCCTCCCGTAACCACCTTCGAACCACGACTCCTAACCTTGCTGCGATCTCCTCTCCTATCACTTAGTTTGACTAAGGGTGGGAAAAGGACCATTTCAACTATCCTCATTGAAGGGAATCCATGTTTGGCTTGAGAATCCTAACCATTACCTTTAGGGGATTACAATTCATATCAGGTTAGATGTTAAGCCAAGTTTGAGTTAATTTATTTTTAGGATGATCAACAAAACTCAAACAATTTAAGCATAATAATATTCACAAAATAACCATATCATAAAACTTAGCTCCCATCACAGCAAATCAAAACCTAACCATAAACGCTACATATGCACAAACAGTTAACTACAATCACAAGCTAATACATACCAAAATCCCTAGATATTTTGAAATAATATCCCAAAATGTTGTAAAGTATTGGCCCTACTTACCTATCTTAATGCTCACTTCGAAAAACTCGTATTGTCAATGGTTTGATCACTAAGAGACCCTGTATATACAAAACCTAAATTCAGTTTTTGTAATAATTACGAAAACATTAGAGTCTTATATAAAGTATATAATAATAATAATAATAATAATAATAATAATAATAATAATAATAATAATAATATATAGTTTTATTATATAAGTCAAGTTAAGTTATTACTTATTAATAATATATGTAATTATACTATTACATATAATATATCGTTTTGATTGTCTCAAAACGTACTTTTAATCAGTTGAATCATGTTTCGATTATGGTAGAGTTATAGTAGTACATAAACTAGTAATATTGTAGAGATATAGGTTATATTACCTAGGTTTATCTGATTTTAGTAAAAATAGTGCCATAGGGTTCGTACAAACCTAATGACATGTATTGCGGGTCATATTCTTAGAGATGACTTTTAACGGGTAATTTAAGTTTTTAACATAGTTATACGTATCTAATCAAATATTATCATACTATACATAATTTATGTTATTGAACCATATTTTACCTAATTTGTCAATATAACCTATAATATAAGTATTATCTAACCTTAATACCTCTATAACGTATCCTGGTTATTAAAATATTATTAAATTTATTAAAAATATACTTTTTAATCAATCTAACTAGTACATATATAGATAGTTTTTATTCAACTATTTATCATATTTTAATCTATCATTACTAGAATTGAGTATCGGTTCATTACTTAAGCTATTTAACTACGTAAATTCGTAATAAATAGCTCAGTTTACCAAATAATTCCTCAAAAATTTTCATAAACTTCTAAAAATATGGGGAATTTATTCTTCACTTAGTTTCATGTTATCGATTCATTGCCTATATATTTGAAATTATGATTTTATCCCTAAATTATACTTAATTACCTAAATATTATTCTTTTTATAAAAAATTAATTATAAAATATCATAACATCATTACAATTCACCAGAAGTCAATACCTATCATTTCCATTAATTAATTTTATAAAAACATATTCATTTTATCATTTCATCCTATTTCTAGGTATTTTTAGGGAAAAAATTACATTAAATATGAAAAGCACCTAAATTAAAAATATGGCTACATAGAAATTAAATATATATCATATGTATTCTACACAAAAATTTTGAGCTAGAAACTACATCATTTAGAATATTTATTTTGAAAGTCAAAATTCGGATGGATAGTGACTTTCTTAAATATGTACATAATAATTACAATTTTACAAAAATAAAATTACAACATGAAAGTATATCTAAAATAACCTAGATATAATTTTGTTTCGTAATCTTCTAACTTAATTTAATATTTTTAGAGATTATAAGAAAAATAGAGCAGAAAATTAACCGACTTGTTCGTCAGTGGTTTGGCCACTGTTAGTTGGTGGGGGTATGTCAACTAGCAAGGGCGTTGGTGATGCTCGATGATGGTGGAAGGGTGTTATAGTAGATCAAGGTTTGGCAAGGAAAAACCACTTATTTTTCCTACTTTTTTCTAAATATTTTTTTGAATTTTTCTTAAGTGTTTTTGGTTGCCAAAACATGCAATCTAAGTCTTAATACCTTATTTATAGTGTTTTAGGTCGATTGCAATTTTTTCTTAATTATTAAGTAATTTATTTTAATATTTTTCTTGAAAAACAAAAAGTAGGAGGTGGTAAATTGTTGATGACTCACTTTTGAGTCATCCTTTTCACTTGTTCTTGAAGTGTTATGTGTATTCCAATAATTCCCACTTCATTTGAATAAGTTTTGGTTTTATTTTAGTGTAATTTTAATGAAATTTGAATAATTTAAGTATATTTAATTATTGTATTAATATGCGTATATTATACACTATATCTATAACCCATGTAATGAGTAATTATATGCATATAACTATGTTTCTAACATGTCTTTTATTTTTAAGATGTTTTTCCTATTTAATTTTGAGAATTTAACGTTTATTATGCATAATTATATAGTTTTAGGTTAATTTACGGATATATTTATTATATATATCGAGTATACTCATATAGTATATTATGCTATTTTATTTTCTTTTATAGCCTAATTAACTTATCTATAAGTTTTCATCACATTCCGAGCTCGGTTTTAGGGGTTTTGATCGGTTTTACACTATAATGATTAATCACAGGCTAAAATTGTGATTTTTGGTCATTATTTTTAAAATCTAACTTTACTAAATTATTTCAACTAACCTTTCTAACTTATTAGTAAAGTTTGGACTCAATTGAATAATTTTTCCAAAACCCTAAATTTAGGTATGATTACCCTAAATTTGATTTTAGGGTCTTGTATAGAGTAAATTATCACTATTTTGATTGTATTTTTGATATTCTTATTATATTATGGATTTCCAAATATATGAGAATTCCTTAATTAGGATTATCAAGTTTCTTATAAGTTTCTACCTTAATTAGTTTACTTTTCCAAATGCCATAAATAAAAAATTAACTCCAGTCATATAAGGATAAGACTTTGCCCTAATACTTAGATGTTCATGTTTTGATTACTAATTTATGGGATATTACACTATCCATGTGTGTGTATCTCTTAGAGGTTAAAAGGTAGTTTGATAACAAGTGACTTGATTTTCTTAGTGATATAACCTCTTAATATTATGTGTGGAATCTAATCTTACATGAGCTATGGCTGCTAATGCATGTGAGCAGGGTATTTTGTACATTTAACACTTATTACAACCACATTTGTTGTTATTTATGTAAACTTTATGGTAATGGCTACCTTTCCTTCCATATTTACTCATGTATGCTCTTATTTGCAACTTAAACATTCCAGTTCCCATGTTAAATGTGATTACTTAGTAACGAATAGCCGACCTTCTCCATCTTTCTATCTTTTTTATAACCCATTTGGGGTAAGTTTTTCCTTTATATATAGTCTTAATTGTCTTATTTTGCCTTTCTTGAAAGTAGCCTACACAATTGTAGAAGATCTTTAAAATTAGTGCCAATACGGGCAATGACCTTACACCTTTCAATACTGGTTGTAGCTCTCACTGAGATTTGTTTTCATATGACTGTATTTGAATCCCTTATCATGTGATCATGTCCACAGCTTATAGAATGCAAATTTACTTTCTTGTTCCTGGAAAGTAGCTACAGTTACCAACTTCTTCAAATAATTTTTTTTGTATTTTATGTTGAAGTTGTTAACAACATGTCTTATACATACTCTCCATTTTCCATGTGGGGGTTGCCATCCAATACCCTTATATTTCATTGCTTTTCCTATACCTTTGTGTGGGTTTGATATAACACATAAAGTGATATCATTATCATGCAATCCATGGAGGCATTGCTTGAACTTCTTCATGAACCATTTCTGGCTTTTACTTGATTCCTTATCAACTAGTGTGAATGCCATGGGGAGTATGTGATTTGCACCATCCATGCTACAAACTATTAACAAGCTATATGGATATTTGCCATACATGAATATGTCATCTATACTAATCACCGGTTTGTAGTGTTTGAAGGCCTCTACACATGGCTTAAATGCCCAGAACAATCTTCCAAAGACCACCTCGTTTTCCTTCTTGGTTGATAGAAATTTTCAAGTAACATGTGTTCCTATATTAGTTCTCTAGATGGCATTCATTAGTTTTTGTAGTTCGTCATATGATTTATCCCAATTGCCGTAAACTTTCTCAATTACTATTCTTTTTGCCCCCCAAACTTTTCTCTTTAAAAATACATAACCATATGTGTCATCAATTCGTTGTTTGAGTGTTGTGATCTTTATATTTGGATAATTCTTGATTTGGCTAAAAAAAAAAAATTGGCTCATAAATGTCTGGTCAAGCTGTGGTTGATCATTCTAAATGTCCTTCTTGTATACATGTGTAGGCCTTCAGTAATTGTAATTATAAAGTCAATGTCCTAGTGCCTTTGGATTGCACAAAGTCACCATTTATAAATGCATGTACTCCTCTCTTCACAAACAATACTCCATATCTTCTTGTCTAATTCAATCACTAAAAATTTGTAGTGATTCTTTATGTGCCACATTTTCAATACATAGATCAAATCTAACTTGTTCTTAAACCTCATGCCTTTCTTCAACTTATTTCCTAACCATAAGTCTTCATCACGGAGGAAATCCTCCTCGCCATTGTTTACATCCATCTTACTAAGGAATGGAATGTGATCTTAGAATGACATACTACCAATTTGTTATTTTGTTAGAGCACTAGGTGTTATTGTTTGTCCTTGAACATTTTCTAGTGAATCTGGACACTCATCTTCTTTGTCAGACATGTCTATTTCAATCTCCATGTTTTGATCATTATCTAAATCTTCTTATATCAATTCATCTTTAGAATCACTATCTTCAAGTGCCTCCTCCATCTCCCTATCAAGATCCTCACTAATAGGTAAGTTATCTTCATTTGATATATAGAAATCACCACTTGTTTCAATGTTTACTAAAGCATTTATAGGCTCTTGCACTTATAGTAGTTGGGGTGCACTTATCTAAACCGTTATTGGTCTCTCTTG